>SSNS01000006.1:3091232-3409240 GCA_006937985.1 Aphyosemion australe | reverse complement strand
TAACCGGACATCGCAATAATTATTATGCTGAAGGATAAGGAATGATTTCACCAAATTATAAAGTCATGGTTGAGAGCTTACTGTCCAGAATGGAAGAACGTCAGCTTAGTGCAGGCAATCAGCTGTGTGCTTGTACATGTTGCTACATCAGTTTGCAACATATAAACTGAAACCACAAACTGTTCGCCCTGCACCAGCTTTAGGAAACTTTAGTGTAGTGTGGCCATTGTTGTGGACTTTGAAACAGAAAATCTTTCCCAGCATGAATGTCACTGACTGGACAAAAGGGTGGACTATAGAGGCAAGAGGTCAGAGGTCTGCAGAAAAGAGGCCCCGCGACCAGACAAGCCCCCGGGCAACGCTGGAGCAGTGTCTGCAGCTCCTGACCCCTGGAGGGGATTTCCCAGAGGCACTTTCATTCCCAAACTCAGTTATAGTGCTCACAGACAAGGCACAACCTCACAAAAGTACTCGCAGAGCATATGTGTGGACATTTATGTGCCAGGATGTGAACTTTAGGTGTGTGTTTAAGAGATGCTGTCGAGTATATAAGGGAAGATTTAGTGATAGTCATGCAGAATAGAGAGCCTTGTTGGAGGAAGGTCAGCGGTGTAAACTGGGTATAGAGTGTGAGTCTTTTTGTGCATGCATGCCTGCCTCTGTGTGACAGCTAGAGGCAAACAGAGCCAAAGAGGAAGGGAAGCAGCTATTAGCAGTCACACATAACAAACTGCCTGATGGAGAGATGAGATCACTGTGGTTTGACACAAAGGAATGAAAACAAGGGCACACACGAGCTGGTATCAGTGTGTGTGTGTGTGTGTAAAAACAGAGTGGACATGGTGAAAAATGTTTTAGCTCAGCCTTTTCCTGATTTCTCCACCGCCTGCAGTCAAATCTGAGGACCAAACTTTCCAAACACTCATCAATCAAGCGCAGTGCATTGTGGGTTTTATATTGTTTTATGAATCTGGCGTGTCAATGGGTTAACTTCATCATGATTATTTCTCTTCCAAAAGAGATGAAGAAACAACAGAATGATGATTCCACCCTGTAGGGAAGGTTTACAGCCGAGTCGGATTTTCTCTGATTGGATCGGACACAAAAACAAATCGGCACACGGAGAGACTTAAAGGCAAGCTGAGGTGTAAAAACAGCTGAAACAAGAATATATGAACTTCACTAGAAATTAAACTCTGTGGGAATATGATTAGAAGTCTTCTGGGTTTGAACCTGCAGGTATTTAAAGTATTTCGGTGTGTTTCCACTGCCTGGACTGAGCTGTGAAGCACCTGCTCTTAAAGAAAACGCTGCAGGAGACAAAACACCCACTTTCACTCCTATATACCACAAATCAATAAACCTCAGGATGCCAATAGATCCGCCAGGTGGTGTTGTTATCTCTCCTGCATTTGATAAATGAGGATAATTAACATGATGGGGATCTTTTCAGTTTTAATTCACATTCAAACTGTTCCGTTAAAACCCTCCTAACATTGAATTCCACTTTCCGTCCTCTGCTTTGCAGCATCAATGCAGCTGGTGAGCACAGCAGAAAGCCTGCACCAAAAATGACCCTAAAACGCATCATCAGACAAGAAGAACAAAGAGGAAAAGCTGATAGTTGAAGATAATTTGCAAAGATGTAAATGCGTCGCTGACATTAAAGCACTCTCAGCGGGGTCTTGGATCCCTAGCAGAGATAATTTGATGTTTCTGGGAGTGGAAGCTTGTTTTGATCGTACTCAGACATGAAGAAGGGGTGTAATGAATGCCATGGCTGTGGTTTTCCAAGCTCTGCAACTGGTAGCTTTAAAGGGACTCTGGAAGTTTTGGTAGGAGGACAATTCGTTCCACAAATCCTAGAAGCTGCATTCTGTGGATCATGTTAATGGAAATGTAAACACACAGAAAATAAAGCATGTCAAATGCCAAAGAACGTGCCAATGATGGGTTGGAAAAGATGTTGGGACAAAAGAGATGGAAGTCTGTTTCCTTTGCTGTCATGAAAACAGTGATGATAGTGATCTATGCATCACTTTTTTACTAAACTGCAAGGAACTGGCAGATGGGGAAAGTGCAGGGAGAGACAAGGGACAGGTGTGATGACTACTGATTACTAAGGAATGGCAGGTGAGACTAATGAGCAGGAGGACTGAGGGAAGAGCACTGGGAGTAAAGTCTCATTTAACAAGTGGACGCAGACCAGCTTGTGCTGACTATAGAGCGGAGCAGATCTGGATGCGGAGCTACGGAATCTTTCTGCATGGTTTTTATTTTTTCCAGATGCCGCATGCAGATCGTCATGAAGTTAAAGAAATAACACGAGCAACACAGGAAGTGAAACATGTGCCAGCGAGGTGCATCCAGTACATTTCAAAATAAAACCTGCATTGCATTATTTTGTCGGCTTCTTTTATTGACAGACATGTTGGTTCACAGTGTATAGAGCGAAAACGACGAGTGTGGGTTTTGTTTAACAGTCCTCTCTATGCGCTTAGTTTTATGCATGAACTTGAAAGCAAATATCTGGAGACGTTCTACACACGATCTGCAGCCAGTGCTAATGGCAGACCGTCCGGAAGCAGCGCGAATTCCGGTCCGCATCCGTTCTGCACTTGGTGTAGATGATGCTTAAATAAACTAATAACAAGGAGAACTAAGGAATAACTAAATATATACTAAAACAGAGACAATTGAATCTGACAGGAAGTAGAAAAGACCAAGAACTATATATGATGGGAGAGTGAAACAGCTGGGTGATTGGCAGATGCTTTGAACCAAAGCGACCTACACAGAGGCGCAATGACACAACTGCAGAATGAGGAGTGTGCTGGGATCAAAGCGGCAACCCTCTAATTACTGGACGGCCCGCTCCACCACCTGAACCACTGCTGTAATAATAAAATAAACCCAACACATGTTCTCGATGTGCAGTTATTTAAAAGGATAAAATCCCTCCAAATAAGCACAAATACAAAGCCCAGACTATCAAACTTTAGTAATAATGGAACATTAGAGGAAAAAACGTCCTGCGTGTTTGCACTGAAGCTACATTTTGATTAAATAAATCTCACTGAAGGTCAGCCTGTCGGCGCTGAGAGAACATCATATTTTCTGTCTCAGACGACAGTCGTGCTCAGTAATCCTTTCTGATTGGCAGCAGGGCCCGATAAGTCCATTCAAACGGCTACGAGATGCTTCTGTTGGGGCTGAGCTAAGCCATCGGTCCACTCAACGGCTTTAGCCACGACGTGAGGAGTAGTCAGGAGCTCAGGTGGAAATGGAAGATAATGCAAACAAGATGTAGGTGTCTTCTGGAGGACAGAGGGAAGGACAGACGAACAAGGAAGTTCTCTTCAGTCATCGTTAGGATCGGTCCCTGCACAGGCTCGCTCAGGAGGAGGACGGAGGGATAAAAAGGAGGATTTTGGCATGAAGGGAATGAGGATGCCACAGGAACATCTGTCTGCCCGTCTTTGTGTTTTGCTTTTTATAGCGCGCGGCTCGCAGTTCCTGCCAGGAGCTTTTCCAGATTATGGGAAGAGCAAACAAGAAGACAAGCAGGAAATTAAAGGGTCTGGAGAAAAAGCCCACTAAACTAGTGCGATCACAAACATTAAGACACCAGGGATGTTTTCACATTGTTTCATCATGTGGAGCCACACATTCTGGTAAACAAGTTCTCGTGCTGTTTGTGTTAGGAAGACACAAACTAAACTTGGAAACGGTGGTTTTCTTGGCACGGAAGGAGAGAATATGCAGTAGCCATCGAACAGAAGGGAAGTTTTCTTATTTGTTTTACAAAATGAGCTAAACCATGACCAATGAAATGTGCAAACATGATCTAATTTCTTTTTACGAGGAACGGAGGATGCACACCTGCAGAGGTCCAGATGTGACGTGTATTTATGAAACTAATATTTCCAGATAATGAGCATTTTACTAGCTGATAAAACAGGAAGCAAATGTTATTTCAACTTATGCTGAAGAAAAGGAGGAGCTAAATCAATAAAGTAATTCCTGTTTTCTGAAATGTGATGCTTATTGTTGATTCTAACTGAATTTTTTTATACATTCCAGAGCACGGAGGTATATATGCACCTGAATGCATGCAGGAGAGGAAGCATGAAAATCTGCAAATCCAAACCCCACCAGAGTGATTGTTTTTAAAATATATTTATGCAAACATAAATTCATCTTTACCTGTTTCAGATGTGTCGTTGTCATAATCCAGAGCCTCCAACACCAGAGAGAAAGATTTCTGCAAAAATAAAACAGAATAACTTTGTCTGGTCTTTAAAATAAATACACACCCCTGCAAATTCCCATAATAATGTTATAATCAACCTTTTAAACAACACAAATTTGAACATTTTCAGGATTTTCCATCATATCTTCCACACACACATCCATTTTTATGGCATTAATGTTGTAAACGTGTGGCTGTTTCCATCCAGCTTCACCTGCTGCAATCAGGAAGTGATTTTTGCAAAAAGCAGAAGCATGAAAATCCAACACCCTGCTTAGTTTTATAGATTTATTTCATCCCGCCTCGCTGTGCTTTCTTTTACACTCAGTCAAGCTTTAGGAGTCTGCACCTCCTCATGCGTGTCAGACCCAGATCGATGCTGTTTTTATAAAACGTCTAAATCTAAACATCTGTATATAAAGTCAGAGCTTTAAGCAGAGATAAAGTGAGTTCGGGTTAGTCCTCCTCATCCTCCAGTGACGACTTTGAGCTTATGGAGATAAAGATTTTCTTGCTGCTTCCATTTTTTCCCTCCTGATACGTTCTTTCATCCTATATTTCAAAGAATGAATAATTCAGACCAACACATTCCTCTACAACTCTTTGCTTTTCCTTCCCTCTAGTTCTCTTTTCTTCCGCCCACTCATCCCTCCCTCAGTGAAACACGCCGGCGCCTGTCATGCAAATAGCTCCGCCGTGTGCGTTGTGTTTAAGGCTTTCTTAAAGGCCTGCATGGATGTGCAGTCACGTCTTTTGTTGAGGGAGAATACTGCCGGGGGGTGGGAGGAGAGGAGGAGGATAGAGGGAGAAGAAATGGATGAGAAGGAGGTGATAGGTGCAGGAGGTGTGTGAGATGCGAACAGAGGCAGAAATGGATTTTTAAGGGAGGTTAAGGGCGTGAGGCTGGAAATAGCATCAGTGTGAGGTAGAAGCGGTGTGTAAGGAGCATTCAGGAAGATTAAGGGTTGCTACGAGAGTTCAAAATGTTAGAGGACTGGAAATTGTACGTCAGAAAGTCTGAGTCAGGAATTTTGTTTCAAGCACATCAAGCATCTCCGGAGCGACAGATGAAATGGGAGGAGAAGGTGAGCCAAGTGATTGTTCGAGAGGAGAGAAAGGACAAAGAAGAAGGAAATTACAATTTGGAAGACTCCTACAATTTCCAGCTACAGAATGTGACTCAGACGAAGAGGGAGCAGCGGGATGAACAAAAGGATGACGAGGGAAGAGATCAAAAAGGGAAGACAATGAGTGTTGAGGTGATAAAAAAGATGTAGACGGGAAGGAGAGGAAACGCCCACGCAGGGACGTCGTGATGCTAATGAGACGTGCTGGGCAGCATGGGTCACACAGACAGTTCATTAGAGCTGGCACACACGCCAGCTGGAGTCACTTAGCTTTGGGGTGAAGCTGGGTTTGGGGTCAGAATTTACAACGAGGGATTCAGCAGCATCACATCTCCATAGCATCCGTGGTAGAAGTCACATCTTTGATTTAAGAGCAGTTTGTTGGTCAGTAAAACTCACTAAAGCAAAGAAGAACACTAAAATCCTTTTTAGAGAAGAAGCCAAGGTGATACTGATGCCCCTTCAATATCATTTGATAGACAGAGAGGTCAAAGTTCACAAGTGAGAGACTCTAAGAGCTACTTATTGGGAAAAGTCTGCGTTTGCAGCTAGCACTAAGCTTTAATGTTTGCAAGAATTAAAGCAAGGATTGTTGATGATGGTCTTTTTGCATTTTCACTTACAGCAAAAAGGGTTTTTATCTGTAAAAAAAGATATATAATAAATAATATTAGTATTAAGATGACAATATCAGGTGGTATCCATATTTTATTTATAATTAAATAATCCTTCATCAGATCTTTGTTAGTTTCATTGATTTAGTTAAGGGTTGAACCCATTCTTTTAATTAATTTTTTTCCCTTTCATTAGGAGGCTATATTATTATTAATGTGGTCTTAAAACTTCTATAGTACTTCACATTACTTCTATAAACACTCAGAATTTGAAGGTAACAGTAAATTGTTCATCAGAACTGCAGGATTAGATTATAATCTGGCTGGTGGTGATTACCTCACCTGTAGACACACCTGTAACTCTCAGCGTGTTTTAAATCTGCCCTCAGTCTTCCCTCCATCCACTGGATCTGCCTCTTTCTGCCCAGACCCTGACAAATATCAGCTGTGGCAGGTAAAACCCTGAGGGATCCCTGCCGTTCTTTTCTGTTATTCATCCTCCACAGCACACAGTTTCTCACTTCCCACCAGCACACACAGCCAGGTAAATTACGACTGACAGCACAGGAAGGGTGGATGTGTGTTCAGCTTTGTTTGTGAGATTTGGCTCCAGCCGGGAGGTCAGGAAGGATCAAAGTAACCATGGTTACCAAATTAAAAATCACAGCAACACTAAAGGTATTCATCTACAACAGACCCACCCTGTCCATTGCTGCTAAACGTGCACACGAACGCAGATGGGGGAGCATTATTTTTTTTTTGGAACGATGTCAGAGAAACTGTGGAAACGGAGGCGATGTAGGTGAATTTACATCACGTCTGTGGAGGAAAACACGAAGAAAGGAATGAAAACAAGACAAACAAGAGGCTGACAAGATCGCAATCAGAGATAAAATGATATATTTGCCTTGTTAAAAAAAAACAGCATTGTGTTTTTGCTGATGTTTGTGGAGATAATGACTGGAGTGGTGACAGTGAGAGCCTGATAATGGGTTGTGTATGTGTGTGTGGTGGAAGTTTGTACCATTTTACACGTATAGATAAAAAATTCCCTCTCTGGAAGTAAAGCACAAAAAATGTAAATTTTTTTTATTTTAAGTTTGCAGCAAAAAGCATTTTAGATCAGCGGTGAAACGACGGGCATGCAGTGGGGTTCTAAGTTGCACAAAATGTCCGAGACGTCATTCTGACATTCATTTAATGATTTCATTAATAGTTTTGCATCATCTCTACAATTCTTAGACCCCAAAAATAATTCTAAACATAACTTGTCCTAATCCTTCATTAGAAATTTATCAGAGTTTCTGCACAAGGAGTGAAAAAAATCCACAAAATAAACTAATCATTACCATTTTTTTCCCACAGCTGTGATGTTTTATTCTCCACATGCAGTCGAGTTGTTTATGAGTTCCAAAATGAAATAAATTTGCTGTTTATTTAGCAGCAGACTTTTTGACTTGCCATAGATGGAAATTAACAAGTGGAACTAATTAAACTGACACTGGTTCATATGCAGCTGCTTTGCAGACATTTATATTTAATTAAACCTGCATCTAAAATGAACCAAAAGCCTGCAGCTTTTACCACATTAAGCAGTGAAAATGTTTTTGTTGATGCACTCTGCAACTTGGTTGCATGTGTTGCAAATTAAGCTAAGTGAGAAGGTTGCAGGTTTGAATCCCAGCTGTGGACATTCTGCATTGAGTTTGCATGTTCTCCCTGTGCATGCATGCATTTTCTCTGGGTACTCCAGCTTTCTCCCATTGACCAATATCATAAAGTTCTGCTTAACCCTGACGTGATGTGAGTGACTGTTTTTTTTTTTTTGCCTCTGTTTGTCCAGTGATGGACTGGCCCCTGCCCAGGAAGCCCTATGTCTTGCCTGATGAATGCTGGAGTTTAGATACCAGCTCGCTCCCCACGACCAAGAGGACACCTCCACCTGCCAAAAGTGAAGCAGTTCCCCCCTCATCCACTAGGGGCTGGCTCCAGAAAGGAGCAAGTTCCCATTGACCTTCTCCCAAACTCGAAACTCCTTGTTCCCTGCTTTGCTCAGCAGAGCCGACACTAATATATCCCTCCACTGCATACTGTAACCCTTTTGCCTCGATCTGGATGATATTGAGGAGGAATTGCTTCAAAAAATGTCACTGACACGCATCTGTCTACTTCTTTCCATCATGGAAATCTGCGGAGCTGCAGTATTTGATCCACTTATTGTCAGACTTGGCAACAGTAACTAAGGGGGGCGGGGCTCGGCGAAAGGTCAATTAAAGCTTGTAATTATGAATACTTTGGGGCGTGTCCTTTTGATTGACAGGTAGTAGATGAACCAGCAGAGCTAGCACTAGCAGCTTGCCCCGACCTTGCTCCAGGGAAGGCCTCAGTCTCAGTTTCATGTTAAAAATGTTACAGACAGGGTTTAAATTACGTGGGAGCTAGGGGGAGCCCGCCTCCCCAGAAAGGTTGATGGGCTCCCCTGTAAGCCCGCAACTGACACACCCAGGGGGAGCCAAAAAATTATCCAGTCCCCGTCCCCCCTGGAGTTTTAACAAAGTCGATCTGTCGGACGACCATTATTAATGCTTTTCTGGTTAGGCCACTTACGTCTGACCTACAAATCCTTCAGAGATTAAAATCATTCAAAAACTCAGGAGATGAAACTGTGACACATAACAAATTTTGCATAAATTCCATTCTAGTTGAAAACTAAAGTCAGATGAAGGAAGGAGCATCTCTCAGGAACCGTTTCAGATCTTTTTTCTCCTCTTTCTCAAGGACATGACTTTCAGACACTCTTCATTTAAAAGCCTGAAACGACGAATTTTGTTCTTTAAATTCTTCAGAATAAAAGCAGCTCAAGTCAAAGTTCTTCAGGAAGTCTGGAGAAGGTCTGCTTCGAATTCAAATAAGAATAAATTATATTGAGATGGTGTAAAACATCCCCACAGTATCATCAGATGTTTTTGCAGGCAGGTTTAGATTTTCTCTACATATCTACGTGTTTTTACTATTTATTATAAGGAATCCACTGCGCGATTCTTTTGATTCCCAGTCAGCGACTGAGCCTCCTGCACCGAGACGTCTCGTTTTCTGACTCTTTCTCAGATTTTTCAGAGGTGGAGGCAGCAACAGAGGAAACAGCAGCAAAGGAGGAGAATTAGTCTGGATGATAAATCATTCCTCCCCTCAGGTCATCCTGATGCTGTTCCTTCACCTGCATTCCAACAGCATCAGAACACAAACTCCAACATACCGATTTAAACTAGTGGATGAAGATTTGGTCACAGATTACCAAACTGTGTTATAAACGCTTTTATAGAAGTGCAGCTTGTTTATCTTTACTTTAAACTTCTGCCTGACTGGTCCTTTAGTTTTCAGGCTGCCCCCCACCTCTCCATCCCTCCCCCCTTATCGGAGCCCCCTTCATCCCTCCCTCAGACGTGGGCAGGGTAGGATATCCCGACAAAGCCAGGCTGTACAAACAGAGCTCTACGACAGGAAGAACTCCCAGCCCTGAGAGAGGAATTTCCCCTCAGAGCTCACACACTAATGCTTACATATTTACACACACACACATGCACACGCAGGCATGCACACACACACACACACACCTAGAATCACTCTTGTTTTTCACAAACCAAGTTTCATGTGTAATCTGAAATAATGTGGAGGTGCAGCACATGTCATTCATCAATTTAAACAACAAATAGATGTGTCAGACTGGCAAGTCGTCCTACATATGTGAATATATAGTCTGGCCATGACCCCTAGAGAGAGCTCAGTCATGGGGCGGGATCTACGATTGTCTTTCAAACTGTCTCCACATCCTATTGGATGACGAACAACGTGACATACTCACAGCTATGGATGTCAGTCAACAGGGCAGTCCGCCATATTCCGTCAAAGAAGATGCAAAGACATCCTTTTTCGAAATCAGGGGTAGGCAATCCTGGTCCCGAGTGCCGCCATCCAGCATGTTTTCATTGCAACACTCCTGATTCAGTGGTTGAATCACCTGTTCAGCAGGTCATCAAGCTCTGCAGAAGCCTGTTAATCACCTGCTGATTAAAATCTGGTATGTTGGAACTGGGAACCAGCTAAAACATGCTGGATAGTGGCACTTGAGGACCAGGTTTGCCTTCCCCTGTTCTAAATAAACTTAAGTACCTCTATCTGCTCTTGACTCAAAGAAAAGCAAAAAGTCTAAATAGTTCAAAGTTGATGCCAAAGCCCTTTCAAACGAGCCGCTGCCATTTTTGTTGTTTTGCTCCGTCGCAGCGTTGGTGCTAATCCCGCCCACCAAACCGATAGAGCGCTGTGATTGGCAAGACAAAAAACTGCCAAGGCCAATGGCAGACCTGCTGAGGCTAGAGTGGAACGTGGCTAGACCGACCTGCCGAAGCAAAATCCTTTTGCTCCTGCTACTGTCTGTCTAGATTTCTAGGGTAGGGATTTGGCGCATTTGTTAAGAAAATCATATATTTGTATTATTTATTCAAATGTTTTACACATTTTTAAGCCCTTTTCTCATACAAGACACAATAAAAAGCTCAGAATTTAAAACACAAATTGTGAAAACTTTAATGATAAAGGTTAAATGAGCTACAATGGAAAAGCAGTGTTAAAGAAAGAGAAATTTCATTTAAAAGGCTTTCTTTTTCATTTTGATTAAAAGTTTCAGAAAACTGTCTTAATTTTTTTAAATTTCAGTACAAATGAGTTTATTGTTGCAGAGACGTCCTGGAAATACATTTAATATTTAAACCAACACTGAGGTTGTAATTAACTGACAATAATTATCAATAATTGACTACATTGATAATAAGTAACATTAATTAGATGCAATTATTTTGAGTAATCACCCACAAATCATAGTTTTCCCAGGAGATCCGGTCCTATCTGACTCATGTCTGCTAGAGACGAATCTGGAAAACCAAACGGGCTGAAAGATTGATTTTCCATTTTTATAGCTAATTACAGCTGCATGTATTATTCTGAGGCACTGCCACAAAAATCAATTTTAAATAAAAATGAAAAAATGTTTTGAATTTTACTGTTTATTTATCAGTTTACCTGCACAATAATTATTATGTGACCTTATTAGCTTTCCTTGTTTTAAATAGTGCTTTATTTAATTTGACCTTGAAAAAAAACGTGTCTTTTCCTGATTTTCATCATGCAACATTCCCATTTTCTTTTCCAATTTCCAGTTTTCCGAGTGTGATGATGAGGTGGGAGTGTCTGTGGATGTCAGGAGCCGTGATTACTTCAGGAGGAGAGCTAGCTTTAATTTATTCTGTTAACTGAGAAAGGCAAATAATGAAAAAAAACCTCCTTACTTTTTTAATTATAGATCTTTATTTTTGTTCAACCGTTCTTTAATTCAAATTTTCCCATTTTCCCTTCTGCTCATTTTGATCCTCCAGCTTGTCAGACATTGGGAATCCAAATAATCATGAGTCAAACATTCATTCTTGGCACACAAGTTCAGCCTTCTTGTCAAACAAAACACACACACACACGCACACACACACACACACACACACACACGCACGCTCACACACACATTGAAATCAGCAGCCACTGTTTCCCACAACTTTTAATATTTATGATTTTCTCCCTGACCATTTTACGATTGTCCCATTTTATAAAACGGATGCAATTACAGGCTCTCCAGCAAAGATGCAAATGGTTGTCATGACAGCAGCTGAGAGCAGGATTTGACACCTTACCTGCTGTCAAATGCTTGTTGAGTAACCACAGGAACAATGCAATTATTGCTCCTGCTGCAAGACCAGCAGGTTAATATGAATGCAAAGAGACCTTCTGACAGAAGAAATGTAAATAATACTGAAACTAGTTAGTTTTCACTCAAAAGAGAAGAGAATATCATCTCACCACTTGAGTTCTTTACAGATCTGAGCAGCTTAATGTCAAAAGTGAATTTTATTCTTCTGATTGATTCGTTTTCTGACTTTAATAAAATCCATCACTACGTCTGAATTAAAGGCAGACAAGTGAACTAAAGAGCCGGGGATGTTACGGTGGCTCAAACGTGAATTTTTAAACCTTCTACGGATATTAACTAGGGTTGTCTCTCGTCCTGCCCTCAGGTGAAACACACGCACACACACTAACACACACCTAACACACACACACAGAGTCGAGGAATTAGACCCCCGGTGTGCAGCCATCCACCCCGCCCCGCTCCTGTGGCCCCGTCTCTATAATTACACGTCTGCTCTCACACTCCTGACGTCTCCTGTGTTTTTCTTCCATTGTGGATATAATTAGCAGCAGACTTTGTCTTCCCCCGTTTGCCCTCAATCACTTTCCATTAGTCCAGCGACGGTTTGGACACCGTCATCCTGTCCCCCCGACATCCCTCTGCCCGTCCTCCAGGGACCAAACACTAATTATTTACTTTTTAACACAAATTGTCAAATGTTTTCATTAAACATCACACAGAGGCAGGAAAACAGCTATTAGGTGAAATTAATTAACTGTTTTTTAAATTTTCCTCACCTTTTTCACATTTTTTCTGACTGATAAAACCTTCAAAATAAACTCATAAACAGCAATAATCCCTAAAATAATCCACTAAAACATGAAGAATTAACAGTAAAACCAGGTGTCAGGAGTTAGAACATGATCATGACTTGTTTATTAGCCTAATTTTTCCTGTTTGTTCTGATTTGAACCAGTAAAACACAAAATCTGTTGTCGAAATGCAAATGAGAAATGTTTAATTATTTGAGCAATAAATGACTTGTCAACCATTTTTCTTTCAAGTCTTGATCACATGAGTACTCAGGTTGGATAATATGTTCTCTCATATGATAATAGATGCTTCAAGTATTACTGAGAGGTCATTTGTGCCTACATTTGCACAAAGATGTACGGCTGATCTCAGAATCTCAGCTTGTGTGTGTGTGTGTGTGTGTGTGTGTGTGTGTGTGTGTGTGTGTGTGTGTGTGTGTGTGTGTGTGTGTGTGTGTGTGTGTGTGTGTGTGTGCTGCTCAAGTTACAATAAAAACATAGATCTACAAAGAGAAAATCTAAATAAAAATGGGTAAATTATGGTCAAACTGAGGATATTATTTCTAATCATCTTGTTTGTGTTTGAAGAGTCTGATCCTTCTAGAAAGAGCTGTGTGGACTCTCTAGTGCATTAAAGGAGACATATTAGGACTTTTTCCTTAAGATATCATTTCTGCACAAAGCACGTTTATGAAGTTCTTTGCACTAAATCCCTCTCACATTAAGCGATTTCAGCAGTTTTATTCTTGACAGTTTCAGTACCTTCCAGAATGAAGGTAAGAAATCAAGCTGGAGCTGGCCACGCCCACCCATCCCCCGCTCAGACTGCCCCTTGACACGTGATGTCACACGCCCCAAGCCCCCACCCCCCACCCCCCAGCTCCTGGACAGGAAGATGGTGCATCCCCGTTGACCACCGTTGTTATTATTTGTGAGTTGTCAATAACTTGAGCAAAATCACGGCAAAATAAAATCTATCAGCATGGTTAACACATGCAGCGCTGCAGGCTGCACAAGTAGATGAAAGGACAGTAATGTAAAATTTTACAGGTTTCCAGCTGATAAAATACGCCGAAGGCAGTGGTTAACAGCCATGAA
Organism: Aphyosemion australe; assembly: GCA_006937985.1. Classification (NCBI taxonomy): domain Eukaryota; kingdom Metazoa; phylum Chordata; class Actinopteri; order Cyprinodontiformes; family Nothobranchiidae; genus Aphyosemion; species Aphyosemion australe. Next base: position 3,395,606 of record SSNS01000006.1, on the reverse strand, counting down.
GAGAGTTGTCAAGTATCTGCCCTACATGTCAGACACGAACAAGTTATAGCCATCTAATGACTTGTATGCCTTTGTAACCGGGTTAGTTTTTTTACATAATTATACAAAATGTGTTTTGTAATTAGAACAGGCAGCCTTTTATGTCATTCATTTGTGTTTACTGAGCTCGTCAGGTATGTCACATGTATAAATGTTATTTATTTATTTATGAACTGTCCCTCCTGGAATCTGCCCAGCCTCTAATGTCTGTTTTGTGTTTCTGTTTACTAAACTCGTCAGAATAAATGAAGCATTTGTTCATCTCCAAAGACGAACGGTGTCATGGCGATCCTTCGTCATTAACCCGCTCAACGCAGAAGAGATCCGGTTACACCTTTGTTGCTTCAGCTGTGTAACGTCCAGGCGTGTTAATCAAATAATCGTAGATATCACCGTACTAGCGGCTAGTTCTGAGGACTGCCGTCCCCACAGCTTGTTAGCTATTTCAAACGGATCTGGAACAGCTTTAAGATGTAACTTTTTGATCATCTGCACAAAGATGTGTTAGATTAACTAAAATAGTAATATCTACATCCCTAGGTTTTACTTGTTTAGCTTAAATTGCAGAGATACAGGTCTGGACAGCGGCTGCAGATGGTTATTTTGCCCCCCAGCGTTGTGCACATGTGCGCCATTACCCGGATGTAAACAATAACATTTAAGGGAGGGTCTCAGAGGAGAGCTGCTGCTCCTTCTGAAAATCAAATACTGACAGAATACAGATGGATGGATTTTTTTCACGTCTGGAGTGTTTATAGAGGCCGTCGAGCCCACGTGGCAGCACAAAAAGATGCAAAAGGTGAGTTTTACATATTATGTACCCTTTAAAAAAGTCACATTAGAAAGAAGGTTGTGCAGATTCACTCTTACTTTCTATTGTTCTTGTCTCGTCCTCCTCTGCCTGACAGCCACATTCCTGGAAGGTTAATTGACTTCAGATAAACACGGCGGCCGCTTCAAACGCTCTGGAACAACAGAGGCCTGCTGACATGTCGTGCAATGTCAGCCTGCCTCATCCTTATCCTGTCCACCCATCACACCCCCTCCCTCCCACTGCTGCTTATGATTCTCTCAGCAGGGTGAGTAAACCACTAGACACCCCCCACACACACACACACACACATATAACACCTGTGTCCCTCTCTGAGATCATCCGCTGACCACCTCCCAGCTCTCGCTTCCTTTTTTGTTCACCGTTTCCTCTTTGTGGCGCTAACTTGTAACTTTCACACATCAACTCTTCCTACTGCTCTCTAAAATCCTGCAAACCAGACCGACTCCCCCACCACCTCACCCGGAGCGACACCCCCCTCCCCTCGTTTCCGCAGGAAATTACCTTGTCTAGCCGTTGGACGCTTCACATCTTTCAGAGAGTGGCAATATTATTGTGAAAACAGGACGAGTCACAGAACGACCGTGTGTGTGCACAGATTGTTGGTCCTCAAACAAATCACCCACTTGTTCCAACGGAAAACCGAGAAATGAGAGTAATGAATGAGTGAATCATTACACTGATTATGCCACCCTCCCATAACTTTCAGTTTGGGATATGAACAGACTTGTTGTCCAGCTACAGCTCTGCTTTTGCTCATTTTTAAACCAGAGCGAGGACATTCTTATTATTTTGCTGAGCCGTAAACCAAAAACGGAGATCTTAGAATAATCGGATCCAATGTAAAAACAGCAGTCATGAAATTCCCAACATTGTAGCATTAAATCCACTCTTGTGATTAAATTATATTCATCCTATTAGCTGTCATGACACTTTCTGTCAAAACTAATCATTGACTGATTATAATCAGAAATAATCATTAAAAACCTTTTTTTTCAGTGTTCCACACCTTTAAGTAAGAGTTGTTTTAAATACTGGAAATAAGCTCCTAACTTGTCCCCAATCTGCCTAGCCATGAGAATCGCTTCGCTCAGAGGACAACTCCCTGTCTCTAGAGACGCCGCTTGATTTGAGTGACGTCACCTGCATGTAGGGTCCTTACTGTGAATGAATAAAATAGAGAACTACTTAAAAATGACCAAAATATTCTTTAAAGCTCTTAAAATCTAAGCAAATTTCCCAATTCATTAAATTAAACAACAAACTTAAAGTCTGATGAATGAATCCATGTAAATGCACTGATGTGAAGATGTGAACACTTGGGAGCAGAACCACTGGGATAAAACCAGCGCTGACTCATGTTGAACATTTCACAATGTGATGCTCAAAATGTTTGTGGTTTCTCCCGTTGAGCTTTAGGAGACCACAGAGAGGCAAAAGCAGCTTTTATGACGGATGTACTGGAACTTTTTCTGCTCTGTGTAATCCTCAGGGATGTGATGGGGCTGGAACTCACTGGAGGGCAGTCTCACATACACACACAACACAAAAAACACTGTTATTGAATGTGTGTGTGGGTGTGTGTGAGAGAGGGAAAGCGAGACGATGGTTCAAAGACGTCAGAAGGACAGCTCTAAAAGAAAACTATTGTTTGTAATGACAGCTTTGTGTCCGTTTATAAGCTCGTACACCTGTGATCTGCACACAACAGCACAATCAGAGGCAGACACACTGTAATCTGGCTACGATCGTGTAAATCAAACCCGCTTTGCCTCTTTTCTCTTTTAATAAAAAACTCTCGTACACTCAATCCAATTTGCACACAAATGAAATCATTAAAGCACACATCCCTCGAGACATTTACCCCAGAGTTATTAACTTATCTCTAAAAAACACAAGCTGCAAATCCTGAAGGAATTAACCTTTTGGTGTTTTACGTGTGTGTGTGTGTGTGTGTGTGTGCGTGTGCGTGTGTGTGTGTGTGTGCGTGTGCGTGTGCGTGTGTGTGTGTGTGTGCGTGTGTGTGTGTGTGTGTGTCCTGATGGGTTGTGATCTGTGAGAGGAACGTAAACGGGTTGCTGGAGGACATGTGTGTGTATGCATGGCTGCTGGTGTTTATGTTCAGACTTTGTTGCGCAGCAGTATCAGGGTACATGCAGGTATGCACGGCTGTAGGAGATTCAATTAGGGGACAAAAGAGGAGGAAGCATAAATGGCACGCTGAGAAAGAATGAAAGAGAGATTCAAAAAAGGAAAAAAGCTCCAACTTTGTTCCTGTCCTCCTGTTTCTCTTCACTGATTTCTGTCTGATCGGCTCCCACACTGCAGGAATGTACATTTACAACGAAGCAGTGTGTGTGTGTGTGTGCGCGTGCGCACGCGCGTGTGTGTGAGATGCTGAGACCGCCTCCTGTTTGGTTTCACTGGTGGAAAATAAATAAGTGTTTTCATTTAATTAATCTGTGCCACTCGAGCGTAGCTTAGAGATTGTGTAATTTCTGCAAATATCCTCCAACTAATTTGATCACATTGTCTTTAATATGACCCAGAGGAGCTAGAGCTAATAAACAAAGACAGAAACAAGTGAAGGTTGAGATGGGTTTGGTTTGAGGACAGTGTCATTGTTTAGGTGTGAAGAAATGGGTTTGCAGGATTTGAGACCCATGTGAGATGCAAAAGTCTCATTTCTTTGTGTTTTATTGGCAGGAAAACAGATTTTGTTGTAGTTTCTTAAGTAGTTTTGATCAATATTCCTCCAGTTTCCAACACCTAAAAAAATTCTAATTGAATCTTTAGACATTTTATTCTGTTTCATTCGGTGCACACATAGCATTTTTGAAAATAAAAGCATCCATAATGATCAGTTATCAATTTGGGAATCCTCTTCAAAATAAAACATAAAACTTTTATTTATCCATCAGCATGGAAATATGACTTTTTGTTGACCTCTGAGTTTGAATGAGTTGAACCTGCATGAACTGGGAGACAGAGTCACAATGGGAAGACTGGGCAGTTCTCAGGGAAATATTTGCATTATGGCTGCACTTTGCATGTTTCTGTGAGCTGAAGACAAACCTGCTGTGCTCTTCAGTGTTTGTGTGCCGAGGTACCAAGATTCAGCACAAGAATTTATCCGTTTCTTTTTTAAATGAAATGAAAGAATAAGTAACGAAGGTGAGAAAATAAAGTAAAATACCACAAGAAGTTTGGGTTTCAAGTCCCCAAATGCCTTTTACACACAAAACTTATTTAGATCATCTAAAACGTCAGGTCAGAATTGGCCAATTGTTTAGCGTCACATCAATAACCTTTTCTGATGTTCTATAAAACTGATATTTAGTAGCAACCACATCAACATCAGAGCACTATCTCAGCTTCTGCAGCTCTTGTCTGGAAACATGTCTGCTTTTATTGCTTTATGCATGATTAGACATAAAAACATGAGTCATATCTAAGCAAATGCAGAATTTTTATTATGAATGACAACAGTGAGTCAGTATTTACTGGATCTTGTTTCAGTGAAAGACTCAGACAGCAAGTTGGCCCATGTCACACATATTATGATTTTAATTGAGTCGAGTTTTAACCTTCACTCACTTTATCTAAACGGTATTTTTATATTTTTTTATTATAGGTCACTTTAAAGGAGACATTACAACTTTTTTTCTTGAGTTATAAAAGTTCTGTGATACCAAACATGTTTAGGATGTTCTTTGCTCTGAATCTCTCTCACATAAAGACATTTGAGCTCTTTTATTCTTCAGTATCTTCCAGAATGAGTCGTTTCAGGCCTCTGTAACTTTAAGAAAACAAGCTGGAGCTGGCCACGCCCACCCATCCCCCGCTCAGGCTGCTATAAGCTGAGAAGCTCCGCTATCTTAGCCTAGAAATCTAGACGGACAGTAGAAGAAGCAAAATGATTTTGCTCTGCGTGTCGGTCTAGCAACGCTCCTTTGGAACCTCTGCAGCCCTGACCAGTCCTGGCCTTTTTGTGACATCACAATCAGGGACTTTAAGAAACGGCTTGTTTTAGGCACATAATTCCTCAAACCAAACACTGAAACAAAACGGATGGATTTTTTTTCTAAGTTTGGAGTGTTTATAGAGTCTCTACACCCATGGTGACTTTCACATAATATGTCCCCTTTAACAAAGTCTTGCCACCTAAATCAGTCCTGGCTCATTCTGGCTGCTCTGTTTCACTTCTAGCTCTAAAGTGAGTCGATAACCAACAGAGACAGCGCTCTAAGGAATGACTTTCCAGTTATTAAGTCTTTGAACTCGTCTAATCTCTGCAGAGAAGCTAAAACCTCCCAGATTTCTGATCGTCTGAATTTCTGGGTTCAAACCAAAGTCACGTTCCTCAGACTACACACAAGTTCACTAATGACCAGGAGGCAACGCTTCATTCTTGATGCTAACATCCAAAACCAGACAAGAGGAAGGATATTTGGAGGTAAAACCCGAGAAATCCCGAAGCAGACCAACTAAAAAGGGATGAAGCCCTGCAGCCAGACTTAATAGCATTAAAGCAAACACAACACAACGAACTACAACTATGCTCACATTCATAAGCAAATGCACACACAGACATTTCCCTGGAGAGATTAGTGGGTGAAAGAACAAGCGGGGGAGGGCAGGGGACGCAGAGAGCTCACCTTTCCTCATAATGACAGCGCTCACCTGTTGATCCCCTCACCTGGGGCAGGGGGATCACTCCCCCTCCCCCCTTCGTGAGGTGGCCAGATAAAGCCGGCCTTTCAGGTGAAAACACACCGAGGTTGCCACAGCTCGAGCTCCATCCTTCCCCCCCGCGGCCCGGCCCACCCCTCGGTGCAGCCCTGAAACTGATCCAGGTAAGCTTTCTCATGGAGAACTTTCTCACACTCACACCTGCCAATCACACGCTTCCACGGCATAACGCGGGTCGAGAGAGAGAGGGTGACACACAACCAGTATGTATGGAACACACACACATGCACACAGAAGTAAACTGTACACAGATAAGGGAAGATAATTGGCTCTGGGACTGTGAGTCTCACAGGTAAATGAGCTGATATAATCACAGAGGAAACTTAAACCAGTGTGTGTGTGTGTGTGTGTGTGTGTGTGTGTGTGTGTGTGTGTGTGTGACCTTTTTACATTTGCAGGGAAAAACCTAATCCCCATTAAGTTTATCAGTTTGAGTACAAGACTCCAGCTGACGTCAGAGTTTTGTCTTCTAAAGCGATGGAAACACGAATCATCTGGTATTTCGTACCACATCAAACACTCAGAGCTTAAATCCATGATGTGTTCTGTTGCCAGTTCTGTAATACTTTCATTATGAGGAACAAGTCCATCGTGCCAGGAGCAATCCCAGGGAAAAAAGTCAGCAGGATGATTTCTTACAATGAAAAAAAGAAATAAATAAAACCTGTAAAGTCCCTCAGAAAATTGTAGCTCACTGAATCAATTTAAGAGGATTTTCTCCAGCTGTAATTTAACGGATAAACAAGCGTTAGACACTAACAGGAGTCTAAAAATCTAAGCAGCTACTGATTCTGTCATTCATGGAGCGATGATGTTGGTTTCCCATCTTAATGATTAAGAAAATAAAAAATATGAATAGCTGGAGATAATTCATAGGGTGGATTTGATCCCTTGTTCATAGCCGGGCTAATTAAATGCTTCGTCCTTTAACGAGGAGACAAAGTGTTGCAGGCAGCAGTGAGAAATGGAAATGTGATGTGGAAGCTGCCAAAAGACATGAACAGAAATGTTTTAAATGGTTTAAAAATGAGAGGATTCCTGCATCAGTCTGCCACTTCCTCAGCGTGTGGCAAAAAAATAATAATTTACTTGAATATGTGGATAAATCCTCCTAATATTTAGGTTGAAGATGTGTTAGAATTAAAAATCAAACACAAGAATAAAACTAGACTGGATGCAAATGTTTTTAAAAAATGCTTTTTCATGTCTAGATTTTAATCTGCACATTAACAAGCTCACAGATCTGTTTTTTTTATTTATTTTAGTTCAGAAACGCTGGACTGGACATTTCCCCAGAGCCAAAATCAAGGCATGATAGCCGAGCGCTGAATGCAAAACACAGATGAGCATGATGGGAAATCCACTTGTTTGGACTTAAACCAAAGTAAATTAAACTTTTGTTTATGTTTGAATTGTATTTTTGTAAAGAACATTTTTATATGTATTCATTAGAATGAAGATGTCGTTTCCTAGAGGAGCTTTCCTGTCTGCTCCCATGAAACAGCTGATATTTAGTGAACTGGTGTGATTTTAGCTGCTGTTGCTGGAAAAGGAAACAGCATCTGAAGGAGTGTGAACTCTGCCTGTGAGGGTTATCATCATTCCAATAGCATTGGTTAGAAGGGATTGTATTGTACTTGAAGCATAGCTTGTTCCCTTGGTAACCACACTGGTAACTCGCACATCCCCCAGTACTTACTGGCCAGGCGTATTTGAAGGGAATCACAATGTTTCCATTAGTCCCATCCTCTCCTCCTCCTCCTCCTCCATCGTATCCTCTGTGGCGGAGCGATTGGGAGTTTCCACCCAGGACGCCTGTGCTGCCTGACCCGAACGTGCAGGATCCGGTAGGAGCCACGCGGGCCTGATACTCCTTGAGGCAGGCTTGGAAATAAGTGTCACATTGGTCCCTGGCAGAGCAGCGCTGTCCCCCGCTGGTCTGCAGGTCGCAGCAGTCTCCTGTCTGCAGGAGTCCGTGCGGGTTCTGGAAGTGACGGATCTGGAGCTCAAACATCCCCACAGCGCAGACGTCCTGGGTCCAGACCCGGCAGCAGGAACAGAGGAGAACAGAGGAGAGAGAGTTTCATCACTTCATTTAAAAATGATAGTTACATCACCTCAGCAGGACTCAACAGGTGATTGAATTTATGTCCCCGAGCAGCAGAATTGATCACGTTTAACGTCAGAAGCATGAATCGATATAAAAACATGAAGGTTGCTGTGATGTTTCACCTCTGGAGCTCCATCGTTTTAATCCAGATGTTTATTTTTTAAAGGAAATCCTTTTAAGGAAACAACACGGAAACACTCCTGATGAATTAAATCAACTGATTTTAATTAAAGAGGCAGAAACATCTTGTTTGGTTTGACTCGTGTGTTTGCAGCTCAGAGATCCAACAAAGAAAAAGCCCCTTTCTGTTGTGTTCCTCTGATCAGGAAGCTGCTGCTGCTGCTGCGTTTGCATCTTAAAAAGCTTCACAGCATCTGAAATGTGAGGCTGGTGTTTCCGTCTAATTCTGTTTATGTTTATTTAGAGAGCGTCACTAATTCCTTTTTTAAAATTTGTTTCTGGAAACTTTACTCGTTCGCCTCCTGACGTGTAAAAAGATTCTACTTGTCTCTTCTGGGTCGTGTGACGTCTGAGTTGTGAAAACAACATTTCTCAGAAAACAGAGTGAGAGAAGTAGAGGAAGGAATAAAAACAAGAGCATAACTTTGATTCCCACAACTCCATCTGACCTCTGAGGAGGAAAAAACAAACGTTTCCATCTGAATCCTGAACAGAAACCAACTTTCCTGCCATCTAATCCTCTAACTGTTTATCTCTCAGCTTCTTTCTTTTTGCTCGTCCCTTCTTCTCTTTTTTTTCTATACAATGCGTCGCCACCACTCCCTTCTTATTCTTCTCTCGCTCGTCCCAGGGGAACGTGGGATATGTGCTTACACTCTTTCTCTCTCTTCTTCCTCACTTCTTTCTGTCTGGGAACAAGTTGGATAATATTGCTGTCATCTCTCTCTCTCTTTGAGACCATCAGCTTGTCTGCATTGTTGTCATCCTCTGTTTCATCTTTCGTTTCTCAGAGTTCTGTCACACACACACACACACACACACACACACACACACACTGGAGTTAATAAGACCTCCTGAGAGTCTCGGAGCACCAAGGTCAGGTGTGTGCGTGATAAAGAGTGAGTGAGCGCTCCTGTTTGGAGTTCTGCTTCCTCCCAACATAAACAGAAAATAAAGCCTCCATAATCTCAGTTTGCCAGTAAATCTCAGCCACAGAGCTGAATAATTCACAGCCTTTGTGGATTTGTTGCCTAAACATTAAACTTATGACAGCTCACATGTCCAGATTTCCTCATAAACAGGACCTGTGAGGTCCAACCAGGCCAAAGCTGAGGCCGCTGTGTCCCTCTGCTGCACCAGAGAGGTCTCAGGGTTTGTGTCGGGGTGGGATCGGGGGGGTTAGGACTTGTCTACATCAAAAGGCCTGTGGAGATACAGTGGCGCTCATCACTCTACATCCTCCTTTCTTCCTTCTCCTGCGCTCGCTGCCGGAGCCATTCCCAGCATTCCAGCGTTTCAGCGCTCAGTCAGACCAGAGACGAGGAGACGCAGGAGCCAAAAGCCCAGACGGCCTCCGCCGGAGGACCTCAGCTATTAAAGGCTCGCTAAAGTCAAAACTCGGCCCGCCGCACAACTAATCCTGATTTAAGGTCCCATAATGAAGCTGCAGCTTTCACCATCAGAGGCTGTTAAAAGATGCTGAGCTGTTTCAGGGGATGAAGGCCGGTCTTAAAGGAAAATACCGCACAACTTTACACCATCGTGCTGCAAAGACATTCACTAAAATAAACTAAAATGTAACTTTTTTTATTTTGGTGTGGATTAAACGTTGGATTTAAAGTAAAATTGTGCTCACACATGCCATGTTAGGATTTATCATTCTTTATTCATCACTAATCAATCCAGAAGTCATTTAATGCTGATTTTTAGGCTCTTTAATTTGCATTTTTGAAATTGCAGCAAATGTTCACTCAACTGATTGTTTTGTATATTTAATGCTGTATTTTAACTATTGTGAAAGACGCTCGTATCAAAATGTCCTTGTGTCTCAGATCGTCCTCAACAGATGAGCCTGAAGTGTTTTTTTCTTTTCCATCATAAAAGAAAAGGAGATTTTTGATTCTCATGAGCATTTTAGCTTTTCTAAACACGATGATAACAAACTGATTGAAATCGTGTGCTTCTCCTTAAATCACTGATTGATTTTTTTTATTCTGGTTTACTCAACCGTTCCATTTTCTTCTGCTTTGAATCTGTGGCACATGCTTGTGATACAAATCCACTTCAAAGACATGCAAGCGATGAAGTGCTCTCTAATCTCATTTCAGAAATTGAGTTTCTAGTTGAGAATACGAAGATTCATTCTGCAAACCACAACGGCACGCTGTGATGGTTTTTGTGCTGCAGAGATAGAAATATAAATCCAGCACTGCTGGAGATGAATGCTGAACCATCCCCTCCATCCTGAAATGTTCTCCAGCAGCTGCAGCAGCTCCTGGTTGAAAGCAGAGGAGTGTGTTGTTCCTCAGCTGTGAACGGGGTTGCAGAGGTGCAACGCTGCCCGAATGTTCAACATTCACACGCCCCAGAGCTTGTCCGCCTGTGGCCCCGTGCTCCACACACACCCTTAAGGCACAGATGCTGTTTGTGCAGGAAGCTCGGTGTTAAAACAAGAACATTTGCACATGTGGATCACCTCTGAGCCTCCTGGTGAGTCAAGCTGCAGCTCATGTGGAGGAAAAGATGCAGGGAAACTGGGTTTTTACTCCCATGTTTGCAGATGTTGCAAAGATTCATTCAGATTTGTCATGTCAGAAAAGCACCACAAGGGTGTAACAACAAAGATCCAAGGGACTTAATTCATAAATGCATAAAAATGGAGTTCATTATTATAAATAAGGTGTGGCAATAAGGTGTTAGTTGTGTCTTAATCAGACAGAATTAATTTTCTATAAGCTGATCTTGCAGCCTAACGCTATGTTCTTCCTCTCAGTGTTATAATAAACAATTATGTGTCATAAAATATGAGGTGTTGCTTTTTTATGCTCTAATCTCTGCATCCCATTCTTCTGACCTGGATTAGAGCGCGCCTCTGCTGAAACAACAGGTGGGCGCAGCGCCATGGGAGCAGCACAAAGAGGGACGCCTCGCTGTGCGCGGACTTTATTATGGTGTCTATAATAACAGATGACCTTTAAAATAAAGACTATCAGGGGTTTTGGGGTTGGGGACACTCCCCTTTGAATCGGGACTAAAACAGAGACTCACCTGCGGTTGCACCGTGAGAGTCAGGAGAAACATCAGAGTCCGCTGCAGGTGGAGGTGTCCCCGGTGCCGCTCGGACCTCATGCTCGGATTCCTGCCTCTGGGCTCCAGGGGAGCTCTTCTGTGCGCTCTTGTATCCATCGGGGATTTTGGGGGCCAAGCTGTGCGCTCCTACGGTGATGGCACCCTTCCTTCTGTTCCTCCTCCTTTCCTTGCGCGCTCCCCTCCTCTTCTTCCTCCTCCTCGCCGGACTCAAACGCTCAAACTCCCGCAAAGCAACTTCCTCATCGCTTCGACATCAGCGAAGTCCCCAGCTACCCCCCTTAACAAACCCACCCACACAGGCGCGCACCTGATCCCTCTCCTCTTCCCTCCCTCCCTCCCTTCCTCCCTCGCTGCTGTGTCCGGGGAAGATTTATCCAAGAAGGATGCATGCGCACAAACCCACGCACTTCATATATAAACACGCTCCCTTTGCGCTTTATTCCTGCCACCACCTGCGTTAAGAGGATTTCAGGGTCCAATCTGCCGGCTCTTGACTTGAACTCTCATCCCAATTAGATGACACACTGTCTCTTCATCTCCCGTCTTGTCTTCAAGCTTGATCCACGTTCAGAAAATAACAAACAAAAATAAAACAAGTGCACGCGCGTAAAGGCTACATCCGCAAAGCGAGAAAAGTTGCGTCTCTTCGGTGGAACGGTTTGCGCTTCTGGAGTCTTCTCATCCACACGGCTGGTTGGACATTTGTGAACCCGATCCCGGAGCCTGGCGGCGACAGAGTCAGTGTGGGAAACAATGAGAGGGAGAGAGGAGCGTGGAGGGTGTGTCCTGAGGCAGGGAGTATCCGTCTCTCAGCTCCGATGGTTCCCAGCGGAGCGCAGCACCAGCGCGCGCTTCTTCTGCAGCCCAAGTCCAACCCAACTTTTTATGTCACATTTACACATGGGATTGCCCTGAATGCGTTTCGCACCACAGATCTCCAGTCTGAGTTTCCACTTCACCTTTTGTTGAAGCTCCTGACCTCCAGTTTCACTTCAAAGCTCCGAAGGGGCCAATTAACCGCGTCCACGGCTCCGTCCGCGCCTGGGTGGCCTCAGAAAGGGAACGATTCCAAACCGAACACTTGCATAATTAACCCCCTCTTTACTTTTACAGACAATCAGATGAAAAAAGGTCACAAAAAAGTCCGGAAACTAAAAAAAAAGTTGATGCCCGCAGGGCTGGGGTTTGCGCACTGCGCGCAGGTGGCGCAACTCCACCTGCAGGCTGATTTCTAGTGAAAAGTAATCGTTATAGATCAGATGAGTGATGAAACTTTTTCCGACAGCTGCAGCTACATCCTGCTGTTCGCATGCAGCTGCCTAACGAAGCCGCCGGATCCCGATAACCGGCTGAGCGCATAAATATAAAAGAGACTCGCAGAGTGTGAAGGCATCTTTTGAATATTGGCACCCGTCACATGGCATATTTTCCACATCTGACCTCCAGTGCACGTCTTGTTGGATCCGAGACCTCCACACAATGGCCCCCCTTTTATCAGAGGGCATCTAATGAGATCCCCCCACCCCTCCTCCTCCTCCTCTCCTTCATCTTAAGGTCCACCAAGAGCCCCCCTGACAACCAGTGGTGTTTCCGAGGGCTTGGAGCTCCGCGATGACCCCGGAGCGGAACAGGGGCCTCTTGAGGAGGAGAGCTGTGATTTGCATATGGAGAAGTGGCATCCGAGCATGAGCTGAATATTTAGAGGATCCAGGAAAACGCAGCTCTGGTTTATCCAGGTGTGACTCACCTGATGATGCGAAACCTGCTGAAGTTTTAGGAGTTTAGACATCTGGCACCATCTGATGGTCACTGCTGTCCTTTTGATGATAAAACTTTAATCATTTATTTGCTTCATTATAACTTTTAAGTGTTTCTTATTCATAATATAATGTAAAATTAATTTAATTTATTCATTCAACAAAATCAGTCTAGAAAAACAATTTTTCCACATTTCCTGATATTTTTATAGTTCAGTTTTTTTGTATAGTGCCAGTCTCAAGGCATGTTACAAAGTAAACATTTCAATTTAACCATGAATAAATACGTTTTTATTGTGTTTCCTGACTATTGCTCTGATTTACAAGAGGTCCATTTTACCACTTTTAAATAAAAACGAGGGGTATAGTGGGGGGGGGGGGAAGGCTAAGGGATCCAAAACACATTTTTAGGGATGAAGTGATCCAACCAGGTAGCCAAGAGATAAAATGATGATAAATGACCCTATATAGCTCCTTTCATAGTCCAAGGACTCCAAAGCACTTTACACTAGAGTGCATCATTCATCCATTCACACACACATTCACACACTGATGGTGATGAGCTACAATGTAGCCACAGCTGCCCTGGGGCACACTGACAGAGGCGAGGCTGCCAATGAGGACAGGTACCACCGGTCCCTCTGAGAGGATTAAAGAGAGATTTATACATCTTTACAGGGGAAAGCATTTATGTGTATGTAAACATTTTCCATGCATGTTAGATGTTAGTGAAGGAGTTTTAGAATGGAACACAAGGGCTGGGTCAGCCTTTGATAAATTACTTTAAATTAGACATTTATAAAACATGTACAAGGCTGATGTCAGAATTCTCATTTTACTAATTTATTGTAAGAAATTTAGATTTTTTTTTCTTATCAGACTAATTTAGTTCCCATATTTATCCAGATTTCCCAGGACGGAGTAACCCTATTTTGATAAGGATTGTTTACACTTTACTGAAGGTATAAACAAACCGTTATAGTTAGTATCCATTTCTGACGGTCCGATAGTTTCTCTCTCACACACACACACCTTTTCAGTTTCATAAATCTTTCATGGCTGATTTTTACCACTGACAGCTACAGCTTCCAATTAAATAAGTAAATAAGTTTCCTTTTGTTCTCTTCAATGAAATTATTCTTCTTGTAAATGGGAAGTCTTATTTCCAAGACACCCCCCCCCACACACACACACACACCAGGCGCCCTGGTGGCTAAGGTCAGAGCTTTCTCAAGGCAAAATAAGGGAGTGTGGAAAGGCTTGGGAAAGTGCAGAAGAATGTGAATTTGTGTGTACATTGCTGAGCTGACCTGCAGACAATTACCCAGGGCACAGTTTAAGTCCACAACAGGGAGGCCCTGTGTGCGCCGGGCGGAGCTGACGGTGCCCGTCTACATCAGGCCTCTGAGCCTCGATTCACACGTTTCAGCGTCCGAAGCTCATGAATCCAACCTTTCAGATTTTTATTGACTGGTGATAACTCTGCAAGGCTGAGGGGCATTTCTGTGAGATTCATATTAATTCACTTATCTGTAAAGAGTAATACAGTAAATATGAGGAAAATTATCAGTTCTTGGAAATGATCACATATCAGGATTGATTTTGAGGAAAAAAAATCTGCATTTTAAAATGTTTTTCAGAGCTTTCCTTTTCTGCACATGCTGTTAATCTGATAGTTATTCAGATCTGATGCCTTCTAGTTTAAATCACAGCAAATACTAAATACAGCTGCAGGTGCATTTCTTGCAGTTTTCCTGAAACTTTGATTAAACAAATGTGACTCTAAACCCAATTCCTTCCTTTGACACTTCAGACAGGAAATGTTGACAGTTATCTTCTGCAGATCAAACCGATGTTATGCTCAAACCTGTTCATACCGACCAAATGCCACAGGAAAGCATGTCTGCAGCGCCACATAATGGTCACACACACACACACACACAACGCTGCAGAGAAACAGGAACAAAGTCAAGTATTTTATCAAATTCAAGTTTTAATCAAGATAAAAAAGAAAAAGAATAGCTCCAGGTACAACGTCTGGTAGACCAGACTCTGGGTGCAATGCTTTAACAGTTTATATATAAAAACAACAGAAAAAAGTAAAAGGGAACGTCAAGTTGCTTGAGATTTTCAGATTAAAGCCAAATTATTGTACAAAGTTAGAGCTCCCAATTTTTCACTTTTTTAGAAAACAGCAACTTGACTCATACTTACATGTAATCTTTGTTTAAAAAGACCTGAACACTCACTAAATCAAGACCTGTGTGAAGATGTGTTATTTCTTGGCAAAGGAAATCTTCATGGCGTTCGTCTGCGTGATCTTAAAGCCCTGCAGAGCATCTCGTGCTGCGCTAGCCTGCACCTCGTTTTCAAACTCCACAAAGGCGATGTCGTGACGACCAGGAACCAGACGCACCTCTTTGAAGCCGGGAAACCTTAACACACACACACACACACACACACACACACACACACACACACACACACACACACACACACACACACAGGAGCTCAATTAGAATTATAGAAAACATCTGAGACAACGTCCAGATTATTTGCAATATTAGCATCACAAAACAGTCAAATTTGATCCATTTTACTCATCTGTTTAAATGTATTTACAGCACTTTGCTGCAGGAAAAACACTGACTAGAAAACGAGTTAATACTGACTGGTTGAAGAGCATGGACAGCATGAGTTCGTTCGTCTCCTCTGGCAGGTTGGTGAGGAAGAGAATGTGGTTGGGTGGATTTTCTGAAACCTGTGGGAAGAGAGAGGAAGTCAGGATCAAAATACCAGGACAGGAAACAAAATGTTCTGTAAGAAAAAAGAAAAGAACACACCTGCTGAGGCATCTGTCCTGGCATCATCTGACCAGGAGCAATGGCACCAGGAGGAAGCTGGCCTGGAGCCATCCCAGGAGGAGGCATCATGCCAGGAGGGGGCATGTAGGGTGGCTGACCTGGAATGTGCATCATGCGAGGAGCTTGGCTCATTGGTGGCATTCCCTAAAGAATGAAAAAAGTTCAGAGTCTCTGTTCATGTTACTTGATTTTTTTTCTCCTAATCCAGCAAAAACCTACTGTTTTACCTTCAACAATACATATTTGTGTCAACCCTGAATGTAAAAAACACTTCCTACTCCACTCACCGGGATTGCAGAGGGTACCCCAGCAGCCATCGCTGCAGCACCTTTCTTGCTTCCTGATGTTTCAGGTTTGGGCTTCTTCTTCTCTTTTTTACGGTCACGCTCCACATAAGTCCCCTTCATCTTAGCTATAATATCCGAATCCATTTTGGAGTACTGGATTCGCTGCAAGAAAATAAACAAATTGAGTCACACAAGTACTTCCATCAGAAATGCCTAAATTGTGTGTTATTAAACCTACCATTGGTTTATCATAGAAAGGAAACCCCTGCATGGACCTTAATGCATTAGAAGCGCTGTTGATTTCTTTAAAGATAACAAACGCCTGACCCTTCATCTTCAGGGTTCGGGCGACCAAAATGTCCAAAATTTGCCCAAACTGAGAGAAAATGGCATAAAGGGACTTTTTCAGCTCTGAGGGAGACACACAAACAACAAAACATTTAATAACAATAATAAAGTGGACTCTGCATTAATTGTGCGTGAAATAAACAAATGACCTGAAAGAAAATGGTCCGAAACTCACCATCTTTCTTGATCTTCTCGTTTAAGTTGTTGATGTAGATCGTGTGATTGGGCCGCACCTCTGCTGGAGTGGTCATTTTTAAAGCTAGAAGAAGATATTAAAGCAGTACAATAAAATAAAGTGTTAACAGAGGCTTCTTTTCACGAAGTTTCAAGTCCGATTTCAGTCAACGATTTAGCAGCTAAAGGTAAAAAACATTCAGCCAGCATGGCGGAGGACAATAGCGTGTTAGCTAAAAGCTAACTAACAGTATTTAGCGTCAAAAATCTGTCTAAAGTCAGCAACAAATTCATAACTTTGCCTCGAGCTGTTTAACTTTGTAAAAATATCTCTAAAATCAACCGTTAAATGTTTTTAAACATGTAAAATGCGTTAGATGTTGAGCTAAATGTTGACGGAATACTCACCTAAAAATGAATGAAACCTTCCGGACTTTCTGCTTTAGAAAACGCGAAGAAGAAGTTCTTCTTCTTCGTCTTAATTAGCAAGCAACATTCTGGTGAACTACCGCCACCAAACGGTACGGAGTGTAAATCAAATGAGCTAAACTCAAAACAGCATATTACTTGTGATATGTAAAAGTAAAATATGTCATTTTCTTCCTATTTGAAAATTAAGTCAGAGAAATTGGAAACACGTGACGTCAATGAAAAGGCAGAGAAGAGAACTAAAGAAAGAATAACAAATGTGTGTACTGCTTTGGTAGGACTCAAGGGGGCGCTGTTGCTTCTGAACATGTCTGAGCTAACTACTGGAGGAGGGTATCGCTGCGGAGGCTGCGGAGAGACCCCTGGTGTCGGCCTGAATATGGGGTCTCCGGGGTCTGCAGCTCTACTACTACTCTGGCTTGCGTGTCCTGATTCACACTTCTATACCGGTTGGTGGCAGTAATGACCCAAATTGTAGTTTGCCATTTAAAAAAAGAAGAAGCGTGTGCTAAGCTAACAGCTAACGGTGTAGATGGAAGTGGAACGGAGAGTTAATAAATATAGCGATAAATGAAGTTTACCGCAAGTTTTGTATCATGTTTGACCTTTTTGAGAGTCGCATTTTATGCTGACGTCAGCCTAGTTAGTTTTTTAGACATTATTACCAATTTTAACAGCTTTAAGGACAAAAACAATCCGAAAGAAACTTAATTGGCCAACGCGCATTTATGTCTTAAATGCTGCACTTTTTTCTCATTTCTGTTCTGATTTAGAACAGAAAATACGTGAGAGCAGGTAAGTGTAAGGCTGAGTATTGTATGACTTCATTGAATGTTATGAACTGCAAAAATACTGATAGTAGTATCAAAACCACTTTGTGTCAGGGTGAAGGAGTTCTGAGAAGATGCCTCTGGAGTGCCCATTAACATCACCTCCTCCTCCACTTGCTCTTGCTCCTGGTCCGCCCCCTCCTCCTCCTCCTCCTCCTCCACCTCCACCTGCTCTTACATCTCCACCTACTTCAGCAAAGAAGAAACTGTACCAGACTATAGCCATCAGCAAGAGTCCTGTAGAGGGGGACCACACTGAGGCTTGTCTACTAATCAGCCAGAGAGAGACTTGGTGAGATCAAAACAGTCATGTTTGTGTTTGGAACAAAAATGGACTAATTGCAAGGATACATTCTTCATCTGAATGCATGTCACTTGCACACCTGGCAGTAAATTTCATGCTCGTCATCTGATCAAACATTAGTATGCTGTCGACACTTTTGCTAGATGAAACTTCATTATAGAAGATGATCTGCAGCTCGAGATCAGTGTTTTAATGTTTTAATGATTCATAGATTCCAGCTCATCTTTGCAAGATGATTTCTGCTCACCGTCAAGTACTTCTCTTAAAATTACGTGACTTTGTTTTACAGAATGTTTTTGATTTTTTTTTTTTTTTAGTTTCAGAAAGGACCTGCAGTGGATACTGGTGAACACATATGTGCCTTCTCTCATCCAAGATGGTCCTCAGTGAGTCAAGTGTAATATCTCTTCATTAAGACTTTATATTTTAAATTAGAAATCCTAAAAGATTTATTTTTTTTAAGATGTGGTTTAGTGGCTTTGTGGATGGCTACTCACCTCCTGCAGCAGCAACAGACCATCACCATGGAGACGGTGGTTCAGACAGCGATGAGACGGGAGTACACAGCTCAGGGAGAAATGTTTTCAGGTAACAGGTGTAGTTTCTTTTATATATTCCTCCTACTTGCAGACAAAAAAGTCCGATAACTACAATAACTACAGCATAAAAACAGTTTTTTTTATTTCTGTTGGTCGTTTATTTTTTCAGCCTCCAACATGGCCCTGCTGGCAGAAGAGGTTTGTGGCTGTAAGGCTGAACTGCTGTCGGGAGGTCTGAGTGGCCGTAACGGCGCCGCCATCGTTAAGCACCTGTGGGCGGGACAACCTGTTCTCATCCCGTATCCAAACACGAGCAACTCTAGAGGGTGAACTCAAGTTATCGTATCTCTTGATGGTTTCTGTTGGAAGTTTCTTGACTGTGAGCTCAGATATGATAACGACTCAAACCACGAGCCGTGCCAGCGAAGCGGGCATAGAGCGCACTGGGCTGCTGCTTCAGGTGAGACCAGATGGGTGATGATCTAAATGTTTTTAGAATAAATTTACATCAGCAAAACTTTGTGGTTGCACAGATAAATGTTCTAAACGATCATTACACCAATAAAACATTCCGGTTCTGTTTGTTGAATGCAGGTGTACTCATGGGTTTGGACCAGGGGAGCGTGAACACAGAGCATACTCACTCCGATCCTACTCTGCCCTGGCTCCACCTGGCCACAGACCCCTCTACTCCTTGTCCCATCAACAGCACATCCGTTAGAGAGGTGTACATCCTCGCCAAACAGGGTAAAGGCCTGCGCTATCGCCTGTGGAGTCTGGACAGCGTCGCTCAGAGCAACCAGCAGCTGAAGGCGTTGGACCCACGGAGAGTTGATGATGGGACCCGTTACGTGGTTCCTGAAGGAGGGTTAGCCGCTGGACTGGCAGGACAGGCGGTTCTACTCCACAGGAAAACTCTGAACCAGCAATAACAGGATCAGCACAGGTTAACCAAGTGCTTTATAGAGATTTTTCAGCTGCTCTGGCAAAAAAAAAGAAACCACTCTGAGAACATCTTAATTTAGATTTTATTGCAATCCAGGAATAAAGAAGTGACCCAACAGCTTCAACCAGTTTGTTTTGCAGCTGTAAAATCATTTTGTCCATAAAATAGAAAACATGGTTCATATCCAGTTTCTCTGCTTTAAAACCAGCACCCAGCGTGAAAACCTGACAGTTCGCCCCGTTACAAATATGAGAATTTGTGGGCAAACTAATTAAATACACTGTAAACATTAACATTTCTTTCCCCTGGTATGTTGGCTTTTCAGAGATGAAAAACTTAAAACCCTGCTTTTAAACGTCGTGCACAGTCCAACAGAGCTGCCCGACACTGTTGAACATCTGGAAGACCCGATTTCTACATCCCAGCACTACGCAGGTTTTTTTTTAGGAAATTTTGTTTCCAAGACTAAAATCAGACCCACAATTATCCAGTTTATCTAAAATGTGACTTATGACATCATCGTTTCTTGCATTTAGTTAGAAATCACTTAAACATTAAGATTATTTAGTTTTAAAATCATGCAAAACTTAAGTCTAAACATCATTTAAAAAAATGCTTAATCGTACTTTGATGATTCGTGCCCGTTGTACTGTAAAAACTAAAAAGTGATCGACGAGAACTGAAAACCAAATACTTGACACACAGAGGCACTGCTCATTTTGTTCTATGGCTTTTTTAAAGATCAACAGTGCAACAGATTTTCAAGAAGCAGCTCTAAGCTGCTAAATAAACACTAAAATAAAGACGTTCATGCAAAAAATATATATATAAAAAAAGACTTCAATCAATTTCCAGTCAAGGCAAACCCGGGTTCAGACACAAACATGCTCAGACTTGGGTGAACTCTTTGGATTGGAGTCCTGGCACTGAAATGATCAAACAGCTGCGTTATAAAAACGCCGTAGGCACAGAAATTCTACAAGCATAGTTAAGACGACTTTTCCCCTCAAGGCCCAAAAAAAAGGTTAAATTAAACTCTGTTTACACACCAAGTTACCGTACACTTGGTCCGACCAGTGTTAGTGTTAAATATGCTTACATATAAAATATGATTCACAAAAAAATAAAACCCCAATTCAACCGTCTATGTGCAACACCAGCCACCAGAGGGCGCTGCAGCGGGGAGGAACAGTAGTGTTTCTGCAGGGAAAAGCAACTGTTCAGAGGACTCTTGTTAAAAGCATCAATTTCCTGTGTTTGTGCTCTAAATAATGCATCTGATTTCCTGTGTTCCACTTAAAAACAAATCCGGCTTTTCTCCCGTTCACCTACAGAACCAGACAACGTTTTGGACACAGTTTGATTGGTACTGGGTGCTTAAGGCCCCGTACGCACTACTCTAAATATTTTTAAAAACAGATTTTGTTTTTCTGTTTGTACCTCCCGTCCACACACAGACTGAGGTTTTAGTGAGTTTTTTATAATTTGATCTGTAGTAGTGTATGCAGACCAGGCCTAGGATACTTGGATCATGGCTGGGATCTTTAAAACAACTCATCCGAACTCAGTCTGCGTAAAGTTCTGCTTCCTCTGCTCGACAATCCATTTCGTCATTTGTGTGCGTTTTCTCTCCCTCTGATGACATCTTAGAGAGGATGTCACCTAGGATGTCTACGAGGTTGTCCAGTCCCCACAAGTAGCCGTCCTCCTTGTTGCCCTCAGCCCAGGGAGTCCTGTGGTCCACGCTCACGGTGTCCGGCAGGGGAATCGTCTTCCCAAAGTCGATCATCCACATGCTCGCTTTTCCAGAGGCGTCGTGCACGAACAGCAGAGAGGTACCCACGCACTAGCGCGCAACAACAAAAACAAAAACAGACACGGGAGGTGAACTCAGGCATGCCAGCCGTTCAGCCGATGAGCCGACTGGATGATTTCATGAATCGACAATAAGACGGACTGGTTTGTTTGGAAAATGTGAGAAGTGACTGCCGACTCACCTCGTGCCTACTGAAAAATGGGGATTGCTCAAGGGCACTGCGGAGTTTCTCCAATCGCTCCAGGTAAGCGCTCTAAAGAAAAAAGAGGAAATAAAAGTGAGGACAAAAAAAAAAAACAGGAAACTGAAAAATGTACAGATGATTTTTTTCTTTTTCCACTGAATCTACAACTTCTGCAGCTGTTTGGACCTGAAACACGGAGCCGCCAGCGACCCGCTCCCTTCACTCAGCAGCAGTTTCACATTCAGTTTAATATCAACATAAACTGATGTTTGTTGCAGAAATATTCCTTAAGACACATTGCTAAGCAACAAGCCAGAGATTTAAGACAATCGTTAGTTTCTAATCTAAACAGTGACTGAACCATGACAGCAGGTGGATTTTATCAGCTTAAAGCAGTCGGGCCTGGCGTTTTGTTATTTAACTCCAAACAAACCGTTTCGATTACTCAGCAGCTTACCAGAATGGGAACGCTGCCTCCGCTGAAGTACTCCAGGACCTTTATCACGTCCTGTTTTTGCTTCGTCTTCTTGAAGTTCTTGCGACGCTGTCCGTCACCTTTCTGCAGTAAAAAGAAAAAAAGCAGATTTCCATTTGTTCCACTCTCCTGGTCATCCATATTCTGATTTGCATTCAGTCCTCATCCCGACTAAAGCCTCCGTATTCCACTAACACATTTGAGTTTCCATGGAAGTACAGGATCCAGTTACGAGCTTTTCTTACAAGGACGGGAAAAACAAAAATGCAGTTTTATTTAAACGTGTCACAGCGTGACTGCTAATGCTTGTTGGACTGGAGATATTTTTATTTCTAAATAGACTTTTTACACCTGGATCACCAGCCCTGGTGGGTTTAGGCAGCATCGTGTGGGAAGCTGCTTCACTCTTAGTTCTCCTGCAACCTCAGACCTACAGCAGGCGTGTTAACAGAGACGGATGTTCAGGAAGGACTCTGACCATGATGCCCTCGATGCGGAAGCCCAGGTTCTTGGTGGAGCTCAGGCTCTCCCTCCACTGCATGTAGCGGAGTTTGATGACCCCCTGCTCAGCTCGCTCCTCTAAGGTCGGGGCCTCGGGGTCCACGCTCATCATTTTTTCAAACATGTCCTTCCGCAGACACGGGCTCCCCCTTGCTTTCGTCAGCTCCTCCTCCAGGTACGTTCTGAAATGCAAAGGTTTGCTTTTTATTCTTCCAAACTAATTCCTTTTAACACCTTTTCACTGATTTCACAATCTGTCATCAAGATGAGATTATCTGAATGTCCGCAATAAACCAGATGAGCCGCTCCCTAGTCAGAGATCCAGGAACATCTTGGCTGTAATAAACTTTACCTGCTGCCCATTTTGCAGTCCATAATGGAGGGGTTATCAAAGCCAGTCAGCAGGTCTTGTATTAGGTTGTACTTCTTCCCATCCAGCTCCTCCACACCCAGATACTGAGGCACAAAGGGCTGCAGAACGTCCCCCATCAGCTCCTGCAGACACCGGTGCTCAGACTCAGAGTAAAGCTTCAACACATGGCCGTCATTTTTTTTGTGGAAGATACCTTAATGAGATAGGGAGAAAAAAAAGATTAAAGATACACGTTTTTATTTGTGCTTGAATTATAAACCTCAGTCTTATCAGTCATGATGCTTCTGGATACCTTCATGGCCAGCTAGCTGAACCCAGTGCTTCCAGATCTTGTAGGGCTTCTTTAACGGGACGACACGGACCACGTTCTTCAGGGTACACCAGTGGTTCACCTGGGAAAAGAAAAAAAACAAAGAATTCAACACTCGTCTTTAAAAAAAATGTGTGTGTGGGTCACACACTGACTAATCAGGGTCCTGGTCCTTGTTAGCAAGACTAACAAAGAATTGGGCTGGATGGAGGTCACAAGGATGATTACTCATTAAAGGACACACACACACACCAGTAGACATTGGACAAACCCACCCTTTAGCCAAGGCCAGGTGCATAACGTACATGACAAAGCCCATTGATAAAACATTTACCAAGGGCAGCTCAGTGGCGTCGTAAAACAGAGCCTGGCTGTCTGACGGTGTATCTGTGGGTCTGCAAGTGTGTGTAATGTTTATCTATGTTGAAAAATACCAAAGCAAGGACAGCGTGTAGCTGCAGCAGCTTTGACGCAAGTCCTCTTAGAGGAACCAGACAGGGACTGATTAGAGGAATGTGTGTGTGTGTGTGTGTGTGTGTGTGTGTGTGTGTACAGAACTATGAACAGGAACAAGTGGCTACAATCATAAAAGGATTATTTTATTACTTAATGACTAAAGTGTTCCTCTGCTCTGTTTTTTCTCCAGCTGCTTTATTAGAACTCACCAATAAAAACAACCTTCATTCTTTTTTAATTTATACAAACACAAAGAAATAAAAATTTTAAAAAGGGGTTTGCGAGTGTTTATACGCCGTTTGGTTCTCAAAACAGTTGAGAAATATTTTTTTCCTAACAAGTTGTAATAAGAGATAGAAAACATCTGCATAGATAAAAATAACATCTGTTTTACTCACTGCGAGTTGCTTCCTGAACAGTTTGGAGGATCCAAAGGTTTCAAGTTTAAGTGGTTTTCTGAATTTTAACATGACCTAAGCGTCTTCTTGTGTAGACCTGTTTCAGTAATCAACCTAATGAGACAAACATCTGTAAACCTCTGCTGCTTTGAACAGTTTCTCTTTCCAAGAAACCAAAATGATCTTTATTTTTGTGTGTGTGTGACGAATGGATCCTATAAACGTTTGTTTTAAATGCAAACTGAACAGATCTGGCTCTGACTTCTCATAAGAGACTGAAAACACACCGTTAAACTTGAACATCCCTACCTTTAACAGCCTGCATTCTCCTTGTCCGACTCAAGTCACTAATATTTTTGAAACTGAGCTAAAACAGAAAATCTAGAAGAAAGCTCAACAGCTGATCTGTTTTAAAACAATCCATCCAGTTAGACAGGCCTGGCTACCACACTGCAGCGTCATCAGACTAGAGTGATGATGAAGATAACCGTTTTTGCTTTGATTATATTTACATTTAAAATGCGTGTGCAGTTGTGTTTGATAAAATGCAAATATCACCCAATTTACTGCTCTGGGGTCAGCGCTGGGTTAAACGTGAGCCAAGCGAAACTATCAGATGTTTGCCACTTGTGCTGAAGCATGATGTTATTATTGCAAACAGATAAAAATCAGTTTTAGGAACAGTGGAATCTAAAAATAAACCTGCTGCGGGACCAAATATCAACGTTGTGATGTCATCAAATCACCTGAAACCCGATGAGGGAAAAAGACAGAAAGGTGGAGCAGAAACTCAAATTTCCTCTGATCCGTGAGCTTAAATAAAACTTAAACAGCACTGATCTAATCGATTTTACTGCAGAATACAAAAATATATTAAAGGGAATTTTAATAAATGTTGGGCGACGGGGAAAATGCACACAAAGGCCCTGCTGGGTTAAACATGCATCAGTTTTTCTCAGGTGCGTTTGACTTTTCTCCACATGTGAAACAAACAAAGTTTTGTGACTTCCTGGTTCATGTTTCCACCTTCACTGGTAACTGTAGCTCTGTGGTTTTGGTCCTGGAATCCCATGAATGTCTCCGGTACCCGTTATTAAGCCACATACACAAAAGAAATAGTTGCTCAGCCCTTTCCATTAACACACAACAAGTTTTAAATTCCCATCAGACGTGTTAGAGATCATTATAATTTATTAGTTCTAAGCTGCTACATAAACAGTAAGTCATGATCCACTGGCTGGGTTCTCCCTGGTGAAGTGTCTCACAGCTACACAGGTCAAAGTGCAGATGACGGTCACATGAGTCATTTGTTACAATCTACCTGCCAATCCTCTTTCAGAATAAACTTATCTCACAGTCGGACGGGTCAGACGAGGAGACGGGGGCTGACTCAGATGTGAGTCGAGAACAACCATCATCACAGGTTGTCCCCAATAACGCCCCGACAGCAGTGACATCACCTCCCTGACCGATCATTTAGAACGTTGTTTACCCAAATCCACACTTAGCTAATGTCCTGTTGTGTCATAGCCGGCCTGTAACTGATGTATGGTAATCTTACTCTCTTTTTCCTACAGCCTCTTATTGCCACAACTCATAATTTGTCCCGTTGCAACATCTCCACACCCTCCCCTTTCTTTCATAAAGCTTTCTCAATAGTTGAATCTTTATAGCTGTCCTCGAGTGTATCTGCCTCAGCCATCGACATGCTTGAACTAATCCTTTCCCTTTTACTTCCTTCTTTCCCTGCACCTAAACCTCAACACAACGAGCCATCCTTGCTCACCGTAACCTCCCTCCCATCCTCTCATCTCCACGGGGCCAACTCTGAACACCACGCTGAGCCAATCTCCTGACAGATACGTGACTGACACGTTGGCATGGGGATAGGGACAGCAGGCCTCTCCAAGTGTTTCCAGTGCTCTTCTATTGTCTGCCTGACGGGTTCTTTGCTAATGTATGAAGGTGTGTGTGTTTAAAGACAAAAGAAGAGCCTGTCAGACAGCTACTACGAGCTGACAGCTTACATTAATGTTCTCTGACTGGTGCTGTTACGACTCCCGTCTCAAATCCAAACCACATCCTTCTCTGCCCCACTTTACAACCTCTAGTCTTCAAGCAGCTCAGCTGAGCAAACAGACGATGGTTCAACAACAGAAACCATCTTATAAAGTTAAATCAGTTACATCTCCTTTTGTCTGGTGCATCTGGTGTTTAATTGATAACCAATCAACAAGCAGCTCATTATCATATTCATGTCCTGGCTGAGTGGGAGGGGTAAACAGCTGTTTTCACAGCAAGGCTGGTTTAGGGGGTTTAGAATGGCCTGTATCAGGGCTCCTGGGACAGATGAAAGCCAAAAGAACATTTCTTATGCTTTTTAGAGGCTCAAAGCTGTTTTAGATTGTTGATTATCTGCATTCTGTCACCTTTAAAAATATGAAAAAGTTGCATAGTATGCCTTTAATACATATTTGAATTTACAGCCATTGAAACAATAAAAGTGCTCACTTACATGAATACACCAGAAATAGTAACATGAATAAAAGTATATTGT
Source organism: Aphyosemion australe (assembly GCA_006937985.1). Taxonomy (NCBI): domain Eukaryota; kingdom Metazoa; phylum Chordata; class Actinopteri; order Cyprinodontiformes; family Nothobranchiidae; genus Aphyosemion; species Aphyosemion australe. The sequence goes on along the minus strand of SSNS01000006.1, from coordinate 3,369,055 downwards.
TGTAGCCTGGCCTGCCTCTCTCTATTCTACACAGCGGACGAGCCTGGATACTCATAGGCAGAGAGCACCATGAGGGGCGGGACTAGCCAGCTCAAAAATAACCAATCAGAAAAAAGCTGTCATAGATGCTGTAGTTTTTTAGCTATAGTCAAAGATGGTGTCTAGTGTACACGTGAATGATAGTTGTCGTCTTTCTTTAGAAGAAAGGCTTTTAGCGCTTCTTCTTGTGGTTCTAAAGACATGTCCAAGTCATTTAGAACAGAGGAAAGAGCCGCCGCGAACTCCGCTTCAGACCATATCTTCATTGTTTATGAGAAACTGAGCATCACGGTGTGTGACGTACACTGCTCAGCACTGATTGGCTCGGTTAGAATTCTCAGGGGGTGGAGTTAGTTGAATGGGACCGTTACCAGACCCTTTGCTTCCCATAAGGAAGCACTGGCATGGCTGGCCAGGCTAATATAGTTGTAAAATGTTCATGATTGGTTTTATTGCTTGGTAAAACATGAGATCTGACTCTATTCTCGTTATTTGTGTATTTTCAGTGTGCATTAGCATTGCACAGAACGAACCGTTTATTTTCTCAGAATTAAAATGTTGATGTTTTTACTCTGCAAAGTGGGTTTTGGGCTTTATTGTTGTGGGAGTGATGTGTGGGACAGAAAACAAGTCAGCCATTGTGGTGCATGACTTATTATGAATGTAGAAATATGAATAATTATCATGTGTAGGCTGCGTGTTCCAAGTTTCATTGTATGTTTTTTTTTTACCCACAATTTCCTCTTTTTCTTCTGTTCCACTGAACGGTGCCTTGTGTCGTATGGAAGGAAAACCTTTATTGAAAGTTTGCCATTAAAAGACAGAAATGTGTGCCGTTGTGGACTAGTCTGCTAACAATAACAAGCTTATTGTTGGACGTACGTTAAAATTTACATCTAATTGCGTTCAAATGTCAGGGACAGAGTAGATACTGTCTTTGAGAAAGAAAACAAGGCAAGGAGAGGAAAAAAAGAGTTTCCATATATGGCAAAGGCGTTGCGCAGCAACCGACTCAGCCTTCAGCCCAATTTTCCATTACACACACAACTCTGAATGCAAGACAGCGTAGTTGTGTGTGTGTGTGTGTGTGTGTGTATATGCCTGTGCAAGCATGTGCAGGTATCCTCCCATGTCACAGAAGGAGCAAATAGTATTTGTGAGGTTTGGACAGCAAAGTCAGCGGCGGTCAGAGCCAATAAAACAAAGACACACCCTCTATCTGCTCCTTACAACACGGCTTTAACTGCAACAAAACATGCCCATTACAGCACTTATCAGGATCCACAAGGCTGGCTTTTACAGCAGCAACTCCTTAAGTCGTCCATTTCCTGGATTCAGTTCAAATCCTAGAAGTTACATTGTTCAGTGACCTGTAGGGACCACCACCAGGTCCAATAATAAAAACAAGTGTTGCCCATCTGCAGAAATGCAACCTGGTTTTCTAATTATGTCACTATTTGACTCAAGGTCGGTTTAATTCTCCTTACATTTGAACATTGGGTGGAGCAGAAACAGTCACCTCTAACCAAATAACAGTTTAAACTAATCCTAAAGCAAAATACTTATTTATTTACAGTTCAGCCCATTTTTTCTTTTGTAAGAGTTTTAAACTAGATCATCTTACGTTGAGAAGTGTTTTGGTCAAATCCTGAAAATAGCATTTTGTTCTAAAGCCACATTGTAAGATTTGATGCCATCTGATAAAGTATAGCTATGTATAGCTATAAGCTAACAATGTATTCTAGATCAATATCTGCAAATCGGACTGAGTTAGAGCCCTTTTTGTGTTTGCTATTGACAAGCAGTGGTGTTTTTCTTGGATCTAACTGACTCCAAAAATTAGAGTTGCAGATTTTTATCCGATGCTTACTTTCTAATAGTTTTAGTAAAAATCTGCTAATCGTAATTTTTTTTGCTAAAACTACAAACAAATAAAATACACACAAAAACAGGAAAAACATTATGGCTAAAACTTTACTGTTTCAAGCATCTGAGACCATTACGGCTAAACTCAAGACATGTAGATTAAAGTTTGAATATGGAACACCAAAGCGTCATCTAGTGTGTGGAGGTTGTAGTTGCAACAACAGAACAAGGTTTCCAGCCGTCGGGATGCCAGATTTGCTGCCGATACGTGAAGTGAGCAGCCAGCACCGTGTCAGTGACGACCTAAACTCACTCTGGTTTTAGATCTTTTATGGTCGCTCCTCTTCTGAGAAGGATAACGACATCTTCTGGACTCAGAAGCAGCTGCTTGACTTGCCGAGTCCGCCATTTTTCACAGTGCCAGCCTCGCTGTGCAAAGCGGACTGTTTACCATATTTGGAAACCTGCAATGGTGCCCTCTATTGGCTGGTAGATGTAAACAAACCCAGTGTTGTCCCCGTCAAAATAAATATTTTTTTATTAAAAAATAACTTAAAGGAAATACTGTCCCTTCATTCTGCACACCTCTAAACGCCCCATGGAGGTATTATTTTTAAAAATAGTTTTTTATTAAATTGTTCAATATTGAACCTTTAAATGTCAGAAAATGTGTGTTTAAGTTCTACATTCTTCCAAGTGATCACGAGGCATGTTGGTGTTAGTTAGCCTGGCAAGCCATCCTATATATGTGTATATATAGTCTGGCCACGAACCACTGACGGCTCTCAGTCGTGAGGCGGGATCTACGGTTGTCTTTCAAAATGTCAGCACGCAATTGGATAGCGCTAGGACCAATCAGAGTGACGAACAACATGACGTAATCACGGCGACGGAAAAGCGGGAGGCTTTAATAGCGTCTAGCTTCAATGATTTCTGTCGTTTTTGTATGAAAAACACGCGAATATCAGGTGTACTGGGACATTGCACTACTTTGTTTGATAAAAATAAGAAGCCGCTAAGTATAGCCGACAGACTTACGCACGTTGGAGTCTAAATAATCCAATGTTGATGACAAAGCCGTTTCAAACGAACGTGTTTTCCGAGTTGCCGCCATGTTGCTTGGGTTCGCGGCGTTCGCGGCCGCAGCGCTGACGTCATCGGCTACTCCCGCTCTGTGATTGGCCCATGATATAGAGCGCTGTGATTGGCCCAACCAAAACTATAGCGAGTTGTGATTGGATAGACACAGCAGTGGTTTGGGCTGCGAGGGTTCCAATGAAGCGTGCCTAGACCAAACTCTGCAAAGCAAGAATTGGTCTAGTTCACTAGGCTAGGTGTTAGTGGGGTTAAATGGAAATAAGACTTGGTGTCTTTTTCTGTACATTTTAATCACCTGCTATTGTCTAGACAGTGCGAGTCAACCAGTTAAATATCTGAGGCATGGAGGCAGATTGTCTCAAATCCTTTTTAGTTTCACCCACAGAACATTTATAGGATAACAGGTGTCTTGTATATGGTCTGAAACCTAACTACCCAAACATACCTCTGAGACACAGATCACACAGCCTACACCTGAACAGTGAGTACTAAACATTTTACATTACATAACACAAGACGTGTGCGTTTTGATTTATCATGGAGATGTAACCATTGGAAATAAAAGTGAATCAAAATTTAGCTTAAACTTTGTGCCGTTTCACACGCCCCCAGAAACTTCATTCAAAGTTTAACCAGGTCACAGGACATGGGCCTCTTACATACTGAGGCAGGTTTTTAAAATCACACTTTAAGGTCAATGGAATTATTTAAAAATTGAGCTTTCTGATTGGCTGTCAGAGAAGGGGGTGCACATAGATGAGATTACCATGGTAGATGCAGGAGCCAGCTGGAACCCTTGCTATCCATTCACAACAAGCGTGTCAACACTTATCCACCTTAAGGCAGGCAAAAAAGAAAAAAGGCGCCCACACAATGTATACATAAAGAGCCACTGGGTTGCAAAACATGTTTTGTTTTTCTTTGTGACGTTTCTAGTTTTCATGGCATGGCAGCCTAATCTCACAAATAAAAAAATGACTACAGTTCAATTAAACTTAAAACGTCTTTGCTAATTGAACTCTTTGGACACCATTCAAGGACCACACTGATCACACGACCTTGTACTATCACGTATTGATTGTTCTTCCTCCTCCTTACTTCTCTTGTTTTCTTCCTTAAACTATCCGGTTGTGCTGAGGCTGCATGAAGCTACATCTTAAATTCAGTGCGTGTGAGCTTAGATTATTTAAGGAAACAATTGCTAAATTTTACCTTTCTTTGCCCTTTTCCCCACTCTTCTTCCTTAATCGATGCCGTTGATTGGTCGAGGCTGCGTGAGTATGCCATTACTGCCTGTAGAGTGTGTCTTTGTCACAGTTAAATGTCTTTTAAGACCATTAACCTCCTTCCTATGGTATTTTTCAGGGTGGGGAGTATGACCTAACCCTTCAATGGAAATTATGTTTGCTATCACTCACCACATGAAAGGCATCTTTAAGATTCCTTCGGGGAACTTGTTTTTCTCTGGACAGTATGAGTTAACCAGTCGAATATTTGGTGAGTAGAGGTTGATTATCTTAATTGTTTTTGGTTTAATTACCTTGACATATACATTCCATCAAATCATCATTTGTAGGAAGACTCTTTGATGACAGGTTCCTAACCCTAATCTGCATGACAAGTTGTCATTGACAACACAGAATCAATATGTCCAAAACAAAGCATAGCTAAAACTGAAACCATGTCCTTCTCCAGCAATGGTGAGCTAATCAATAACACTACTATTCTATTAAGAAACGTCCTTGATGTCCAAAACCCACTAGACAAGGGCTCAGGAACCATCTACTATAGCAGCAATGGCAAATGTGCAAAACAAGCCAGTTTTTAAAATGAGTCACAAAACCATCAACCCTCCCGTCAGCTATCATCGCTAGGCCATTTCCCCCCAGAACGACAAACGAAAGAGTGCAAAACACCAATCGCTGTTTTCTTGGTCCAAACGTTTGTTTTCCACAGCTTGTTATTAGCAGATTTGCCATTGTAGCTTTAAGTGCAGCAGCTGTCTCCAAACTTACAGGAAACAACAACTGCCCCTGTTGATGGAGCAGAAGCACTGGTGGGGAGAAAGAAAACACACGGTTGGTAATCTGAGATGAGTGTACAAGAACAGGAAGCAACTGTCCATAACTGTTGTGTCACCAAACTGATTATACTAGAACACTAAATAGGTTTGGAAAATATTCATGCAGGGTATGTTTGAGAATTTATTACAAGTAAAAGATGATTTAATTGATGATTAACACATAAAATAACCTTATCCTTTTAACAATACTGCAGAATGCTTTATATCATCTGTTTTGAATAGTGATATATTGTATATGATCAGTTTACTATGACCTGATTTTGCTCCATTGGCCATTCATTGTGGCTCTTTGAGTTCAACGTGTGTAAATAAAGTGACAAGCTGTAGTATAGGAGTATCTGTGCTCCATTTATAAACCTGAATTTTTAAGATTTACGAACTGCAAAGAGAAAGAAACTAGAAGACCATCCACAGTAGCTTTTAAAACAGTCTAATCATATCTAAACAACAGCCTATCAAAGCGTCCAGTGGAAAAATGATCACAACGTCCTGATATTTATATATATATATATTTATATATATATATTTATATATATATATATATATATATATAACCTAGGCCACGTGCCTCAAGTAGCCTCATTTTTTTCATTTTTCCTTTATAGGATCTGTAAAGTTTAGTCACAGCACAAATTGTAAACCGTAATCAGATGACAATCAAATGGAATATGCTCGCTCAAAGTTTAAATGGCCTCGTGGTTGCTCATCAAAGTCAAGTGATCATGAGACATGCTGGTGTCAGTGAGGTTAGTTAGATATGGAAGTTGTTTTCCTTTTCTCTGACTATAACTCACCATAATATTCTGCCATTATCTGGACAGTATGATTCAACAATGGAAAGACTTGACATGTTGAGGAAAATCATCTCAAATCCTTTTTAGTTCCACTACCTTTTGGAGATAATAAACCCAAATTATGATGAGAAACATTCTTGTATGACAGGGGGCTTGTTTATCCCTCATCTGCACAGCAGGACTTTAAAAATGTACTTTTAAAATACCACTGAGACAGAGATTACGCAATTCTAACCCTAGAACATGAACTCTGAGTACACTACTGACGAAGACAGACGTGATTGTTGTTCGCGTTGGGCAAATGCTTGAGGACAGTGTGGAAATACCTAAATGTGTCGTCACATCCCTTCGAGTTGTATGATGACTAAAAAAACTGATCTGCAAATGTCAAAAATACATGCAGAAATTACACACCTAGGATACAGTTGTTATTTTAAAGAAGCAATATGTAAGCATTCTACAGTGAAATTTTCACAAAACAGTCTCAATCATGTTGGAAGTTAGGTTACATTGAAACAGATTTCCTTCTCTGCCGGCTGGGGCTTGTCAGTTTTTCTCCTTTTAAAAAGATTAAGAGGGATGTAGTTACTGTTTACAATCTGTGAGTTTGCCAAGTCTGTGCAGATCTAATGCTGCAGCGCGGGCATTTGTAATTTGACACCAGCAGGCAAAAAACTGTTTAAAAAGTTGTTTAAAGAGCTGAAGCCAGTAAACAGAGTGACCCAGAAATGACTACTTATATCCCTAAGACGCCACGGCTAAGGTTAAGCTAACAATGCTAACGACTACTTAGAAGCACATAGTCGACTCTAAAAAATGTCAGGGGCAAGTTTTGCGTCGTGTAGTATACAGGTGGTTACAAGAGGCGATTAACACCTCACGACCATCTCCCGATCAACAATAATGCAGTTGCATGAATATCAAACATGTTTGATATTTTGCTCGTCCCTCGTGAGGGTTTTGTGCTGTTGAAGCAAATCTGTGACCCAAATTCATAGCGCATGCGTCAACACAGCTCCACAGGTATTTCTGTGTCAACACACGTAATTTCCTTTAATTTTTATACTTTGCTCCACACACAATGACACGGATTGTCTAGAAAACGTGTTTTACGTGTTTATGTCAGATAAAACGGCCACACAGTGTACGCCCGTCTTTATACACTTATTGTGACTCGTCTTCACTTGTCATCTAGAACCTTCTGGCCCTGGCAACAGCCACAAAAATCATGGAATGAATGGATTTATTTCAATTTTGCATTATAACAGTGTTGTCATTGTACAATTATGGAATGGAAGTGAGAAATTAACTTTGTTTAGAAAAATAGACTGCAGTAACCAAAATTGAGCACAAGATGTCATTCTTACTTCATTCTTACATATTGCACCTTTAATTTGCACCAACTCATTTGTGGTTTTTGCATGTTCTTTGATGCTGGACTCAACAGCACACAGCAATTTGATTTATTTATTTGTTTGTTTTTTGCGTGTAAACAAATAAAGCAGATAATCACTCCTTTCACCACTGGATTGTCGTTTTCTGTTGAGGTAAAAATCACTTACCGTGGTTGGAGAGTCGGGGTCGCTGGGGTCTTCGGATTCATCGAAGGAGGACAGCGGGGACAGGGAGACGAGAGAAGTGCGGGTCTGGATAGGGGACCCTCCACAGCCGCTATCCGAGCAAGGAGACTGGTCTCCCGCGTGACTGTTCTGCAACAAGCCGGTGCTAGGCTCTGTTTCCTGAGGCCAGCTCGAATTGCAGACACTTGTTATGACTAGTTTTGGTATGACTCCTGGAAAACTATGGCCTCCCGTGGAACTCTGGTGGATCTCAGAGTTCTCTTGCATCTTGGTTTCAGTCAGAAGACAGTTGTTCTGATCATCGTCCGCTTTAATTGGACAGGAGCGGCTGCTACATTCGGTTTTAGTCATTTTATTGTCACTGTCTGTTATCGACAGCCCACCTTCCAAATGCTGATCCGGGGGCAAAGTCCTTTCGGTGTCCGGGTCAGAGGTGAGGATCGGGGTTAAACTCAGATTAGCCCCAGTAAATGGCTCTGACTTGAACACAATGCGATCCTGGTTGTTTCCCTTCAGCGGCTGCTCTTCCATGGTCCTCGCTGGGGGATCCCAGGCATTGTCCTCTCTCAGCTCCTCGCTGATAAGTTCGCTCCGCCTTTCAGAGCCTAGTGCATCAGGCACAGGCTCTCTGTTAACGGCGAGCTGGATAGCTCCAACACGATCACTGAGAACGGATGATGTCTCAAAAACAGCCGGGGTTTCTGGGTGCTCCACGCCCACCGAAACAACCTCGTCTCGGGGAAGCTTTCCTGCTCTGTGACCGCTGTGCGTAGCTGGATCCGCGGCTGCGTTTCCAAAACCCGCTTCTCTGTGACCGGAGTCTCGCTTTCTCCTCCCCAAACAGGAGAGGACTTTACTTTTGACGGGATTCCCGTTCACCTGCTCCCTCCGTGGCTTCGCCTTGCTTCCAAATGTGCAGAGACGAAGTCCACGAGCTTTCCCTTTGTTTTTCCACCTCGCTCTGCCTGAAGAGGCAGCGCTGCGCGACAGATCAGAGTGCGTTTGGCCCATCCCGCATTCCGTAGTTGGTGGAGCGATGATCCAAGACACACCCTGAAAAGTACAGCTTGAACTCAGTCACCAAGCCCATGCAACGATTTTAGGAAATCGCAGACTGGTCCACACCTTCCAGTCACTTCTGGGATTATTTCTTTAAATCTGTGAGAACAAGCAGATTTATTATTTAGTACTCAAATAAAGTCTGATGATATTAAAATTTACAAACAGATAATGCAAGAATGCCAGTTTTTCTAATTTGGATTCAGATTTTATTGAAATTATGTAATTTAAATGTAGTTATTGAGCTGAAATTAAAAGATAAACATATTTTATTTAAAAAAAATGTAAAAGTCACTGCCATAAGTTTCAACTTTACAGTTAAAGCTATGTATTTGTATTTCAATCACAGAAACAACATAACTTGCATAAAATAATTTTTACTGAAATAATTTTTACACATTTCCCTTTGCAAGCATGCTCTTATTTTCTGATTTTGCTTTCTAAATGATTATTAAATTTGCCCCTTCCAAAACTCAAATGCATAGTTGTGGTTCTTTAAAAAGCCAGTAAAGATGGGGAAACAAACAGCAAAAAAATGCCCCCAATTATTGTACTGTTGTATTCTGTTTTGAAGCATCTAAACTCTTGCAAAACATATATTTATGAATTGTGACTCCTTGTTTGAACACCTAGGCTCCCGTAGCAGCTCTTCTCTACTTTTACAGCAGCTTTTTATGTCCATGTTTTACTTATGCTACTGATTAATCGGTTAAAAGTTTAAATTCAATTAGCTGGAGTGTACATGTGATTTAAAGTCTGAATGTTACAAAATTAATTCTCTGATGTATTTTTCATCCTAAACAGGACTAAATCTTTATGGACAAGTACATATATTATAGTATGATTTATTAATTTATACCATAATAATTTTTAACTTTCCCTAAACAGGGAAACCTTGCCACCTGCTGATGTAAATTGGTGTCTGGAGGCTCCTAAAAATGTGAACTCTTTAATTTTTCAAAATAAAATCATGATTATGCTTTTTTTAAATCAAACTAAATGAGAATCAATTCATAAATTACTACTTTTTGTGATAAATTTGGTTCTCTAAATCATAAAATGCAGCTTTCCTTCTATTTAAGACACATTTCATGTAATCCAAATCCTTATGTTCTACTTTAGCTATCCTGAAAGGAGAAGCTGCTGAATGTTACTCAGTATAATTTATGGTGACAGCATGCAGTCACGATGCTTCGAAGGAGGAAAGTTCAAAGAAAGGAAATGAGACAGGAAGCCAAGCAATGGAAATATCAGCTCACACAGAAGCACAAACACACTCGTTCTTGTGCAATTTGAAAAATTACAAATAATTTCACATTATGACTCACATGAATTTAGTCTTTAGGTGGGTTACAAAAAGTAACCAACAAGTAAAGCCTCGTGCATGAGTACAAACAAGAGTATCTAAGAAAGAAGGAACTAGTGAGCTTTATTTTTTTATTTAGATTGGTAACAAATATATAGTAAAGTTCGTCTTCTGGGAGAATAATCTTGAGATTTATACATCTCTAAACTTTTACATTTCTTTTCCTGCTTTTGTGAACACTTCAACCTGATTCTTTTGATCATATGCTTTTAACAGCAATTTAGCTCATCAGATTTCCTTCAAAACTGCATAATTGGTCCTTTGTTGGTGTAGTCATTCATCCACATGCTCCCACTAAAACAGTGACACATACTTTATGGGAATTTGGTCATTTCAAAACAAAACCATAAAAAAAGAACAGATCTCTGCAGCAAAAACAGCAAAGAGAAGTTGCATCTACCACCTCAGTATTTATTGCCACTTATCTATCCAACAGTCATCTGTTTGTTTAATCTTCAGGTTACAGTGGAAAGTACAACCACTCGTCATTAAGATGAAGTTTACACAGTAAAAGTGCTGGTTTAAAGATAAGATTTGCAAAATGTTGTCAGGATTAATGTGACACCTAAAGCTGATGTTTGACAACAAAAAATGTTCTACAAGATTTTAAACCTATAGTTTATTTAATACGTGCGGGTTGTTGCGCAAACAATAAAATGATCTGTCACTCACAAAGACTGTATATATAAGAGGTCACTCATCAAGGATGGATCACTGGAACCTGAAGCTAACTTTACTGAAATGTGTCCAAACTCACCCGACTGATGGAAACAGCTGTTGGAGCTGAAGCAGAGCTGTAGCTGCAGGGTGGCAGGATGATGTCTGCGGCTTCTCTCTTCAAATGTTGAGAGTTAAATGTGTGCAACAGCGTGTGGTTGGAAAAGAAAAGAGGAAGCGCTTATCTGAACTGGGACGGCTCTAGCTGCCGTTCACGTTCATCCTCATTCAAATTAGCTAACATTCCGTAACCTGGTGGCTAATTTACACGTAAAGCATTTTAAAACTCACGTTTTATCATACATTTGGTGACTAAAAAGTTACTAAAGCACACAAAAATATAAAAAAGTGTAGCTGCACACTTCCAGTCACTGACATTTAAATTAAAGGAACAGAGAAACAGATGAAAGTGACCAATCTGTCGGTTTAACATTTATATATACAGTCTTTGGTTTAACGGTGCTGCCTTTAGGTGTTATCGGAAAAATGACTACTCAATTACAATTCAAATGACTACTTTTGTTACTTTACGTACATTTTAACTGTCATTTTTTTTTACTTTTGCTATTTAAAATCTCGTCCCTGTGTCACAATAAAAGGTGAAAACGTTCAATCTGTTGTCGAATGTCTTTTTTGTGATTGTCCTGTTTTTTTGGGGTTAAACACAAACGCTTGTGAATTTTGGACGCGTAGGCTTCCGTAGATGCGGAAGTAGTTTCACAATCAGGGCACCGGCGTGACATTCACCGGGTTGTCAGCAGGGTTTGGGGTCGTGTAGAGAAGCGTGATTAAACTCAGCTGGTCTGGGGTCTGCTGAACTGCTGTCAGGATGAGAGTACTGAAAGCGGGTCTTTCTTTGACCAAAACACACGTTTTGGCACCAGGAAGCGTAACGCTTAAAAAGGTATTCAAACACCTGCGATTTCCCACCACAGCTCAAAAACAGGCTATAATTTAGCATCTATCGCTTATTTTTATACCCAGGTGCTCATTAACAGCTGTCGGGCGTGTTCTTCTGGTGTCTTCCCTAACGAGAGGATCCGTAACATTGGGATCTCCGCTCACATCGACTCTGGGAAGACCACCCTGACCGAGAGGGTCCTGTACTACACGGGCAGGATAGCTGAGATTCATGAGGTGAGCACCAGGATGAGCTTCTGATGATCTGTGGATCCTTTCGCTGTTGGGTGAGGTTTAATGTTGTTTGTTTTCACCTCTGATGTTTAGGTGAAGGGGAAAGATGGTGTTGGAGCCACCATGGACTCTATGGAGCTGGAGAGGCAGAGAGGCATCACCATCCAGTCAGCAGCTACATACACCATGTGGAAGAACCACAACATTAATATCATTGATACTCCAGGTACTGATTTACTGATGCTGTGGTGAATATGATTTGTGAATACTGCATTCCTGCAACCGGTAGATTAGTAAAGATTTGGGTTGATGTAGTTTTCTCTGACAGTGACAGGCCTGTTAGATCTGCTGTTGTGATGATAAACAGGTGTACAATTGTATTAGCGGGTCACAACTTAATGGATCGTAATCAGGTGGATGAGGTTTCAACAGGAAACGGCTCTAAACACCAACATCTACATATTTTTGACAGGTTTTAGTTAAATAACAGGAAGTTTGATGCACCAAGAAAGTGTTGCTGCATTAATTCATCTGGTTCAAACGTGTCACTTAAGGGAAAATAAACAAAAGCTGCAACTTCTACATTAATATTGTCATCTGACTATTCACCCAAAGCTATTTACAGTTTTCTCACCTAACATGCATGTTTTTGGTCCATGGGAGGGAATTGGAGTAGCCAGAGAAAACCTATACATGCATGTATAGTACGTGCAGACTCCACCCTGAAAGGCCACAACTGGGATTTGAACCTGCGACCTTCCTGCTGCTAGGCAACAGTGCTGTCACCTGCACCATCACTTGCAATCAGAACATATTTTCATCAGATAGTGAATTTTGTGACAATTTCAGCTGTCATTTCCTAATGTACAGCTGAAGTCTGATTTCTGCTCCAGTAGGTTCAGGGCTGCATAGTCACTCTCTGTAATGTCCCTCAGGTCACGTGGACTTTACCATTGAGGTGGAGCGAGCTCTGCGTGTGTTGGACGGAGCGGTGCTGGTTCTGTGTGCGGTGGGAGGAGTCCAGTGTCAGACCATGACCGTAAACAGACAGATGAAACGCTACAACGTTCCTTTCCTCACCTTCATAAACAAACTAGACCGGATGGGAGCCAACCCTGGCCGAGCTCTGCAGCAGATGAGGTCCGGTTTATTTCTGCACACTCACACTATAAAGTTCTGCTCAGAGATTCGGAGAGTTGTGTGATTAAAGAATGCAAAATCATTCATTTTGATTCATAAAAATACTTGGATCGGACTATTTTTGTCACTCTTTTTGTGCATCGTATGTCTAGCGGCTTGAGTTAAAAGCGGAGTACTTTCACATGCTCCACCACTCACGTTATCTCTTAAACACAATGTTTTTATGCTTAAACCCTCATCAGATAAGATTTTAACAAACAGAAGGATGAAAACACCACCTTATAGGACTATAAAATCCTGGTCAACTCATTAAATCTGCCCCACTGGTGCACAACTCTGCTTTGACGGTTTAATCTCAATGAATGTGGTTTTAGACACTTCTTGCTGTTTGCAGATTTTATGCCTCTTGCATGTTCCTCTTTAAACTAATTTATGTTTGCAAACAATAAAAAGGGGAATATTTGGGGATAGAATGTGGAGAGAATAAAAAACTGGATTTAGATTTAAGCAGTTGTGTTGATTTCACATCTCGTTCAGATTAATTTTTCACTTCATTTCCCAGATCCAAACTGAATCACAACGCAGCATTTGTGAACATCCCCATCGGCCTGGAGGGGAACATGCGTGGTATCATCGACCTCATAGAAGAGCGTAGCATTTACTTCGATGGACCATTTGGGTATGAAAACCTGTTTTTATTAGACCTAAACATCATCATCCAGATCAGCATCTGGTTGATGCATAATCTAAAGTTTCCTCCTCCCTGCAGTCAGATCATACGCTACGACGAGATCCCAGCAGATTTCCGTGCCGAAGCTGCAGATCGGAGGCAGGAACTGGTGGAGTGTGTTGCTAATGCGGATGAAACTTTGGGGGAGATGTTCCTGGAGGAGAAAATTCCTGACAAAGAAGACCTAAAGGTAACAATATTACTGTATTTTTTCAGGTTGTTTGTTTTAAAATCGGCACCAAATGCAAACTACATGCAAGGAAAAAAGTAAATTTGGGTTTTTTAAATAAATAAAAACACCAGAATTATGTGTTTTGCAAATTGATGCCAAATTAAAAAAGTTAGGGTCTCACAATGTGATTAATCTCAAATAAAAAAATGAGCAGACTCAGTTTTCAACCAGCAAATCTATCAAATCTTTTTTTTTTTTAAATCCACCAGATTTGGGACATTTACAAAAGACAGCATGCGTTGCAGCGTTAGCCTGATTAAAAAAGTTATGATCTGAGCCATTTGTGTTAATAAATAATGAATCCTGTTAATCTCCTTGACTTTTCTCCTCTGTTCTGCAGGCGGCTGTCCGCCGAGCCACAGTCCAGCGTCTCTTCACGCCAGTGTTGGTGGGAACGGCGCTGAAGAACAAGGGCGTCCAGCCTCTACTGGACGCTGCTCTGGATTACCTGCCAAACCCGAGCGAAGTCAAGAACTATGCTATCCTCAATGATGAGTAAGAACTATTCGCTGAGTCAAGATTTAGTTTTTTCTCTAGAAAATCCAATATTTTTTGGATTTTCCTCTTTTAATAGAAACTCCGCTGAAACGTCCAAGATCGAAATGGACTCTACACGAGATTCTTCAAACCCCTACGTTGGTCTGGCCTTCAAACTGGAGGTACTTGCTTTGAAAATGAATATTTTCGTCTCTTCATTGCGTCTGTGCTGTGATGCAAGAGTGAGATAACATCTGCCGTGCTACATCGCTTTATTTTCCTGTTACCAGGCAGGTCGGTTCGGTCAGCTGACGTATATTCGAGTGTATCAGGGCTGCTTGAATAAGGGAGAGTACATCTATAACACCCGGACGGGCAAGAGAGTGAGAGTTCAGAGGCTGGTGCGTCTCCACGCTGACCAGATGGAGGTGAGAACAAACCAAAAACCAAACGCTACCGGAGGTCACAGCTTTCCATCTGTGGTTTTTAGCTGAGAACTGCAGATGAACACGACTGTTGTAGAGAAGAACCACATCCCCTTTGACACCAGAATGTTTCCATTCATCTTGCATCAAATCTTGGTCCTTTAAATCAGATTGGTGGGTGAATAAGGTCAGCTGTCTTTCTGCTCTGTCAGGATGTGGACGAGGTTTATGCAGGAGACATCTGCGCTCTGTTTGGGGTCGACTGTGCGAGCGGAGACACGTTTACATCCAAGACTAGTGCCAACCTCTCCATGGTGAGTCACTAAAATGGATTAAAAGCAGGAAATCAGCTTTTTTTTACTTTAAACCATCACACAAATTAGCAGTTTGTCATTTGTTATGATTTTGTTCCTACAGGAGTCCATTCACATCCCAGACCCGGTGATTTCCATGTCCATGAAGCCTTCCAATAAGGTAAGTATTCTAATTTAGTGTTAATCTGATTAGAAGTCACCTCCTAAAGTCATTTTTCTTGTGTTCAACTAGAACGACATGGACAAATTCTCCAAAGGCATCAACCGATTCTCCAGGGAGGATCCCACGTTCAGAGTTCAGTACGACTCCGAGAGCAAAGAGACCATCATCTCAGGGATGGGAGAGCTGCATCTGGAGATCTACTCCCAGGTACGGGCTACTCTCATCAGCACCTGCAGTGTTAGTCTTAAATGGATGTTCTGAGCAGCCAGCTGTAGCTCTTCCACACACCAGCGGTTCATTAACATGTCATTTCCATGTTTATTTCTTTATTTCCTGCTCTGGTGTGTTGTTTTAGAGGATGGAGAGGGAGTACAACTGTCCCTGTGTGATGGGGAAACCCAAAGTGGCTTTTAGAGAGACCATCACCAGTCCTGTACCGTAAGTTCACCCCTCCTCACATGCTCCTGGTTCTAATGGTGATTTGTGCAAAAAGATTCAACAAGAACACCAGAAAGTTTTTGTAAAATTCATTCAGGGTTTTTTTTAGGGGTATTTAGACACAATTCTTGCAGCATTGGTATATAGAAGGCATTTTGGTAAAAGCTGGAACTTTATAGTGTTTTTAACAATGCTCGCAGCGAGGCTGCTGCTCCATCTGAAGCGCTTTGACGCCCTCTGCTGGAGACCAAGTGAACGTCAGCTTCCACCGAGGGATTTCCTGCAACAAAAACATTACAACTTACAATATCTGCAAAAGTTTGCATCATATAGAGCAGGAGGGGTGACATAGTTTAACTTAAGATACCAGCAGAGCTGAAAAGATTAAGGAATAACTTGTTTCATATCAAGAAAATTTGTTTACACTATTTCTTAAATCTGCAAGTTGTTCATTTTTAGGCAAATTCTTCAGTGCATGACAGATAATTCAAGAATGTTTACAAATTCAGCAGGATTTAGCGGTCTGTAGTACGAGTTTACCTGAGACACCATGTCATGCAGCAGCACTGTACTGTCAAACTTCAGCTGATCGTTTTCTGTTGGCTGCAAAAGACGAGTTAGATAAGAGACGATGATGTCACAGACTCGATCTTCAGCTATTATTAGATTTGAGAGAAAAACACCTCACTTATAAAGCCACTTTTTTATTTCACAGCCTGAAACACGGCGAGGAAGACGAAATGCTTCATATAAAATTAGAAAATGTTCCTTTAGTTCTTTATAGATGAGATTCGTCATGTTTCTCAGAGATTTATCTCTAAATTCCACATTCAGATTCCAGAAGCATCTACGTTTATGCTGTTATAATATCAGCACATACCAGCTGTGTGAGGCTGGCCACCTGAGCCATGTTGTACAGCGTGTTCTCTGTAGATTCACTCAGCATGATGAAGCCGGAGGCCACGATGCAAAGGTACCAGAAGGGTTTCATGTCAGGATCCATGTTGCCATAGCTGTCTGAAGGAAGCAGAACTGGGGCAGCTTCAGACGCTCCGTGTTGACTCTGAGCAGGAATCTGCAGCATTTCTGTTTATTAGACCTACCAGGTAGATGATCCGAGGACAGCAGGGGAGTTTTTGTCTTGTACTTCTGGTATAAAGCTTCTTCTTCAGCTTTAGTGTTGATCTTAGTCAGCTTCTCAAGCGAGGGAACCTGGACTTTGGGAGCGAGTTGCTTTTCTCCCGTAGGGAAGAACACCTCTGCAGAGAACGTCTCTGTGGTCTGGAAAAACAAATCGACTTTTTTTCATGTAGAAATAGCAGCAAAGTCTCTATTATGCTGTTCTCTTTAAAGTTTGAAAAGAAAAGGATTTAGAGCAGACAGAGAAGCTGATTAATTAGTGTGGTTTTAACTATGAGTCATGCCTAAGAGGTTTACTCCCAGGATTCGTTCAGAAGGAGCTTTTAAACATGCTGAGAATGAATGAAGCAGGTCATCTACTAAATAAACAAAACGAGCAATCGTTTCATTTAAAAGCAAACACCTGGCTGGATTTATGACACATGTGACCTACGTCGCTGATGAATTCTTTCACTGACGTCTCCAGATGGTACCTTCTTCCTGAATCTCCAGCATCCTTACAACAGAAATTAAAAGGGCCAGAGTTAGATTAGATTAGATGATTGTGTGTTATCCACTGAGAGAGAAGCTGACCTCCACAGTCGCCTTGTGAACCCTCTCCAGCTGGAACACCTTGTATGGGGAGCCGTAGCGGGTGTTCAGGTAGATGGGGACCACCTTGGCTGCTCTCTGGGCCTCATAGAAGGAGGGGTTCAGCTCCCGTGCTGCCATCACACCCTCAGCCTCCTCCACAGCCAGAACGTCCTTCTGTGATCGTAAAGAAAGTCAAACAGCGCAGAAAAGCATCAAGCTCCTCCTGGAGGACTTTGACCCTCAGAGTCAGCTGGGTGGGGCTGTTTCCTGTAGCTGAGATTAACGTGGAAACTAACGTAAACACATGAGAACAGGGCGGTAAACAGTAGAACCCAAAAAATATAAATAAATACAGAATGAACAGCTTGCCTGGGTGAATGATTAGTGGTGTGATCGTTTTCTCTGGTCGGTCCTTGGAGTCAGTCAGCTGCCACTGCTGTGACTTCCTGGAACAGCTGAGCTCTGATTGGTGGATGTTTTCTTAAAGAGACAGAGCGCTTTTCTGTTTCCTTACAGCAGGTATGCTCAAAGGGCGGCCCAGGGGCCCTTTGTGGCCCACAATTGCATTAATAGAAAAGATAAATTATACTGGATTTCTTTGCTTTTGTAGATCTCATTTTATAGCTTTCATCTTTAGGAAATTCAGTTTAAAGTCATAAATTCCAAAAGGAATTTAGATGTAGTGATTTTCATTAAAGTTGATTTGAAAAAGTTTAGAAATAATTTAAATCACAACAGCTTGAGTATTTTCATGGTTTTTAATTCAGTTCAACTCAATTTATTTATACAGCACCAATTCACAGCAAGAGTCGCCTCAAGGCATTTTATAAAGCAAACATTCCAGTTGATCCTACTTATCAGTGCACTGGTTTAAGTTCATTATGTCAATTAGTCAAAAGTTTTCTATGTAAGAAAACCCAGCAGATTGCATGGAGTCACTGACTTGTTGTGTCAGTGACGCTATCCTGCAATCCCCATACTAAGCAAGCATGTAGCGACAGTGGAGAGGAAAACTCCCCATCAACAGGAAGAAACCTCCAGCAGAACCTGGCTCAGTATGAGCAGCCATCCGCGACGACTCACTAAGGTTTTCTCAAGATAAATAACGTATCTTGCGATTAAAATCTTGTTCTGTTGAAATTATGGTTTATTATGTTCTGTTATTTTGACCAAGAAAAGTTTTGTTCTCTTTGGGGATAAAAAAAATAATGATTTCAAAGTTCGAGTTTCCTTACAAAACATTACAAAAAAAATTCTCACGCAAACTATTTATCTTATCTGTTGTCTGTTATGATTTATTCCAGTTAAGGATGAAACACAAAACTATTTTTTCCATTTCATGTTCTGATGAAGACTGAAGCTTTAAAGCACGTTTGCTTTGTTCTTTTTGTTTTCTCCAGGTTCGACTTCACCCATAAGAAGCAGAGCGGCGGTTCCGGGCAGTACGGGAAGGTAATTGGCGTCCTGGAGCCTCTGGATCCAGAACACTCCACCAAACTGGAGTTCGAGGACCAGACAGTTGGAACAAACGTCCCAAAACAATTTGTGCCAGCTGTTGAAAAGGCAGGTGGAGAAAAAATCATCACTTAATGAACAACCTCAGTTCTTTTATCTGCTCTCTCATTATTTTTGTTTTTCCTCCACCGTCCTTCAGGGCTTCAGGGATGCCTGTGAGAAGGGACCCCTCAGCGGGCATAAGATCTCAGGAGTCCGGTTCGTTCTGGAGGACGGAGCTAATCACATGGTGGACTCCAACGAGCTGTCCTTCATTCGAGCGGGAGAAGGTGCTCTGAAACAAGGTGAGCAAACTACCCAGGACAGCGTTGGTTTCCTGATCATCTGTGTTTAGGGTGTGCAGTAACGCTCGTTTCCCTGCAGCGATGGAAAAGGCCAGCGGGATTATCCTGGAGCCCATCATGTCCGTGGAAATCGTCGCTCCTCAGGAATTTCAAGGAACGGTCATCGCCGGGGTCAACCGTCGCCACGGTGTCATCACGGGACAGGACGGCGCTGAGGGATACTTCACTTTGTACGCTGATGTGAGTCCAGTTTGTTCTGTTTAAACCACACCTGCAGTCTTCTAAGTCTGAATTATTTACCCTTCCTTTTGTGTTATTTATCCATCTCCACGTTTCTTTCGACAGATTTCTCTAAATGACATGTTTGGCTATGCTACAGAACTCCGATCCTGCACTGAAGTGAGTTTAACGTCAAACAGCTGAAGGATCCAGCTTGTTGTTGTTGTTGTTGGATTGTCAAACATTCAGGAAAGATGTGTTTAACCTCCCAGACAGCTGCATGCTGTAATAGCTGTTAAAACGGACCTATCCCCATGAGTCCAGCAGGATTTGATCCGTCTGTTTCTGCAGGGTAAAGGAGAGTACACCATGGAGTACAGCAGATATCAGCCCTGCCTGCCAGCCACACAAGAAGAACTCATCAACAAATACTTGGAGGCCACGGGACAGCTGCCTGCGAAGAAGAACAAGTGGAAGAACTGAAGTGTCCACTCAGCTGTTTGTAATCGGACGTAAACATCATCTCTGCGAGTTTTCTCCCCGACATCAACCAGAACTAGAAACAAAACTTTAACTTTTTTGTGTTTAGGACCCTTCTTTAAAGCCAACTCTCAAGGAAACATATTTATTGCAACACCATTTACTTTTCAAAAATGTTACAACAAGCGGTGTTTTCTCAAGCTTGTATTGAAGTTTGTACTGTGTACAGAGGATACCTGATGGAATAATGACTACAACAAAGATATCTTTCTTTTAAAGTGTGTTTGGCTGCTTGTTTCACAGATTATTAGATTAGTTACTAAAACACACCTCACTCACCTGTCCCGTGTTTCCCTCTGTCGTCTCTCCACGGGCTGATGAATCGGGTCCCGTCGTCACAGCGACTCGTCCTCCAGCTCCCATCAACACAGCCAGAACGACGAAGCTCCTCAGTTCCATTTCTGTCTGCTGTTAAGCTCCAATATGTGAGAAAACGGGGGGGAAAAGCATTTGGGCAGAGAAATGACCCTGCTGTCAGCGGGGCGTTATGCAACAGAGAGAAGGGGAAGCAGAAAATGCAGACTGTCCAGATCCTGACGTCTTCTCAGCACAATCGTTTTGTTTTTCTTTTAACTTTATCTGCTCAAGGTCAACTGTGACAAAACTTCAGTAGCCTGTAAATCAGTATTTTAGGTGTGATCAACACTGAAGCTGCTGTGATTAATCAGAGTTTGATGGGTTGCAGGTTTGCTTCATCTGCTGTCAGCTGGATTAAATACAGAAGAGCAGAGATTTGGTGCTGAGTGGTTAAATCTTAACTCAAATATACGAGCTGTACAAAACAACTTTAATCTGTTTGGCTCAAATGGAAATCAGTCTGAACCAAGAGAGAGAGAGTCGAGTGAAAACTATATTGTAAATAATAAAATGGCCAATAAAAACATCTGCTTATCTGACGTTTGATTAGACTCAAACTTTCTTAAAGCAGTGGTGCTCCCAGAAATGTTTCACAGTGGGGGCCGGTCACAATTCTGGGGTGGCACAACAAACGGGTCCCTCTTGTAACTCTGGGACCCTTAGTGGAGTGATGTGCTACACCTTCGTCCTTTTTCATTAAAAAACAATATGCAGCCAACACATTTACCTCAAATTTTAAAAATCAAAAACATTTCAGCTATTTCAATTATTTTTATTTTAACATTTGTTGTTTTAACATTTTAGATCAGTTTAATAAACCTAACAAAGGCATCCACAAAAACTATTGATATTTATAATATTAATGTTTATATAGTCATAATTATATTTCTCCAGGAGGGACCTTGGCCCCCCGGCCACCCCTTGGGTGGCCCTGGAGGGCCAGGATTAGACATCCTGCTGTACAAGTTCAACCGTTCTGGAGGAATTACTAACATCTGAGGGTGTTGTGATTTACTAGACTCTGGTTTATTCAAGTAAAGCAGATTTTTGATGATAATCTTGATGATGGATGTAAAACAGTTTATGCATAAAAATCTGATCTTATTAAATTATAAGTTCAACAGTCCCTGCATGTGTTTCCTAAGCATAAAAAGTTCAAACACGTGTTTTTCAAAATCATCAGTTCACGGAGCATTTTCACAATAACACTACACGTGAAATGTCAAAATAAAATCTTTACAATTGAAAATCAATTTTAAAAAAATCTACAAAACTTACATCAGACATTTTTTCCACCTTTATTTTACAGGAAGTTCTACAGAAGTCATATATTTGACAAGCAAAGCCAGCTTAGAGATTAATAAACAGAATAAACATTTAAACTCTTCAAGAGATAGAGCACGTCTTCATCAGCTTCTTCCTCCTCCTTATCACTGGAGGTTCCTGTTGGACTGCTGTTCCTGGAGTCTCGTGTTTGCAGCCCGTCTCACTCGTCTGCTGCACAGATCCAGGCAGATTATCAATCAGCTCATGCAGGGTGAAAAGACTAAAGCAGATTTCATCATAGGCGGTTTTAGAGCCGCACTCGAAGAGGCAGGCGAAGGCCACCGCTGGTGGTTCTCCAGGTGAGGGGGACAGCTCCAGGTAGGTCAGGTCTGAGTATGCGCTGGGACCCTCGTAGATCACCCAGGGGCCCCGCCAGCTGTCTGGATCACGAGGAAACAGGCTGAGGAACACACCTAGGTCCTTACGCGCTGTGGCCCATGTTGGGTGGGAATATACCACCCATGTAGGGGTCAGGAAGTCTGAAGGGGCATCATGATGAGGTGTGATGTTAAGAGATGATTCTGTCACACAACTGCTACCTGTCTTCTTGTTGTGGTCCAGGAAGGACGTCCAGTGTCTGGAGTGTCCTGCAGGATGCTGCAGAGTTTGCTGTAGATGCAAAGGAGCAGGAAATCCAACAATGCTACCGTGGCAACCGTTTCTAGGCTCCACCAGCCGCTGCACAAGCTGCCCCTCCTGAAACACAGCTCCATCATCCAGACTCAGGGCCTGCACCCTGTATCCCAGAGGACTGCGTGCGTTACAGTACAGCACGTTGGTGCCGTCCTCTTCATCCACGGACACCATCTGACACTCCACGCTCTCTGGAGCCGGGATGGCCTCGCCGAAACGCCAGCTCATCCCGTGGGTGTCGCTGTGGAAGCAGAATGCATGCGGAGTGGTCTGGCAAAGCTGTCCGAAGCACTCCTTACAGTCGATGTGGTAGGAGTAGGCAGGAATCAGAAGACGACCCGATTTTAGCTGGATGCCGTGACCTGGACCCAGAGCAAACGTGGCCCATTCTGTCAGGAGGGAGGAAGTAGAGAGGATCAATCAGTGTCATCCAACTCTGTCTGTAAATCTGCATAACATGAGAATGAATTATTCTGAAGGTGTTTTCCTGTTATTCTCATCAGACGAACCAGATCTTTAACATTATGTAATTTAAAATACATTCATTTTGTTGACTTACCTGCTGTTCTTTCTGATATGTTGGACATTTTATTTATTATTTTGGATATTTTAAGAGTTGTTGGATCTGATCAGATAAACTGACAGTGCAACTAGACTGACGGTGTCATTTTCATCTTAAAAATGCTAGTTTTCTTTCTGCATGATCAGGATTCAGGTGACCTTTGATGGTGTCCCCGATGACCGTCTTGGTGAGGTCAGTGACCGGACTCCAGGAGTCACCCCCATCAGTGCTGGAGATGAAGCAGAGTCGGGTCACGTTGTTCCCCGTCACCAGCTGGTAGGACTCCGAGGTGTTGCCCAGAACGGCGATGAAGAACAGGAAGAGTGTCCCTGTGAACTCATCGTACACGGGGCAAGGGTTCATGGACCTGTGACCCGGCAGAAAGGCGGTACCCAGAACTCGCATGTCGTCCCACTGCAACAGAATAAAAATGTAAAGAATTACATTTAAAACCAACATTTATCTGTAATATCAAAAGATTTGTAAACAAATGTTTTTATAAAACAGAATGACAGGTCACTGACCTCCACGTAGTTCCTGTAGAAGGTGCCTTTCCTCATGATGAGCAGGTGAGCCTGGGAGTCAGACGGGCTGAGTCTCTCCTCACAGAAAGCCAGAAAAGTTCTGAATCGGGTCAAGTAGAGCAGGGCTGGGACTCGGTACGTCACTCCATTAGGCTCCTTGTGGAAGAGCACCGTTCTTGCTGGGAAATAAGGCGACCTCATCCTCTTTGTTGGGACTGAATCTGAATCCATTGAAACAAAATCAGTGAATTTACAGGTTTTCTCAAACATGGCTAAGGACAAGAGACAAAGAGAAAAAACGTAAAGAGATGAAAATGAGCGGTAACCTCTGTGATAATGAAATTTTAAGTTATGAAACAGATCAGACATACCGAAAAGGTATGACAGAAATCAGGTTTCATGCTACTTCACATAAACTCTGCATTTAAGCTTTTTACACAGATTTTTGTCTAAATCTTTTGCTATCTGAGCAAAAATTCTGTGACAAAAAATCAACAGATCTTACCAGTCAGAGGATGATCTCTTCCACTCCTTCACCAGAATATTTTCATTTGTTTCCTGACCAGTAACTTCCCAGTTTAACAGCACTGGGAGGAATTAACTCTTCAAAGAGTCACAAACAGGAGAACCCTCGTTATCCCTGTGAGAACTGCTGCTGCTGCTTCTTTTTGAGGATGCACCGTTTTGTGTGTGAGCTCCTAGTTCAGGGGCTCACGGTATGATGTACGTGTGTGTAGTTAGTGTGTGTAGTGAGAATCTCTGTTCACTATTCAGTGTGGCATCCTGCTCACTGACCCAGAAATGGACACCCATCAGATCTAGGGCTTTGAATGAATCAGCAGAGAGCAGCCATTGTTGGGAAAGCAGGTCTGGTGGGGGGTGCTGCACAATGATGTGGTGGTCCGCCTCTCTGATTCCATAATTTCACTTTCTGCACAATATAACATTCCATTATAAACACAAATGCTAACCAGGTCTGTTCTGAGGTGTAAACATGGATTTCCGTTACTGCTTCACGCAGGATATGTGACTTCAGGGGAGCAGTCCAGATACTCTGAAGTTGCAAGTGTGGTATTCTGGCCACAGAGGGCGGTGGGGGTCTGGGGAACATTTCATTAACCCTGTAAAGGGTCATTTTAGCAAATACTGGCTCAAGAAAATGATTGAAAAATATGAAAAAGTTGCAGTTTCCCTTTAATATGTGGAATGATTGCTCAGACCCTTTCCATATTCTATTGCATGTTTCCAGTCATGAAAACCAGTTATACTGAAAGTTGCATCAGTAGATCTGGGTCCCTGAAACATTCTGCCTGAACCGAACGCTCCAGCCAGGGAAAGCTTCCATACCAGGAACTGCAAAATAATTAAAAAATATATAATTTTGCTTCTACAAGACAATCTGAAGATGTTTGCATCAAGGATTGTTTATGGGCTTGAAGAAAACCCTCCTGTTCCAGTGGGGTCACATCTTTGTTATGGTTGCCATGGCGAAACAAGTTATTGGTGCTTCAAAAATGATGATGCTGAACAAAGTGCCTAAAATCTATTTTTGTTTTTAATTTGTTTGTTTGCTGATTTATTTAATTTTTTTGGGAGCCTTTTTATACCTGAAGAGTAAAATGTCAATGTGGAGTTGCCCAAATCATGCAAGTTTGATTCTAGAAATGTTCGAGCATCACTGCTCAACAGATTGCAGAGTTAGCTAAACTACTGTTAGCTAATGGAGAGATGATGTTTATTTTTCTGAAAAAGAAAAACTTTGCATGATTTTTTTCTACATATGAACCCATCAAGTGCACAGAAATAGTAACAAATTCCATTAGGGTTATTAAAACTATTTTTTATTATAATAGGACATTTGTTCAAAATAAAAATATATAATTTCTTATTCTGCAACAGAAACCCCCGTCAGCCCACCATGGATCTCTTCCTGCCTCTGAGCCTGACCTCATCCAGCTTTTTGATGACCGCTGGAGACTTCTTTGATGACTTGGTGTAGCTCTGCAGCAGTTTTTCAAACAGCACCTCTGTGTTGGGGTGACTACTGAGGAACGCCTTCTCTAGAACATACAAGTCGACTCCCTTATCCTCTGGCAAAGAGGAGATGTAACTGAGGCCAAAGTCAATAAGGACTAGGTCAGACTCTGTGTCCTCTGAGCCGTGTTTCAGCAGCATGTTGGAGGTGGTCAGGTCTCCGTGGATGACATCCTCATCATGCATTTTGGCTAAGATCTGGCCTATTCGCTCAGCCAGCTGCTGCAGCTCCGGCTCCTTACACGAGTTAGCCTGCTGAGCGGAGACGATGTGGTCTCGCACAGTTAGAGATCCCACAATCTCCTCCATGAAGATACAGTGGGAGGTGTAGTCCACAAAGTAGATCACTGGAGCAGATATGCCTGTGGAGAAGACAGACAGTTTTATGTGAAGTCATGGATGTAGAAAACTAAAGCTAGAAACCTGCATTAGTATTTGCATCCAGAATGACGAGATCATTTATTATGTTTCATCTTATTTTCCTTAATGCCAATAAATCCCATCAAAGCCAACATCACACCCACGTCCCAGAGCTGCTGCTGACTCTGAATAACCTGTCCTCATACCTGCAAACTCGGGAGGTGACAACTAAAATCAATAAACTGGGATGTCTTTTGAATGAGTAAGGCTGTAGCATACTGGTGGCCATTTCTTACCAATAAAAAAACTATTCATGTTTCTAATATTATGTTTTAACGGGGTTAAATACTATCTGTATTTTTGTTAAACTATGAACATTTAAACTCAACTTCGGGAAACATCTGTAAAGGCTGAAAGGAGACAAACCTGCTGAAGTCCTTGACAGAAAACTGTGGTATGTAGTAGTGATGTTTGATTTGACAACAAAATTTCAGCCTAGTCTGCAGGCTGTAATCTGGTAAACGTTTCTAAAAGCATTTTTCTATGTAGGTGAGCTAAATAAACATAATGCAATAAGCCATAAGACAAAGAAACGTTTCCATGAAAGATGACAATTATGTTTAATCTGTGTAAAAGACTCATGAAGTATATTTTTATTTATACTGCTACAAAATCATATAAACTGCTGATTAAACGCAAGAGGAATGCTTCATGAGTGGTGTAAGATCATAAATGAGCTTTTTTATAGTATCCATTAGTGAACTCTAATTTATTATGTTAAATAAAATTGCAAATTTATTCCATTAAAAATTGTTTCTAAGTCAAACCTCGTTTACAACTGGGTTAAACATGCAGTTAAAGGTCAGGGGAGTTTTTGTGAGCACAGCAACATTTCTCTAGTCCGGTTTAGTGAGGATCCGGGATTCGGGACCGGCCAGAGCCGAGGAGGCGTACCTGCTCGCCGGCAGCGGAGGATGGAGCGGACCTCCTGAACTGTCCTGCGGTGGGTCAGTTTCTCATCCAGCACCGGGTGTCGGTAGCGTTTTTGGAACCTTTCTTTCACTATGGTCGGCTTACCGAGAAACTGTGCCCGGTACATGCGGCCTTCAGCTCCTTGTTTAACTAAATCTGCTTTACCGAGAAGCTGAGGGACCGCCATGTTTGCGTTCTTCTTCTGTGGTTGGTTGGTTTTGTTTTTGAACAATGCCACACAGTGGCCACTCAGGTAACTGCACACTGGCTCAGAGGCTTTAAATGCAGAACAAGGCGAAGCTGAAGATCTGTGAACGTGTACTTTTTGGTATTTGAAATTTCGTTTCGTAAAATATTATTTAAAAAAAGAAAAATATACACTTATTTGATTTTCAACTTAAAAGGATTACATAAAAACGCAAAACAATGTTTTTTTTTTCTTTTGTCTTTTCTCACATCAGAAAAGAGAAACGCAATGAACGAGAATGTGTAAAAGGGTCAGCTGTCGGTTGAACTCCTGGGGTCCCTGTGACCCCAATAGGATCGGGGGCGGAGGGTGGGTCGATGATGGGTGTGCATGCTGGGGTGGTGGGGATAGAATGTGTTCAGGGGTGGCGGGCTCAGTGGCCCTCGGGGCCTGGGGTCCCTGTGACCCCTTGTGGAGTGGGTGGTGGTGAGTGGAAGAGCTCGGAGTCAGAGGGACCCCTTGTGGAGCGGGCGTGTGGTGGGGTTGGTGAGTGGAGGGCCTGGGGTCAGGGACAACCGTCCCACCATCCTTTTGGACAGCGGGGGCAGAGTCTAGCTCCTGGGGTCCTCGTGGAGCGGGTGAGCGGTGGGTTGGTGGTTGGCAGGCCTAGGGTGTGTGTGTGTGAGTGATATTTTATTTATTTGTTTGACTTGACTTATTTTTATCAGGATACAAACCGCTTGAGATGTTTCATCTCGTTTTCGAGTGGGTCCTCACAACAAAAAAGAAAATAGGATAGAAGAGTCATTACAAAATCACAATAACAAAAACACACAAAAAAAACAAAACAGGCACAAAAAGAATATATATATATATATATATATATATATATATATATATATATATATATATATATATATATATATATATATATGTACATGTATACTGCTGCAATAGGTTTGCAGCAGTAATTTTGTTAAAAACATTTTTACTCAAATTTTCTTTTTGTGCATGACACCTTGAAGTTCAAACCACACTCAGGAAAACAAACTCCAAATTTCATGACGTCACTAACAAGCGACTCGAGCCGCATGGCAACTTGCTGAAGTTTGGCTGTTTATTTTTACAGTCGATTGGGTGTCGTTAGTTAAGGTAGCGTAATTTTCTGACTGTGAAGTTATCTTTTATGTCGCTACTTCCTGTTGAGTCGTTTTTAATTTTAAAATCGACACAAACGTGTTTGTCAGCGCCGCTATAACGTAATATGATAATGAAGTTGTTAGCTCCCTGGCTAACGAGTTAGCCGTAGAGCTAAAACTATTTGCTTCCTGGGGTTGAACAGGTTCATACAATTAGCGCTGTTTAAATTAATTCATGCTTTTGTGCTTTAGGTCCATTTTAAAACACAACACTATGCCTACATATACACATAGTACAGTTTGGTATCTTTAGCTAAACACGTGAAAATGTGTTTTCCTTAGTCTATAAAACAAACATGAAGCCAGATGTGCCATTAGCTGTCGATGTGATAAAACCTGATCAAAACATAGGCTTACAATAAATATGAAGTTTTAGAAACGGTGATCAGTTAAGAGCTAAACCAAATGATTTTTTACCTCAGATTTGTCCTTTTTTTGTTGATCAACAATCTGTATTAAATTTAAATTGTTTTATATTACTCATCACATCTTTACTTTTTTTATACAATAGTAAATGTTTGTTTATCGAAATTGCTTCCAGAACTCTACAGTATATTATAAATTAGTGACCAGTTATTTATATTTATAAAATCAAGGAAAGTAGTGGACACTACTTTCTTCAGTTTCTTTTGTAGTTTTTCTTTTGGTAATAAAATACAGGGTGAGTATATCTTTTTCTAGCTTTTATATGTTCTTGTTGGGTAAGTGTAATGTTTGTCTTTATTTTATTATGTTTACTTTTCTCTTAACTCACATTTGATGTGGGCAGTATGGCCAGGCAGTGGTCAGAGGGCCATTCCGCCTCCATCCTTTGTGTTGGTGCGTCTTCAGGCCCAGAAGGTCTCCTTGCTTCAGGTGCTGAAGGTGGAGAGGTGACCATTTGGGGTCAAGATGGTGCCATCGTTGGCCGTCTTACTCTTCCTAGAGAAGAGGACATCACCAGCGTGGTGTTCTCACCTGCAGGCCCGACCCAGCTGTATGTGTCACATGGGGACACGGTGAGCGTGCTCGACCCCAAGAACCTGAAAGGCCCAGTGGAGGATTTTCAGGGAGCAGGGGAGGAGGAGATTAATGCTTTAGCACTGAATGAAACCGGTTCTGCACTGGCAGTAGCTGATGACTCTGGGGCGGTGCGCGTTCTGGAGGTTCCTGGTGGGAAAGTGTGCAGGACTCTGCGCAGACACACAAACATCTGCTCCTCAGTGGCCTTCCGTCCTCACAGACCCAACAACCTAGTGTCTGTTGGACTGGACATGCAGGTGAGGGAATCATGTTTGTTTTTTCCTGCTGCACCAAGACTGTACACTATAAGAATTTGTTTTTGATTCAGGTGATGCTGTGGGGTCTGCAGAAGACTCGCCCTCTTTGGACTATCAACCTCCAGGATGCGGCAGAAGAAGAAGACAGCCACCAGCAGCGTCCAGGCCAGCTGTTCAACCCACCGCTGGCCCACTGTGTTTCTGTGTCCAGCTGTGGAAACATGTTGGGTTGCGCAGCAGAGGACGGCCGGGTGCATCTGATGCGGATCGGCAGTGGCTCTAAGTTGGAACAACATGGGGCAATCAAGGCACACAGTCAGGGAGCTTCTCAAGCTCATTTTGTTAGTTTCCTCTGCCACCCTTACTGGCTGGTCACAGGAGGAAACGACAGCCACGTGGCCCTGTGGGACCTCAGTAAGCACCCGGTGGTGTTTCCAGAAGGAAAAACTCAAACCACAGCCCCTCAGCGGAGGAAAGGCAAGGGAAAGAGAAAAGAGCAGACTCTAGATAAATCAAAGCAGAAAGAAGAGGCCAAGGTGGAAGATGAAGCATCTGCAAAGGAGGAAAAAGAGAAGTCATCTGGACCCAAACTGAGCATCAGTCATGGGGACAAAGTGAACTGGTTGTGTCCTGTGGTTCTGAAAGGAGAACCAAGTGTGATAGTGGCAGATCAGAGTGCTAATCTGACAGTCTATCCGCTGTCTCAGCCATAGATTTATACCCTCATCTGTTGACTTGTTGGATTATTTTAGAACACTCGGGTGTCTGAGCAAACATAAAACACCAGAGCAGCAGCAGACAAGCATCCCATAAATGTGATCAGACTGGAACATCACAGTTCTAAACATAAAAACATGCTGTGTGGCATTTTAAACATGTCACTTCTTAAAATAAACCATTTGTCTTACACTAATTACATTTGTCTGTAGAGTTTTCTGGTTAGTAAAACGACCACATCTGACTGAAGAAATATGCTTTTAATGTTTAACAGAGTCTGCTGCTTTTTTTATAGAGTGACATAAAACTTCTGAATCCGCAGCAGATGTCAGCCAGAAAACAAAAGCTCAAGAAAAAGCTGCTCCAGAAGATATTTGAACACAGCCATTCTAAAAAAAACCACACATCTGTCTTGTTTTGGAGTCCAGGGAGACACTTTGCTTAAAAAAAATACAAAACAACTTGTTGGCTGACACGCAAACGCTTAAGATGAGAGAAAACTTGTATTTCTTTGTGTGTAAATGTAAAGAATTAAACGATTCCATCAACTCGTCTCCTCTGTTTTTTAAATTTAACTCAAAGACGTTTCATTCACAAACTTTTAAGCGCAAAAAAACACACTGTATTCATATATAACACTTTCAAACAAGAACACTTATTCTGCAAACTTAACATTCTATATGAATAACAACAAAGGCTGAAATGCTGCTCATGCTCGTCTATTTTCAGTGGTTCACAGCTCAGACAAGCTTTAAGTAAATCTGATAATTTTTACACGAGGACAAACGTCTCTTTAAATATCCGACAGGGTGAGGTGACACCCGTCACTCCTGTTGAAGTTGTACGCAGATTGTATCTCGCTGCTGATTTTATAGCTTAGCCAGGCTCTTCTCCAGGCTCTCGATGTCCACGTCCCCCTCTTCACCTTTGCTGCTGCTCCGGGCGCTGCACTCTAGAAACTTCACCCTCATGGGCAGCTGGCTGAACTCAAAGTCCTTGCCTTTTTTCCCAAGATACACGCTGCCGCCCACAGAGCCGTCCTGAGCGCTCAGGGCTGCTGAACGGGTCACTCTCAAGGTGTTTCTGTCAGAAAAACAAAACTCTCAGAATTTCATTCAGCAGTTTGAACCCTCAGGAATGAGTATGATGTTGAAAAAAGAAATATTTCCAAAATTTGTTAAGAAACTGAAACCTCTGCAACGTGCTCTAAAATGCAGATGAGGAGCAAAAAATTGCACAAATGAACAAAAATGACCACGATGTTGCATGAAAGACCATTATTATTTACTCATTATACTCAGCTTATAAACACTCCTTTGCTCTGTTAACTTCACCAAAGAAGTAATTTTACATTATGGGAGCGTAGAATTGAAAATAAATGGATATTCAAGACTGACAGGAAGTAGTTTTTGTCCCACAAGGACCTGCTCTTTGTCTAAATAACCAATAAGAGCTATTTAAAGACATAACATAAATCCACGAATCTCTGCTAGAAAACAATTGTGCTAAAAAAACTGAAAGTCAGGAATCTGATAAAATGATAATATAACTACAGATTTACTTACAGCTCCTTCTCCAGCTGCTGCTGAATCAGTTTAGCAGATTTGGCCATGGTGATGTCTATCAAAATAAAAGCAGCAGACAAGTTTCCAGGTTATAAAAGAGCGGTTTAGGTTGACTGATGCAACAAGGTGATTTAGTTTTTTTTTAAGTAAACAGGTTGTTTCACCTTGTTTGTTGCACGCCACCAGAAGAGTCGGGGTGTTTCTGGAGATCACGGCGTCAGTCAACAGCACGTACAGAAACTCTGCCACATCTCTCACTTCCTTCTGGAAGATGGCACTGTCCACAACAAACACGATGGCTCTGCAGAGACAAAGGAAGATTTTAGAGCGGTGACGAGAATGGGCTCATAAAGAATTAATTAGGGTTGATTTTGAAGCTGCAATAGTTTCTCACAGGTGTTGCATGAAGATGAATCTGACACAAATATCACTTTTACATCAATAAATTTACCCTTTCTTTAGAGAGCAAACACTGGTACTATGGTTTGTAGGGAGATGTGTCTATGTAGCCATCTAAATGTCACCTTCTGTGTCTAAAAAGAAGCACCTTCACCTTTTTTCCTATGGTTTACTGGCATCTGAGTCAAGATTCTGACTAGCTGTTTATCTTATGGAGAATCACACATTTTAAAACTGTAATGAGCACATAAATGTCATCAATCTGAATGCTGCAGAACTGCTTTTTGGTTTTAAATCCTATTTAGAGAAGAAGATTTGTTGTGTTGCAACAAAACTGTGTGCACGAATATGCTAAAAGCACCAATGAACATACTACTACTGATCCATGCACTTCTGTTTTCACCTGGCTGAAGACTTGAACTTCTCCAGGTACTGAAACCGGAGACTATCGTGTCCTGGCAGGTCTATCAGAGTCCAGGAGCTGCCCTAAAAGTTAAGGACAGAGCTGTCAATCATTGTCAACCTATAATAACAGTTTTATGTGATGATTCAGAAGGAAAAGAAGCCTTACCCTTTCATTTTTAGCTCTATACGGCGCACTGCTGTCAGTGATGGATGTCTGTGTTCGCTTGAACTTCCCTGACAGCAGCTGAAACAAATAAAAGATGTAAAACACCTTTATTGAAGCAGAAAAGCGTGATAACGTGGCCATGGTGGTCCCAACATCAACTCACCCTAATAAACAGGAGGGTTTTCCCAGCGTCACACAGTCCGACCAACAGAATGGCACTCTGGACTGTTTTACTGGTCAGAAAATACTTCAGGAAAACTAAAGAGAAAATGTGAAAATAATTATTTTTATTCAAGATATTTGTTAGCTAAAACCGAAGCTGAATGACTTCCCACACTATTGCAACTGACGGCTATCCTTTAACAGTGTTCTTGCTGAGCATTGTTTTTTAATTAATCATTTTTTTTCAGCAAAGCTGAAAAAACAGCTTTGAAGCCGCATGATACTATGCTAGGCTACATGCTAAGGCTAGCTTGCTAAAGCTATCATGCTAAGCTAACTTATGGTAACTTCTTACCGCAGGTGATGACAACCACCGCTAAAGCTACGATGACTCCGATGAGAATAACCGGGTCTTGCTCTTCAACTTGCTGACGGAGAGATTCAATAAAGGGCTCAAACGGGTTTTCAGGCGAGTCCTTGTGTGTTTTTTCCCCCATGTTTCCCCCGCTGCCGTTTGTGTATCAGTCCGTTGGAGCTAACCTGAACTGGGACACGTCTGCTTCCTGGAGCCTGTGGGGAGCGGAGGCGACCAGCAGGGGGCGCTGCAGAGCTGCTGCTCAATAATAAATATGTAAATATAATAAGAGCTTCCTCTTGAGGAAAAAAAGAAAAAATATCACTTTTAGTTTATTTTATTTGACTTTATAAACATTTAAAAAATCAAGAGGTAAACTATTTCACGTTTTTGCAAATCCATTTTACCAAATAAAAATAACTATGAAATATGCGATAAACTCTGAGAAAAAAATTATCTAAATTGTGAGAAAATACATTTTTAACAGGAACATACTGTAAACAAGAAAACATTAACCTAACTTTTTGTTCTTCTTAAACTTAGTAGAAAATTTAGTCCTTGTGTGAAGGGAAGTGAAAAGAGAAAATTTTTTCATAAAAAAAATCAGCTTTATTTCCGAGTTTGGTGTATTTTTTCATTTTATTAATTGTAAATCGTCTTAAAGCTGTATTATATGTAGCTAAAGGCGAACTACCGCCTAGTCGGTTAGATTTTATCTTAAAAAGAAGAGTCGTAGTTTTTGAAAAAGTGAATAAATGAATAGAAAAATATTTTTTATCCCTCATTTAGTCACATTTCCAACCTTGTCGATGTTTTAGAAAAGCTTATGTGAAAAACAATCAGGGTAATAAATGTGAAACAGACTAAAAGCATGAGTGTTGTAATAGAATCTTGTTGTTTTATTTTTGTTTTCAATTGAGACCAGATGCGTTTTTACGCACGTCTCCAGCTCTCAGTCTGCACGCTTTTTACGCACTCTGGATATTTGACTCCTCGGTTCGATGTCAAACGTCAGAAAGCGAAGTGATTCTATAGGAAAGGGCTGAGTGAGTGTCCTTCATAACGGGCTCTTGAGGGGGGCAGCTTGTTTCTCGTCGGAACAAGAAATGACAAACCCCCACTGATGGATTCAGCGGGATCTGCTTAGATTGCTCCTCTCTATGAAAGTACTGTAGTTTTTTCTCATTAAGAGGGATTTACTTGAAAAACATCGACTTATTTTGAATATTATTTTCTGCCATTTAAACGGAGAGCATGGCTTTGTCTTACCTCTACGCGCTGTGCGTGTGGATGAGTTTAGCGTGCGCTTCCCTCGGAACCGGGTTCATCTATCACTTTCCAGGCATCAGCCTGCAGCGACCGCGCATCAAGGCGGAACAGAGCCGAACCGCGGGTCCACCGGGTTCTGGATCCCGGAACCAACTCAGGTGCACTTTTTTTTAGACTTTCTGCAAACTCTGAGGGAGTTTTTGATCGCATTGGTTATTTCCAGTTGCTTTTATTGATCTTTTATTCTGCATCGCAGGAACTGGTGCCAGCACACTGTCTCCAGGACTGTTCCGTGTAAAGTGCACAACGGGACGGAAACCTCCGTGCAGAGAGTGTTGGGCTGCAGATGGCCGGGACCATGTGCCAAAGTCATCAGGTACCCTCACTGGTCTGCTCCCCTCAGCTCCCAGTGCTGCTGGTTTCCTGTTTACAATCAGTTAAGGGGATTCCTGCACAGAGGCAGGGGTCGCTTTAGTGATCAAAGCACTCTGATAAACTGTCATGAATCATTTACACCCATTCTGAGGTTGAAAGGAGCTAATGCTGTGTTGTGCATAAACAAAGCTACATCTAAAGCAGATATTTGCCTCTGATCACATCTGTGCATTTTAGTTCTTGCACATCTGGAATTTTCCTAAAATATTGCATTTCCCCCCTTTTTGTTCCTCCAGCTACAGAACTGTTATCAAGCCATTGTTCAAGATTACCTACAAACAGATCACCTCACTGGAGTGGAGATGCTGTCCTGGGTTTGTGGGAGACGAATGTCGTGAAGGTGAGTTGTTCTTTTCCTTGTTCGGGTCAAACAATTCTTGAAAACTTATTTTCCTTAACAGCGTGAGTTTTGTTTGAACACATCTGTGTCTCTTTAGCAGCAGCAGACAGCTTTTCTCACTTCAGTGCCCTTTTTTGTGTTTAGTGGTGTCTGTATGGAGAGCTCAATAAATCACAATAGTGAGGAAATTCTGTGGTTAAAACAGGAATATTAGTTTTGTGGGTTTTTAATCTTTTCTATACCTGGGAGGAAGACGCCTCTATCCCACATACACTGGCCAAAAAAATGTCGCCACCTGGATTTAACTAAGCAAATAGGTACCAGCCTCATATTGGATCATTACTGCATGCAACAAGTAATTTAACCCCAACTGGTGCAATGAGTTGCTTCTCATTTCTTAAACAACCATGTGGAAAGACACATCTGGTGGTCGTGGAAAAGATGTTTGAGAAGGGTCACATCATTGGCATGCATCAAGCAGAGAAAACATCTAATGAGATTGCAGAAACAACTAATAGTGGGTTCAGAACTGTCCAACGCATTATTAAAAACTGGTCTGATGAGTCCAGATAGACCCTGTTCCAGAGTGATGGGTGCATCAGGGTAAGAAGAGAGGCAGATGAAGTGATGCACCCATCATGCCTAGTGCCTACTGTACAAGCCTGTGGGGGCAGTGCTATGATCTGGGGTTGCTGCAGTTGGTCAGGTCTAGGTTCAGAAACAGGATGTGCTCCAAGAATGAGGTCAGCTGACTACCTGAATATCCTGAATGACCAGGTTATTCCATCAATGGATGTTTCTTCCCTGATGGCACGGCCATATTCCAAGATGACAATGCCAGGATTCATCGGGCTCAAATAGTGAAAGAGTGGCTCAGGGAGCATGAGACATCATTTTCACACATGGATTGGCCACCACAGAGTCCAGACCTTAACCCCATTGAGAATCTTTGGGATGTGCTGGAGAAGGCTTTGTGCAGCGGTCAGACTCTACCATCATTAATGCAAGATCTTGGTGAAAAATTAATGCAACACTGGATGGAAATAAATCTGGTGACATTGCAGAAGCTTATTGAAACAACACCACAACGAATGTGTGCTGTAATCAAAGCTAAAGGTGGTCCAAGGAAATATTAGAATGGCAGTGTAGATCCCTCTTTTACAACACACTCTTGCCTCCTTGAATATCATCATGGCAAAAACTGCCAAAAAAAAGAATGAACAAAGTATATTTAAGGGGCAGCGTCCTGAAGGACGGCTTGTAAAGTGGCTGGTTTCTCGGCACCGGGCAGCGCCGCTCCATGGATCCCACAGACCGCAGACTCGGAGCTGAAAACAGACCCGGAGGGTCGAGCCACAACGGTCAGCGTGAGGAAAATGAGCCGGAGTTGTGGCAGGAGATTCAAGGCAGGGCTGCTTTTCTCCTATGTTTTAAACATCACAGGGACTTGTAAAGAGGCTGAGTCTGTTGCTGACTGACGTTATTTCAAATCCACGCTTGTATGAGCTGCTCCTATTAAAACGATTCAGCTGGCCCGGTGGCTTTTTATAGACATCCACTGACCCATTCAGGCGAGTTTTGATTATTGGTCATATTCACCACACTCTGCTCCGTTTTCCAGAATTATTCATTTGGATGGAAGGGATTTACCACAGAAACACATTTTAAATCTAATAAAGCAAACACAGACACAGCTGCAGCCATAGGATGTAATAACACAGCTGCGTTGTTGGGTGTGTAATACCAAAGGAGGAGTGTGAAGAAGTAATCAGCTGTTTATTTGATGTCATTTGGTCTAAAGAGCAGAAAAGTAATGGTCTCCATATGAGACGGAGGGCCAGGCTGATGGGTGGAGGCAGGACGTCAGAGCAGATAGGAACCAGGTGAGGAGAAGTGTCAAATGATTCTGTCCCACAAGGTTCCAGCAGCTGTCAGACGTCCAGATGGCTGCACTCAGAGAGGGCCACTTCTCCACAACATCAGGGTTCTTTGCAGCAATGCTGTTTAAAAAACACCTTTAATTTGTTATCAAAAAGCTGTTTTTGAAGACTTTTTGTAATATGAAGTTCAAATTTGTCCAGATTGAGTGATTTGAAGTGAATTGATCCATTCCAGAGAGATTTGAAAGCATTTAAGTTACTTGTGGCTCCGTTGGGTCTTAAACGTGTTCCTCTTGGGGTGATCTATGTTGGTCGACCGTTTGCTCCTGGGAGGCTAAAAATGTTCTTGAATTTCCTCCAGCTGTACATAATCTGTCTGACCGGCTGTAACCTTTTTCCAGCCTGATAAGCATCAGGCTGCTCAGAAATCTCATTTGTTCTTGCCGTAGAACATTTCCACACACGTAGTGAAGCTCGTTTTTAGACATATTCCTTATCTTTAAATAACACAGGCCACTAACTCACACCAGACCCCCGTCCTGCTAAAAACTCACCTTTAAACTAGCTGCTAATTAATAGTTTTGATAATCATATGTAACCATGCAGTGTTTTTGTTATTTGTTCAAATCGCCTACTTTTATGCAGTGGCGCCCCCAACGGGTGGCCAGGGGGGCCAATGGCCACCCCCTACTTTAATAAATCCTGTTCGAACAAACTATAAATGCATCCTCTTTAATCAAGACATAAATGCAAAACCCTACAAAAAAATATAATTAATGAGTAAATAAATAAATCATAATTTAAAAAAATGTATGCAGGTCGCTGCTGCTCATCATTTTCAAAACAAAAGTACAAATCTCCGTAGCTTTTGTGACGACAGCAACATGCGTTAAACCCTTCTGAAATTCTAGAAAATATAAATCTTGAGATAATTAAAATTTTCTGAAATGTTTGTGTTTGTCAGATTTGAGGTAAGTGTGTTGGATGCATATTGTTTTTTAACGAAAGAGAATGAAGGAAAAATGCAGCGCACAGCCACAGGCTAAATTCTCCCAGAGTTACCACAAGGACCTATTTGGTGGGCCACTCTGGTCTCTGGCCCCCCATGAACATTTTCTGGGGGCGCCACTGCTGATGTGGAGGTTTTAGGTCATTTTCTTTGCAGAAATATGAAAAAAAAAAGTTGTAAAGGTTCACAGATTTTCTAACACCAGTGTAATTACTTCACTCTCCTTCCCAAACTGGTTTCCATCTTCTTGTTTCTGTTTAACAGACAGATATGAAACATGCCATCAATCTCCTCATTTATGCAAACACCTCCAGTCATCCAGTTCCCTTAAGCATGTGCGGTTTTTGGCTGATAGCACATCTCTGAGTGTGTGTTTGTGCATTTATTTGGGGTCTTTATGTCACTTTTCCAACACTGAACATGCAGCCCTCTGCAGCAGAAAACCTCTGCCGCGGGGCACGGAGCCAGATGTTTTATCAGCTAAAGAGAGGACAGCCTCAACCAGTGAAGATGACATCACCTCTGGTTTTAGTTTGATGGGGTTCTGGCCTCGCTTCAGAGGTCCCAGAGGCCCCTTGGAGACGTGGAGACGTTATGAGAGTCGGGTGTGTGTAAGCTGAGAGGGTGTCTCTCACCCCTGAAAAGTCTCCTATTTAATCCTGAGTCACTCTCTACGAGAAGGTCAGACTCTTGTTAACATCATGATCTCTGCAGCACATAATGGAGATTATTGTTTTGGTCCACTGTCCTTCAAAAATAGTGATTTTTTTAAAGTTCTAGTTCAACTATTTTAAACAATTCATTGTTGTAGGCTCATTTCTTCTGACCTTATTGTCAAGCTAATGGTTAATCTGAGCAACACTGAGACAGACGTGGTCCTAAAGTAACTGGAATCTGTTGAAGTTCAAGTGAAGCCTTTAGCTTGCTGTTATGCTCATATTACATGGTTATTTACATAATAGCATTTTTACTAGCTAGCTTTAGCAGTCCAGCTGAAATATCATATTTCTGCCTGAATAACCATGTAGGTGGTGCAGTTGGTAGCACTATTGCCTTGGAGCAAGAAGGGTCAGCAGTTTGAATCCTGGGTGTGGCCTTTCTGCATGGAGTTGGCGTGTTTCTCCCAATGTATGCATGTGTTTTCTCCAAGTACTTGATGGATTTCTCGCAAAAACATGCATGCTAGGATAGTTGGAGACTCTAAATGGTCCCTAGGTGTGAGCGAGTGTGTGACTGGTTGTCTCTGTGTCCAAGGTGTCCCCCTTCCTCTCGCCCAATGACCGCTGGAGATAAGCACCAGCTACCCATGACCCTAATGAGGAAATCAGATAATGGCTGGATGGAATAACCATGCAATACAAAAAATGAGGGTGTTCCATGGAGAATTAGTTTCAGAGCCTCTAGCTAATTTAAAGCCATACTATGCAACTTTTTCATATTTTAAATCATTTTCTTGAGCCATTATGTGCTAAAATGACCCTTTAGAGGGTTAATGAAATGTCACTCAGACTCCCACGACCCTCTGTGGCCAGAATACCGCACTTGCAACTTCAGAGTGCCGGTCCGCTCCCTGCTGGGCTTAGAAAAATGAGCTGACATGGCACTGCAGTCTGCTTCCAGCATGTTTCCAGCATGTTTTAGATCGTGACCACAGCTGATTTGTTTGATTTAGTGATGAACCGCTCCTGTAGACACTAATGAAGGCTGAGGAGACATTTCAGCAGTTAGATTAAGGTGTCAAAAAGATGAACGCACAGCGAGAAGATACGTTTCACTTTCACTTTTGCTAACGAACACTAGGGGGTGCTAAAAACAAGCCAAAACTTTAAAAGTGTTCCTTTAAATATTTGTGTTTTGGTGTACTGGTTTGACAGAATGTTTGGTTTTACATACAAAATGTAGATTTTCTTTTACAATTGATTTTAAAATTTCGCACTGAGTTTTATTAACCTTAAATCAATAAGAAAAATCAATGTTCAGCCCACCTGATGACTTCTGTAACATGGTGCTGCTCTCAGAGCCTGCATGTTTGTGTTTTTAATGGAAAACAGGTGTTTTCTGGACACACACACCGCTCTGACACCTTGATGCATCAGTATTGTCGACGGTCCGGACTGTGCTGGCTGCGCTGAGTGCATCTCTCAGGTTTTACTTTTTACTTTCAGCATAGCTGTGCTAACACATGACGGCATGGAACCCATTTAGGAGAGAAATGTGTTTGTAATT
Organism: Aphyosemion australe; assembly: GCA_006937985.1. Lineage (NCBI taxonomy): Eukaryota > Metazoa > Chordata > Actinopteri > Cyprinodontiformes > Nothobranchiidae > Aphyosemion > Aphyosemion australe. Next base: position 3,328,788 of record SSNS01000006.1, on the reverse strand, counting down.
TCCTCGTTCTCCCCACCGCCTCCCTCGCCCTGTCACAGTTGCACCCCGGCACCTATCTGCACATATGATCACATTAACTGGGGATTGTGGGGATTGTGTGTGTGTGTGTGTGTGTGTGTGTGTGTGTGTGTTTGTAGAGGAGCATAATCTAAATAGAATCCGTGCTAGGACCTCCCCTGATGAAAACTGTGACTTTTGATCTAATAAATGGTTTAAAACGACACAAAAAGGTTTTTAATGCAAGTTTTTCCAAATTCACATTCTCTTTGATTTCAAAGCAAAACTCTAGCTGAAGTTTTAGGATGTCAAACGTGTTAATATGGAAATTTCCTCACCATGTCATGTCTTTAGACAGATGAGAAAGAAGCGAGGGGAAATCTGCTGGAAGGATTATCTCTTTATTACTCAAAAGTACCTTTGAGTTTTTCCGTTTCGTCCTCCTCTCTCATCCCCATTAAGACTCTTGGTTTATTTTGCCATGGCTGTGCTCTTTATCTCCTGCACTCCTCGTTGCTCTCCACCTATCTTCCTTCCTTTAGATCTCCTGCTCCTCAGAGTAAAGTGATAAAACAGAACCATGTCCCACATGTGCTCCTCTGGACCTCAGCTATATGACTGATGTCTCTGTTACGTCCCCAGTTGGACTCAAATATGGGTCAGAGGGTGTCCTTTGACCTGCTGGGAGCTATAGGATATCTAGGCTAGTCCTGATCTGCCTGATGGATTTCTAGAATTTGCAAGACATTCAATTGTTAGAATGAATGTAAGGCGCAAATTGGAATAAAAAACAGCAACATTTTGAGTTTTACCACATAAAAAGGACCTGGTTGAGGCAGGAATGCTTAGGAAGAAGTGGGAATTTGTGTTTAGACTGCTGCAAACCAGGATTGATGAGTTTTTGAGCCTTGATTCTTTATGCGTTGAAGGAGTTCCCACTGGTTTAAGAAACATTTGTTGTGTCTAAGCGTCTCAGCCAGTAAATAAACTCCTGTGAAGATTTGTTTCTCTCTGTTCTAAAGTTTCTTGTTTTCAGATGTTCACAAAATCAGAAGAAAAAATCCTCAGATTTTCATATATTCTTTTAAAGAATCAGAATATTTAGTTGGTGGACTCTGTAAATCTATTATTAGTTTATTTGAGAAAATATCGAAAATGAAATCTAAAAGCTGGAAAATTGTGTTCAGATATTTGTAGCTTTTGGTTCTGTTTGATGGTTTTAGGAGCTCAAAAACCGTTCAGACCTTTTAATGTTAAAGGTGCAATATGTAAGAATTTTACAGTGAAATAATCACAAATTAGTAATGTCTCAATCATGTTGGAAGGACAGTTACATTGAAACAGATTTCCTTCTCAGCGGGCTAGGGGGTTGTCAGTTTTTCTCCTTTCAAAAAGCAAAAGAGGGATGTAGTCACTGTTTACAATCAGTGAGTTTGTGAGGTTGCCATGTCTCTGGTGAGCTACTGCAGCAGCATTTGTAATTCAACACCGGCAGGCAAAAATCTCCAAAATTGTTTGAAGAACCAAACCCAGTAAGGAGCAACCCAGATGTTATTTCTTGTGCCCCTAAGAAGACACGGCATCTTTTTGTTTTACTCTATTATCAGGTGAATAAGGCTAGAGGCTAATGCTGAGCTAACAATGCTAACAATGATTTAGAAGCAAAAAGTTGATGCTAAAAATATCTCAAACTACTTTTTCAATCACCAACAACTCAATATTATGGGGAAATTTATGTGTGAAGTGAATAATGAGTCAATCGTGGCGTTTTACTTCCTTTAATGACTCGTTCAGAACTATAACAGCAATACGGCAAACAACCACACTTCCTCTAATGCCAGAGAAATATTACCAAAATAAGTGTAGTGAGTTTTCTCTACCGTAAAACACCCAAGAGCGCTAACACCAGATATGACGACGTATTTATCTACTTGTCAACTTACTGTGTATGACTCGTGTTTGCTTGTAATCTAGAATCTTCTGGTGCTGATCTGTAACTGGCAGCAGCCATGAAACTCAATGGCAGTGAGAAAGTAACATTTTGTATTGCAAAATGGCCTGCAGTAACCAGATTTGACCACAGGGTGTCATTCTTACATATTGCACCTTTAAAAGGAAAAGAACGCTTAAAACCCTACTTATTAGAAATTGTGCTTTGAGTGATTTTAATTTGAAGAATTACAGATTAGTTCTGATAGGATTTATGAACAAGTTACAAACCAATGTTGTCTTAAAGCAACTTCCAGTAAAACTGTCATAGTGGTTCCTGCAAACACGACCTATAAACCTTTACTTTGCCATAAATGTGCTTTGAAGTCCTTTATTATTAACAGCTAACGTCATAATTCACCCCATTTAAATTTAGCTGGCATCCAATGTTTGGAGGCAAGAAGGTTAAATTAGCTCCACCATAGCTAAAGATTGTAAGGATGCTCATAAGCAGCAATCAGCCAATCAGAAGAGAGTAAAGTCTTAAGGAGAAGCCGTTTAAACCATGTTTGATGAATGAAGCTATTAAAAAAAGTCACATAATAATTAATCCTCTCATTTTATTGAACATAACTGGAAAACCGTTAGAGCATCAGGAATGGAGCTCATATTTCAACCAATCATTTCCAAAAAATTCACACAACGTCATCTCATAGCAGCACCATGACTGTATGTCTGTGCACTAGTGAGTCCATCCATCTGTAGCTGGGATTGACGTGTAGGTAACGTTTCATCCCGCTTAGAAGGCTCAGGGATGAGAGGGATCATGGTGGTGGCATAACAGAAAAATGAGGTGTATTCTTAGCCTGGAATCGGTTCAGCGTGTTTTATTGTTGCAATAAGTTCTGTTGTGTGAAGATCACTCAGCCTTACAGTGTGCTCGACTCTATTATGCTGCTCTAAAAGTTCTCAGTTTATAGAATGATGTGTGGTCTGGCAGCTTTCATCGCAGCTAAAATCCTAAATGCTCCCACTGTACTCTACTAGACATCTTGGTTTTTAAAACAAAATAAAAAGAGCTTCATTCAGCCTCCTCCACCAGCCGCTGCGGTCAGAGTGGTCGTGTGATTTAGCGAGTGAGAGTTTGTGGCAGGACAAGTGTGTGTGTGTGTGTGTGTGTGTGTGTGTGTGTGTGTGTGTGTGTGTGTGTGTGTGTGTGTGCGCGCGCCAGCTGTTCTTCATGCCAGCAATAGCTGACCACTTGTTGGCTAAGGCAGACACACAACAGGCTTCTGGGACACAGCCAGCTCTGGAAGGCTTTCTGGGGATTGCACACACACACACACACACACACACACACACACACACACACACACACACACACACACACACACACACACACTTGGCACACACTCCCCTGTTTATCCTAACGATGTGACAGCAACTCAGAAGATGGTCCAAGAGGATGTTTCAGCGCATCGAATCACAGGCAGAGCAAACATGTCGTATTAGAAAGGACCGTCCCCAGCTGCGTGCGTCATGATTTGTGTTGTGGTTGAGGTAGTGAACATGTCTGCATGTGTGCAAAAGAGAAACCGAGAAAAGAGAGGGGTTTCTTTGATTTAACTCCAGGAATAAAGTAGAAAATGCATCAGACCCTAACCAGAGTCTGACCTGAATGTTTCCCCAAGAATCCCGCGCTGTCTTGTCCTGTAAATCACACGTTAATGGAATGGATGGTTTGTTAATCTGGGTTGTTTTTGCAGTTTCCTGAGACGGAAAATATTTCTTATTTTGTGTTCTTTGATGTTTAAACAAAGCTTTATCTCCGAAAAGTGCTTTTCCATGATGGATCCGAGGAATCCGCTTGCCTTGGGTTTTATCGCCAGATTCAACAGTTGAGCTAATTGTGTTTCCATGAATCAATCATCCAGTAGTTTGATATTTTTATTAATGACTTTTAATGTCATTAAAATGTTCTGTTATTTTATCCAGTTCAAGAATGGATAAAAATAGAAGGAAATGATTGCACCATTTTGAAGGAATCCAGTCATATCAGACAGGTCGTAGCATGAGAATACTTGAAAAACTGCTAAGATACACAAATTCTCCTACGTCACTGAAGCAGAAAACATCTCTGCTTTTTTCTATTTGTTTGGTTTCCCACTAGAAACAATATGATTGGGAGTCTTTCCCAAGAGCCGTGTACTTTCTAGAAAAATAACCCAGTCTGGTGTTGCGATGGTGCAATTATGGATCCAAACAGACTCTGTAGCTGTGGGGTTGTTCTAAACAACTCAGGCGCAGCACAAGTTTGGTTTTCTAACCGAACAAGATTAAAGTCCAGCTGTAGAAACTGAAACTCTCCCATCGTCTTTAGAAAAAAAGCTTTCTGCTCTGATTCACATCAGTGAACTAATGATGGTGCTTTTTCTTGTGTGTTAAGACAAAACGAGACCCCACATCAGTGTTCATAGATTAGCAAAGTTAGCTAATTATCACTGGAGAATGAAGCTAATGGCTAAGTCTGAATGGTGCCAAAACTGAAATCATTTTGAATTTAGAACAAAGTTAGCCTGCGTTTAGATTTTAAAATCTTATTGAGTAAATAAAAAAACATGGAGTTTACTGTTTAAAGCTTTGTTGACTAGAACAGACATGGTGATAGACTAACAGGGCTTGGGATCACGCATTGCATTCTGGGACGTGGCGGCCATGTTGATGGCCTCACGAGTGTAAACAAACCGTGGAAACAAACAGTACATAGCAGAGAAGAAGCAGAAGTAATACACAACATGTTAAAATCCCGAAAATGATGCGGAATATTCAGGGATACGTTAAATAAGGAAGACAGGGGCCGAAATATGGACAAAATCTGCATTATAAATGGTTTGGATCCATATGAAAGACCCAAGGCTGGAACACAGATGGTAACTTGTTGCCGCTGCAGTTCTGCATAACGGACATTTTCGGCTATCTTGTTTGTGGTGTGAGTGGATGTAAACATCTGGATGAAAAGTATATATTTCATTGGCTGGTAAAACAATCAAAATTGTCATCCCATAAAAGAAGTGTAGCAGAAGAAGTTGTGTTGTGTTTCAGTGCGCCCACATTAGCCTACCGGTATGTGTGTGTAGTAGTAGAAGAAGTTTATTTATATAGCACCTTTCGCAGACAGAAGTCACAAAGTGCTTCACAGGCAAGTGATCTATCTATGGTTGGTATGCATGTCGCAGTTGAAGTACAAAACGGTTTATAAACAAACGTATACCATCTGTAACTTACTAGAATGAAAATGCAGAGAATACACTCTCAAGACCGGGATACTCTGGTTGGTCGCCTTACAGCTGCGATCCATGCGAGCCAAGGAGACCCATTTTCCACCTTTTTTCCCTGGCGATCACGTGTTGCGCTGTTGCACCCCACAACGCAGAAATGATTTACCATGATTTGAGTAATAACCGATCAAATGAATAATGGATTAAATAAAGCCGCAAGACCACGCGCGCTGTTGTCTGAAGTAATAAGCAACGAGTGGAGGCTTCCAACATGGCGGCTGTACCGGTGATGACAACAAGTTTGCAAGCCCTATTAGCAACAGGCTAGCAGTCCAAATGCAAAGATCAAAAGAATGTGTTAAAGTTTAATTTGGTTCTGTTTTCTAATATATATTTAAAATATGTTAATATGTCTTAAACTGATGTGACGTCTTCATTGGCTGCTGTAGGCTTTAGGTTTGACTTCAGGCCTAGTTAGCATTAGCTTGTTTACGTTAGCTTTTTGAATAAAATCCTCACAACTGATGGAATAATGCTAATAAATGTGCATGTATTCAGAAAAAAACAAAAAGGATTTGAACTTTTAGTCCACCTTCAACAACACACTGGAAAAAGAACATAGAGTTTGTGACTACAGACATAAATGGAGTAGACACGTTATTTCAGCACGTCCGCCATCTTGCGAGTGGAACTCATAACCAGAGTGCGTCTTTTCTGAATAAAATGACCATTAGGTTAAGTTTAACCATTTTTGATCAGGCATTTTATATTCAGTAATACATTAATCTTAGTGTTTCTTTTTTTCATTAGAAACTCTTTAGGCTAATATTTTCTTACTTCTCATTTGATTTTTTTGTTTCTTAATGAATCAATTTGTTAGGAATAAAGAGTTGCTAAAGGGATTATTATTTAGTCATTGAAGGATTTATTTCTGGAGGTTTACTAGATTTCAGATTTCCCAGACTACAGGTCAGGGAGCCTCCATTTTTATCTAAACAGTTTTGGTTAATTTTACGTGCCGCATTACTTCATGGCCTTAAACAATTATTCAATCTTATTTTAATCTCATATTTGACTCAGCTCTCTGCGATTTTCCACAACAATTCCAGACACAATATGGCAGCCGCAGCGCCGTGCCCTCCACTCGCTCATGTAACCCAATCAGATGACGGTGAGGTTTGGAGCATCTGGCCTAAAAGAGCCTGAAATCAGAACAAAAGCTGGCAAACACGAAGGCCAGTATAACAAGCAGGGTGTCGGTTTAAAGTAATTAGAGAAAAATCTCGTGACCACATGACATTTTGATAGGATAATGACTGCACAGTTGTTACAGGAGTGAACACAAACGTAAAGAATTTCACGGCCGTCTAGCAGCTGTTAATGAGTTTTACTCAATGCCACAAATGTCATCCTGATGCTCGTGAGAACGGAAAGAAAACAAAAGTTAAAAACCAAAGTCGTTATCATCTGGAAAGCATGAGTATTGGTCTGTTCTGCAGCAGTTCTCAGGCTGGTCCTATCAGCGTTTCACCGACTGTAGCGCACCGCTAGTTTGGCTAAAGCCTGAACGTCAGCACATCATCACTGCTGGAATGCCTCTCAGATTTATGTGCTGTGTTACAGACGGAGTGTCAGAGGGTGGAGACTTCCTCTGGGCTGATGATAAATAGATGTGGAGGAGATAGAAGTAAATCATCTCATCATCCGTCACACCGTGGAGCCCGGGATCGCCCGCGGTCCGGCTAATCTTTACCGTCCTCTCTTTCCGTCACAAAGGAAACCTCAGGGCTCTCAGCCACAACAAACCTCTTGTGTGGGGGGTCATTTCAGCCTTTTGGTTTGATGAATCCATAAAAAATGTGTTTTAGATTGAACTTGTGATGGTTGTCTGTGGCTGCACTCCAGGATGAGATGTTGAAACGAAGTATGGAGAAACCACACCCGCACTAGACTTGACATCCGTGATTGTGTGGACACTCAAATGTGGCACAAAAACGTACCACGTCCCATTTGAGTGGGACTGAAACCTCAGGACGTGACTGATTATGGTGCTCGGAGACAGACCGGAGCTGTTTGGGTCATTTTTGTTGTTGCTTTAGTTTTTTATGAGCGCCAGTTGTTCATGGATCTGGGCATCCCTGCTACGACCGCAATGTGGGTGGGTCCCATCTGTGGGACTGACAGCTGACATTCCTCACTTCCTGTGAGCCGGAGGACGGTTAGATTTAGAGGAAATATGAGGTTTTTCTGTGGAGAATATATAATAAAGCTCCTCTGCATTTTGGGTTACAGCTCAAGGATGGAACTGCTGTAGAGAGATAGTGTGTGTGTGCGCGTGTGTGTGTGTGTGTGTGTGGTTTAGTCATGTGTTTTGAAAGCTGGAAATCCAAAACTCATAGAAGATTAAAATAAAAAAAGATTGTGGTGAACAAGAACATCAATAAAAAAAGCACAAAAATATACTGCAGTTGTTGGAAGGAGGGAAAAAAATCTGGAACCTTCAGTCAAATTCATCTGTCAAAATGTCCAATTTCAAAGTTTGCATCTTATCTCCCACTTTGAATAATTCTCACTCCTTTAGGACTTGCACCGTGTGCACAAACGTGTCGTTCATCCTGCAGAACACCATCATGATCTTTGACTGGAGAAGGCACCTGTTGTCTGTAAATTACACCTGCCCTGTGCAAAATGCAAGTTTAGGATTTAAAAATGCATCATTTTGCTCTTAAACTCCACAGGTGATAACAAATGTTATTTAATATTTGTGCTTTTTATTTTGCATCATCTTTAAAAGTTTTTTATACCTGAATACATTTTCTGAAACATTAATTTATGATGGACATGAAAATAGAGAAACCACCAACCAGCTGTGCTGCTGAGGAGAGTTTTTATGTGAATTCTAAGAATATTTTTGACAGGATTTGAGGAGGAATTCCTCATAAACTCCGACCTCCGGTTTGTATAGCTTGTGTGATTCTTGGCTTCGTGTGTGTCGCAGAATAGAGACATCAGCTGATGTTGCCAGGATGAAAACACAGAGCATAAATAACGGAGACACAGCTGTTAGAAAACTGAATGTTCTCTGTTGGTCCGTCTTTGTTCCAGAATGTCTGAACTGCACCAGTTTCAACGACATGAACAGCAGGATAAACGCCATCGAGTCAAAGGTGAGGACGTCGGACGTCTTTATGGACGTCTTTATGTCTGACAGATGTGTTTGACATCTGCTGCTCCTGTCTCAGATCAAACTGTTGGAGGAGGGACGCTCGACCGGTCCGGGGAGGAACACGTTACCCAAGGGATCCGCGGAAAATGAAGTGGACTCACCTCGACCCACTCCACCGCCGTACCTGCCACCAGGTGTCAACACCACCCTGACAAATGTTTGTTAGAGACAGATAAAAGCTGTTTTGATCAAAATCTCCTAACTTTATTTGACAGATGTCACCTGAAATAAACAAAAAAGGATGAACTTTTTTTTAAAAACTGAGTTTTCTGCAAACAAACTCTTCAAATTTAGAAAAGCTGCTTTCCTGGAGCAACTAAAACAGAAGTAAAAGATGCAGAAACTTTCTGATGTAGCTGCATTGTCCTTACAATTTTTTCTTGGGTATGATAAGTGATTATTTTCTAAAGTTACAGTTTAGATCAGAATTTTTAGGAGATTTTATTGATTATAAACAATATTTATGTATTTTTCTGAACATAAAATCTGATAATTTGACAGTTTCTGTAGCTCCTGCCACAAATAAATGGATGACTCTTTAAATTTGACTCTTTTATTCTGCAGCACAAGGAGCCAGAGGTCCTCCAGGACCCATGGGACCTCCAGGACTTCCAGGTCCTCCTGGAACAACGGGCCTCCCGGGACCTGTTGGTAAAAAAATCATCTCAATTCCAAAAATCACTTGTATCATGTGTTTTTTTTAACAACGGTTTTCTCGTAACACTCAGGGCCAAAAGGTGACAGAGGTGTACCTGGAGAAACTGGTCGTCCTGGTCCTCCCGGTCCACCAGGACCGGACTCTGCTACGATCCGAACGCGGGGTGACGTTTTTCACATGGATCATCAGGGTACGCTAGCTCACACACATGGTTGGATTCTGACCCACAAGCACCAACACCCCAGCTCCATCTCTCTGCTCCTCCCTAGAGGAGTCACGTGATGCTTGTTGCCATGACAGGAGTCAGGCAGGTGGAGGTGCAGAAACTCCTCCCAGCTTGCATCAAAAACAACCGAGTCGTTTTTTTCCCCCGAGCATCACTGGCATAGATGTTCTGTAATTGTTTCAGCGTGTTCTGTTGCTGCTGAGCCACAGTGAACCTCATTAAACACCACCACCAACAAAGGATGCTTGTGTAAAACACTAGATGAGCTGCGGGAGCTTCAAAAAGACCAAATCAAAGGGAAAATGTCTTTTACTGTGAGGTTTACGACATAGATGTTTTATTTTGCGTGTTAAAATGAAATCACAGCTTTTTCACCATCTGTAACGTCTACATAAACGTCTTTTCTCACACTCAGTACCTGCTTGTGAGCACAAGGAGGCGGTAGAGGTCCATCATTACCTCACAGGCCTGCTGGCTCTGATTAGGCTTTTGGCAGCGTCTGGTTTTCTGAGCCTGGGACTGTGTCTGCGGCTCTGGAGCTGTGTAGATCTGGGTCTGTGGGACCATGTAAGCGTAGGGGGGCCAACTGGCTGTAAATCAGGCCTAATTTGTTAGCTGTCAGCACAACAATCTGCGTTTTTCTGTATGGGAGGGGGGACTGGCCAAGGCCTCAAGCCAAGAGCAGAGCTGGCTTTGAACAGAGGAGGAGATAGTCTGCCACTCATGTGGAGTTTCTCGGGGAGGCAGCCAGGCTCGAGGAGGCTGTAGCATTAGAAAATTAGTTCCAGAGGGAAATCTGCTCCTTCTAGAGCCCTTCTTTCTGTGGACGGCAGCCATAATGTAACAGTGCAGTCTCAACACGAGGGGAGTCTAACTCCGAGCATATGTCGAGGAAGTGTGAGGTGGTTTCAGACGGAATTTATAAATGTGCTCAGAAATGTCCTGCATGCTGAGAACAAGACGGAACTTCCACCACTGGAGCACTTCCTGCTTTTTCAGACAAAACAGCTGATCCAGTTGGATTCCGTCCAACCTGTCATGCATCTGCATAAGTTTAGGCTGCCCGAGTCGCTGGTTGTCTCGGACTTTATAGCAACAAGTGTTTGAAATCAAAATTAGGAGTCTAAAGACAGACTTTCATCCTCAGCTCTGAATTGAAAGCAGCAGAATCGAACCGTGCGGCTAATTGAGCTCGTCTGTAACGTTAGACAGACCTGCGGGCTGCTGGAGCAGAAATGTTTCCGTTATGGTTTTTATTTCTTACTGCAGCTAAAGACTTTACAGCTTAATGCACAGCGGAGATCACTTACAGATCGTGGTCACAGATGCACTTGTTTCTCGCTTTAGTTTACGTGCAACCATGGCAACCTCTGAAGGAGACCTCAGCAGGTGAGGGGGCCCAGCGAGTCTTTATTTTCCTCTTGAGGGATTAAACTCAGTTAATTAAATAAGCCTCACTAAAACCATGACAACATTCTTTGTGTTGGCCGTTTGTATCGGTTTGATCACGCTCTGTTGTAGGAAAACCTCATAATATAATGTGGATCAAAAGGTCGTGTGTGATCAGATTACGTATCATAAACGACTCAGCCACTAACACACCAGATTTGAGCTCAGAACATCGCTGTTACAGCCATGTTTGTGTTTTCTGAGATCATTTTTGGCCCATTTTAACCTAAATTGACTCCAAACGTTCATCAGTTGAAGATGAACATCCATTAAGGGGTTTTTGAGACAAATAAATGTTATTATCTTGAATTAGCACATAAGTGTTTAGTGATGCAAAACTATGGGGTGCCATTTGTAAAGTCAAAGAGTCATAATTTGACAGCAGTATTTTGGGTTATTTGGGTTAGCAAGCTAAATATTTAATTTAGAGTTAAATATTTAGTTTACAAACTAAATATTTAGGTCAGACCTAAATATTTAGTTTGTAAAGTAAATATTTAATTTACTAACTAAATATTTAATTTGGAGATAAAATTAGTTTACAAACTAAATATTTAGTTTGTTTACAAACTAAATATTTAGCTCCAAATTAAATATTTATTTTCCAAAATAACCCACTGTGCACGTCCTACAGATGTGGTCTAGAAGACCGACGGACTCAATATAGTCATGAGCTGCACGTCCATGCGACATTTAATGTTGGCAGGGAAATATTTAGATCCCAGCTATATATTTTTTTTGGAGCTAAACATTTAGTTTGTAAATTCAATATTTAGGTTTAGCCCCATAATGAATAAATTTAGCTGGGTTCTAAATATTTATTTTAATAACCAAATATTTAATTTGGAGCTAAATATTGAGTTTGTAAACTCAAATTAAATATTGAGTTTGTAAACTCAAATTAAATATTTAGTTTGTAAAATAAACATTTATCTTGCTAACTAAATATTTACTTGTGAACTTTAACATTTATAAATGTATGAATAACATGGCGAAAATAGGACTTTGAAAAATGAACTCCCAATAACCCAAACTACAGCTGTGAAGTTATGACTGACTTTACAAATGGCACCCCATACAAAACAACTGTGTTTTATTAAAAAAGAAGAAATCAACCCTAAAGGACTTTAGACGTCACACATCAAGGATAGAAAATGAACTGTAATAGATCAGTTCTGAACATTTAGGTTGTAGTTATCTATTATCAATATTATAAAGAGACTTTATTAATCAATATTACTGGTTTTAAGCCTGAATATTTCAGCGTTGATGTTTTTCTGACCCGTTACGTTACTAGTAAACTTGTCGACATTTTACTACTTTATACTGCTTTTGTGATATTCTGACTCATTTCCATCGATGCACACTTACAGCTGATTAATGAAAGTTTTTTTTGTTAAATTTCTAACAGGAAATGTTATATAATTTCATATGAGTTTAATTATTTGACTCAAAAGGCGCACAATCAGAATTTTCAACATAATCAGCTATAAAAATATTTGTTTAGCTGTGCATCATTAACGTGTTTACATCATTTATATTCTGAAAAGTTGAAATAATGTTTGTGATGTTGTGCTTTGCCCAGACGACCTGATCCGTCAAGTTCTTCCTGCTCCTCAGACGAGAGCTGGTCCCCCCGGTCCCGCCGGTCCGTCGGGTAAGAGCGCGAGCTGCTTCCTGTCAAACAGCACAGCAAAGTTTAAAAATGCTCATGAATCATACAGTAAAAGTGTTTTCTATCACGCTGCGTCATTTCACGCACATGTTGTCAGAGATGCAGGATTTATTTTCACTAAACAAACATTTGACCTCAAAAGGTGTAAAAAGAACAAAACTACAGTGTTTGCTGCAAACCTGCAGCTGTAAGTCATTATTTAGATTAAACCTTCACCTACGTTTTAGTGAGACAAACCAAAATCAAAAATAATTTTTTAAACATCTAATGAAATAATTATTGTTTTATAGATAATGTACTGGATATACGTCTCATTTATAAACCCGAACAACTCCTCCTGCCATAAGATGTTCTTGACATTGATTATTTCTGGGTTTATTTGTGTTTTAGTCCAAAATCTGAACGTAAACATGTGTTTTTGTTTTGTTTTCTGTGTTTTTTGGTTCATGAATGACTCTGCAGGCGCCCCCGGAGCAAGAGGACCTGCAGGGACACCGGGTCTGCCAGGACAAGATGTGAGCCTCCGTTACTGAAATCATTCCCATATTGTTGTGTGACTGGCATCACTAACACACACACACACACACACCTGTGCTTGTCTGACTCCAGGGCAGAGAGGGCCTCCCGGGCAGATCGGGCAGTCCTGGTCCTAAAGGAGATCCAGGGGAAAGGGTAAAACTCTGCTTGTTACTGGATTATCAGGCTGGATGAACACGTTTGACTCTTATCAGAATCTTTTTAGGGTTCTAAACGGTCCTAGCTGTCGTGCAATCTGAAACACTTTAAAGGTGAACGAGCTTTTCTTCAAAGTCTCAGTCCGACCCGTGACTAATCCGTCTTTCTCTCATCCGAGACCAGGCCTCTCTAATCAGGACAGCCGTGTCTGTGCTCAGGTCTCCGCTGTCTTTAAACATGATCCCTCTTTTTTATGAGTATAATTTAAGATTGGAGATCTGGTGCAGAGGCAGATTAGCCAGAGGGAAAACGAATTAAAGCTTTGCAAATCATCCTGAGTTTCTCCTCTGTGCTTCCAGGGGCCCCCAGGTGGAGCAGGCGAGCAGGGCTTACCTGTAAGTAGAAGGTGGATGAATGTGTAGCAGAACACTCACGCAGCATTCACATAACCAGATTATTTCACTCACAGGGAGCACCGGGACCTAAAGGAGAGCCAGGAGTGGGTTTGACCGAGGTAGGAGACGTTGCATGTTTCTCTTTTTGATTTTTTAAGAATGATCCCTGATAAAGAGGGCTGTGTTTTTCAGGGTGAAGCCGTGCAGCAGCTCAGGGAGGCCCTGAAGATCCTGGCCGAGAGGGTTCTGATCCTGGAGCACATGATCGGCATTCACGGTGAGGAGAGGCAAACAGCTGGAGGAAAATGCACTAACAGCACACTAATGAAGGGGAACTATTTAAAATAATAAATTCAACGTTTTCTAAAGAGGATTTGTCACCTCAGAACCAGGATGTTTTCATTCTGGCGGATCTGACTGCTTATGTTACGGTGGATTTTTCTGCAGCAGAGGAAAAGTTGCTGATTGGGGTTTTTGTTTGTTTACACAGAGAACTCAGAGGGCTCTGGATTTGGCAGCATCTCTGACCCGTTGTTGTTCCCTGGCCTGAAGACGAAGCGCCGTCAGCCCGTCCAAACCCTCCCTCAGAACCCGCTGCTAAACCAGAGACAAAGACGGGTCCCACTTTAATGTTGTGGTGTCATTTTTTATTATTATTATTTTGAGGAAAATTGCAAATCTCACACAACTGGACGCTGAAGTATTTGTTCCCTGTACCTTTGTTTGATGTTTTTTTACTTTGACACAAACCAGTACTGTTTGAGATGTTGAGCATCTCCTCCACATTAAAGGATTTCTTAATCTTTATCATCCGGTGTTGCTGCACAACTTTACAACCACTTACAACTTGTTGCACGAAGAATTATCTCATATCTCACATTTCTCATAAAGAGCGATGGAGGTTTTGGCATCTTTCCTTTAACAGATAAGAGACCGGTGAGCAAATGAATCAGTTTTTTTTTGGCTAAGGTTGCAAAGTTCCTGAAAGTTGGACAGAACGCTTTCTAGTTAACCTCCGGGCTCGTCTTGTGTTTCTGTCAGATGCAGTTTTTGATTTTCTCATCTTTCTGCTTCTCCGTGTGTTGGTAATGCTGAAGCTGAGGTTAGAGGCTTCCAAAAATATCTGCCTAAAATATAGTTAAGTGAAACGAAAAGCATCTGGAGAGAGAGAGATCACATCTGGAAATCTGAATGAAAAGTTGCTGAAGGAGTTGAATTTCAGCCCAAACTTCGCTCGGCCCCGATGCACCTGGAAGCTGACGGGATTACTTTGACTTGTTTGCAAACGGCCTCTGAGATTTCTGTCCAAGCTGATCTGATTACTGTACAACACGTCTTTGAGAGACCCAGCTGTTTGTTTCTGAATTAATCGTGTCTGTTAGAGTTTTTGTTTTCCCCTTTACAAGCTGCACATGTTGGAGGAACCTGCAGCAAAGATCAATGGCGCTCCCGCGTGTAGGCTAAACACAAAACGGCTAAAAGAGGAAATTAAACAACCCTGCACACATGTATCACTCTGATGAGCTTAAAATATGTTTATGTGAGAATTAGACCACAATAAATACATGACCGAAAAGAATAACAAATCTGGGACAAATATGCACTTAAAGTTCTTTATCAGTCTTTTTTCTACCAAAGATGCTAATGCAGTTTGATAAATAATTTTGATATTCAAGTCTAATAATTTAAAGACCAAGTTCACTTCTCCACTTTCTCGGGGAAATGCTCAGATTGAAATAAATGGACAAATCTACGTCACAATGAAACTTAGCATTCATGGACTCACCCATCTTGGCCCGCAATAGAGAAGGCTGTCGTTTTACACTGTGCAACTTTTTCACTTTTTTGAGCCGATTTTCCCCACGTGCGAGAATCTTTGAGCTCGGGGCAAATTTTGCGTAGTGCGCCTTGTAGTATACAGGGGGTAATGAGAGGCGATTAATAACTCACGACCAGATCCCGATTAGCAATTGTGTAGTCACATGAATTTCAGACGTGTTTGAGATTTTGCTCGTCCCTTATGGGGTTACCGCACTGTTGAAGCATCGCCTCAGCTAGTAGAAGCTAACCGTTAGCATTAGCAACTCCACCACATGGCAGAACTCCTCCAGGCTTGTGTTATTTAACATTGCAGAGCAAACAGAGTCAGTGGTAGAATCGCGCTGCTGTTAGCCAATCAGAAGCAAGATTCATCAGACTCCAAATCCTGCTGTCTTCAGCTCCCAACACCTCTGGCTCACTTCTGCTTCCTGAAACGAGCGCCAGAGCTTTTTTCCCACAGAGATGGACTCACAAGGCATTCCTTTATACTAGAGACCACTGCAAATGTATTGAAAACACGAGAGAACTTGGTCTTTAATAAAACTGCAGAGCTGCTCTGTGGAAATCTAAACAAAAAAATGTTAATATTACTGAACTTTGATCTGCTGCTTTAAAAGAAATAAAACTCTGAAACACAACAAGCTGCAAACACCTGCAGTTAAACTATTAGCATTTAAAAGCCCAAACAAGGAGACTTTTTATGATTTCTGTTACATCTAAATTAGTTATTTTTGACTGCACGTGTCAGACATGAACAAGAGAGTTTGAGCTGAATTTAATTGGATTTGTCAGTTTCTTTGATAAAGATCAAACATGTGAGAAAATCCTGAATGCTAATTACACTAGTTTGTCTTCAGGATGTGGTTTGTTTTAACATCTTTTCTGCTGTATCAAGTTGCAACCATTTAAGCTCATTTTCTCTCTTTAGCTGCAGAAATGGGAACTGTATTGATATATCTCACACATTTCCCCAAATCAAGTTCCCTAAAGTTTTAGTTCCTCTCTTTCATCCATTTATATTCTTTTGTTGCTTCCACACGCGTGTTTGCTGTAGCTCCTCCTTCATCCCCTCTCTTTGGCCACTAAAACCAGTTCTCGTTGTTTCCAGACGTCCCAGAGGATCGCCGGATCCACCTGTGAGGATCTGAGTGTTATTTTTAACCCACACCTTTGAAGAGCTGTCAGATTTAGCGGACAGGGATCACAGATGAGCTGATGCCTATAAATACGGAGCTGCCTCTCGGTTCGCTCACCAGAACACACATAAGTGTGGTTATGAATCATTGTCACACTCCTCTCTGCCCTCTTCATGGATTCTTTCATCTCTGCTACGTCTGCCTGTTTCTGTCTCTCTTGTCATGTCGCCCCCTCTCCCTCCCCCTCTGTCTGTCTGTCTCTCCTCTTGTTTTTCCTGTCTACTGAACAGAGACGTGTTGATACGAAGGGCTCGCTTGCTCACGAGGCCACAAGGGAACGAGTCTCTGGTGCTTTTGATCAGCTGCAGGATCAGACATGTCCACAGGTCCCCACCCCACCCACCCAGCGTGCACTCCAGTGACTGATCATGCAGTAAAGTGCAGGCACAGACAACCAACCAAAGATGCACACCCACTCGTGTTCTCCCTGTTAATCATACAAGCATGGGCACACACACGACGCTCGGGGCCTGTGGTCCTCGTGTTGGCTCCTCTCACAGCAGGGTGGCTTGTTTGCTGGACACAAAGGACCCAAAAGCGAGATGGTGTGTGTGATTTCCTCCTTTCTTGCAGTTTTTTTTTTTTTTGCCTTTGACAGTAAGATGGATGATTGCAATCACAGCAGCCATCAGTGAGACAGAGTGGAGGTCTACGGGGCAGGGAGACACAGCCATGGGAAACCAGCCGTCAGATTAATGCGCCGCGCTGCCATGGGAACAATGCTCTGTTTATTTGTCTGGGGGTTTTGTTGTTTCATATGCATTTTCTCCTCTCTTTCTCTGCAGCCTTTTTGATGTGCAAAAACATGAAAGCCTTCTCGTAAAATATGTGCATGCTTTCTGACAGAGGCACAAAACTGGAGATTGTTTACATTTCACAACAGAGACGGCCTACTGTACGCCAAACCAGTACAAATGTGTCTGATATTCGTGATTATACTGGTTTCTTTGATGTCCTGAGTGGATGAGAGAGGCAGACTTTTCCCCTCCGTAGTTAACGGATGTTTTTAAGGAAAACATCTGTTGCTGTACAAATGAGATTAGTGTGTCTGAAGCCCGGGGGGTTGTGAATGGCACCGGTCTGGCAGAAAGCTGAGAAGGATCTTTGTAATAAGCTGAAGCTGGTATTCAAACAGCCTGGAAGTCCCAGTCATCATCAATGCTCCCTGGATCATCCCAGAATCATGATCTCATATTGATACATCCAATATTTCACCTTGTTGCCAAGCAACTACTCACCTCCCGCTCCGTAAACTTGTCAGCCCGTGACACCAGGTGATATTTCATCCTGCAGGGGAGCAACAGGAACGAGGAATTACTGCCGCCGAAGCGCTTTGAATTAATTCTAATCAGTATTTCACTGACTCCACTTTACATTATCTACATCTTTAATTGTAAAGATTTATGTTTTTGCTCTTTATTTGTTAAATTTGAAGTTATTTGTGTGGTAAATTCCTGTGTAAGGCTTATCCCTCCTCCCTCCTGATCCTTCTGGGTCAAAGCCCTCGGAGGCGTTGGGAATCGTCTGCTCAGGGTCGGATTTTGATCAAAAACAAATAAAGCTGCAGCTCAGAAGGATGTGTGTTTGCACAGACACAGCTGCTCACTGGACTGGTGATACTAAACGTGTCACTGATGGTGAAATGGAGTAAATTATTGCTGTGCACACACTTGGAGAATGTGGGAGTTTGTTTTATTTTTGTGCTGAAACTCGTTTTTCCACCAGCAGCACTGGCCTTCAACTTCAATCTTGAGATGTATGATTTAGAATGATCAGGTTTAAATATATGATTACATTCTAATATTAGGGAACCTGTGATAAAATTACACTTTTTTCATTTATTGCTACAAATTGTAATTAATTAGAATGTAAATAACTGGTTTTCAGTCCGTGCTATAACATATACTCCTAAAAAAGGTTTGAAAGTGTCATTTCTGTTAATCATTTCTCACTTTTAATGACTGATGCTGTATTTTATGGCACTGCAAAGCCTGATTACTCACCTTTATCACAAGGTACAACGTGTCAGGATCGTGCATGTGAGGAAGGAGCAACACAGCAGAACGTCAGCGTATTGCTCCTAAAAATGTGTCAAACTCCTTTAAGTAGCTCAGATTCTGTTAACTTTTGTTTCTGTGCTGGTCTGTAGAGGGTGTGTGTCACCAGCGGGGGCAGTGCAGCTCCACACAACATGAAGAAGCAAGTTTCTGTTTCCAAATCCTGAATTCTGGCTCTGCTGGAAGAGATTCTCAATCTAGAAACGTCTGCTGAGCTGTGGCACCCCCAGATATATTAATGGCGGGGTGTAAAGTTTAGAGGTGGCCCACCAACTTGGTCCCTGTGGTAAACTCAGAGAGTTTAGCCTAGCTGTGCATTGCATTGCTCCTTTATTCTTCATTAAAAAAGGCCTATGCATCAAACACATTTACCTCAGATTAGAGAAATACAAATATTAACATTTTTTTTGTTTTTTCAGTTATTGTTTCAAATTTTATTGTTTTATATATTTTAAAAATGTTTCATTTTCCTTTTGTTTCAACAAAAACATTCACAAAATTATTGGAATTGATCTTTTTATTTAAATGGTGCACCTCAATGACATACATAAATATTTTAAATATTTAAAATATGATTTAATTAATAAATTAATTATTACATTTTTTAATATTTATGTTAAAGAAGATGAAGTTATGATTTGTATGAATATGAATGAGATTTATTGAGGGGGGGCACTGGGGTGGCCAACAGTTTTTCAGGGCTGGCCAGTTGGGGCACCCCTCGGGAGCGCCACTGCTACTGAGAGAAGAGGCTCACATGAGCATCAGAAAGGCGTCCAACACCAGAGAGCCATTTATCTATTTAATATTTTACTTTATTTGAATCTGTAATGCCGCCTTACGAGTCTAAAATACAGCCGTGGTGTTTAATGTGTGTCTATTTTAGCCCAAAGACACGCCTGATGGGTTCATTGTTGATTCTAAATTGACCTTAAGAGTGTTTGGTTTTTCACTCTGACCTTTAACAGAATAAGAGGATCATTGAAACTAACCAAGGGATGGCCAGTTTCTGAGCAGCAAAATGTTTTTACGAAGTATTTTTGATGTATTGTTGAACCTGTCAGACTAAACACAAGTGTCCTTTGTTTAGATCGCTGGTAGAGTACATTTTGTCCCCAGATAAGGTAGAAACATGTGGGTTTGATTACAAAAGAAGACAAAAACAGGCTTCTGTGAGGTAATCTGCTGGATCTAAAGATACAAACGTACAGAGACTCCTCACAGTACGTCAGGAGCTGGATTAGGACAGGGTCTGACTGTTCGGGATGTGAGACATCAGAGGTTTCAGCAGCTGTCGAGGCTTTAGCTCATTACAGAGAGCAACTTTATTCTCTGCCTGTGAGAATTGTCTCATCAGACACGTTAATTCAGAGACAGGAAGTGTCATTTTAAATAATCCACTAAACAGCTTTGTCACTTCTGTTAAGTGACTTATAAAGCACGTTTTCAACTACTTTAACACTTTTTAAAGGGTTTTTGGCATTTTTATACCCAATTTTTATTAGCTATTTTCCCCTATATCACATTTATTCTTAGGAACGTGAAGATTAATGTCCTCTAGAAAGAATAAATTTGATTGTTGTCAGGAGCAAGTACAAGAAACACCAAACGGTAAATTAAACTGATGTTTGCCAAGAAATAAAATCAGAATCACTTTTGAAATTCTTCATTGAGTCCAGGGTCAGTGAGACTATCCAGGACTCAGAGTGCTATTTCAGGCACGTGTGTCCTACATGGACCCAGAATTAAGATAACAATAGATCAGACTCAGAGGATTAACAGATTTATTACTATACCACCTCAGATTTGTGCACATCTGGACAAGGTTTCTTGTGCTTTCACAGAATCTGGTGTGTTTTATTCTTCAGGTCACATGTGAAACCTGCAAGGTGCTCTTTATTTAGACAAATGCATGAACATGGCAGGAAATTAAAGCCTATAGCATCCTACAATATATAAAGTGCTAATTTGAGAATTTTAGGCAAATGTATATACTGAACGTAAGACCACCTGACTCAGGTGAGAATATTAATACATATCAGGAATAGATTATTCATTTTTAATATAAAAAACAACAATAATAAAGTGCCTTTCAGAGTCAATGAGCTTCATTTATAAAGTGGAAGCAGCAGTTTAGATTGTTCCTTCATCCTGAGGGAGTTTTAGGAGAAAAACCACCTGGCCAGGTGTTTGACCGCATCCTTCTGTCCTCTGGTCCTCCTCACCGCCCTGCAGGTCGTGCAGTAGTGCTCGCCCCAGAACTTGGGTCGGTGCAGGCTGTAGCCCCTCCTCCAGTCCAGGTGCCGCCTCATCCGGATGGGGTCGCGCCGCAGCATCAGCAGGTACCGGGCCAGCTCCTTCACTGTGGGGAAGTCATCCACGTGGATGAACGCCTCGCGGGGCAGGAAGCGCTCATAGTTCCGCCTGGATGGACCCAGCACCACCGGGACAGCCCCGGCCATCACCGCGTTCCACAGCTTCTCCGTGATGTAGTCGGTGTGCTGCGAGTTCTCCAGCGCCAGGTAGAACATGTACCGCTCCAGGAGCCGCACCACCTGCCCGTTTCCCCTCGGTAACGGACGACCCGCTCCACCGAACACGTCGATCCGGACGAACCTGCGGAGCTGGCGGTAGAAGGTGACCCGCGCGTGCGCCGCAGACCAGTTGCTGATGACCCAGGCTATGAACCGGTCACGGGGGCTCGTGGAGCGGGACGGTTTGGAGAGCGCGTTTGCGCGCGCCTGAGGGACCAGGTATCCGTAAGGCAGGAAGATGTCCGAGTCCATCCGGTAGCTCATCGTGAGGTTGAACACCCCCTCGAAGTACCACAGCTCGTAAGTGTTCGAGGGTGACTCGTAGTTCATCCATATCCACTTTTGCGCACTGGGTCGCGGTTCCGGGGGCAGATCCGCGTCACCCACGGCAACCTCCCGGTGATGAATGAGCACAGCGTCGGCCCGAGGGTACGCGCTCCTGTCGTCTGTGAGCGTGCACCCCCCGACCTGATACAGCGAGCAGTCCGGAAGCTCTCGGTACTCATTGAACGGATGGGTCCATATGAGGAGCGTCACCGGGATCTCCTCCTCGGGGTGAGCCGGTTCGTGCGCCACCTGCTTCGGCTCCTCCGCCAGGTAGAGAAGGCACACCACCAGGAGGAACGAACCCCCGGCGGCGGCAGCGCACGCAGAAAAGCGGCAGCGCCTTAAAACACGAACCAGACACGTCCTCCACAGGGACGAATCTGTCCACCTGAGGCCCCAGCGAGCCCAAGCGCCCATCGAGGCCCCCCCAACCCCACCAAAAATCCACCCCTTCTGAAAGCGTCACCTCTTTGTTGTCATCCACAGAAGCAAAACGGGAAATAATAGAGCAGGAGTCACCTGGCCTCTTTTGCAGACACACCCTGTTGAACCTGGTTTAAAACTGTAACTAGTTCTGATAAGGATTAGAGCTAAAAGGCACGGCAGAATAAAACCTTTCAGCAGTTGGAAGCCACCATAAGCTTCTTGCTGCTTTTTTACTCCATCTGTACTGCTTTGAGTGTAATTTAATGTCCAAATAAAGTGAAAACATTTGCCCCAGAGCTGCACGCTCAAACATCTCGACGTGGCAAAGTTGGTCAGGGTTCCAGTTACAGCTGAATGGGGCTCTTGTGAGTCCTGTTGACTGCTCAAGGGCCTATGGGTGCTTTTTGGTTGAGTAAACAGGGTGTCCAGTTACCGCAATAAACAAATGAGTATTTGTTTATTCCTTTAGGTTAAAATATTTTAACCAGATAAAGGAAATGATCGGAAAATATGAATCAGCTGCACTGACCCATTTATTATTCTTTATTTGATAGGTTTGAAATAATCTGGGTTTCTATAAACTTGAGCCAAATATGAATGTGTATAAATGCTCAAGTTCACCACTAGGTGTCTCCCTACACAAGCACAATCTGTGTCCTGCTCACTGTGGAGAAATTCAGGTTTTTCTCCAAACAAGCATGTTTAATTTAGAAAATGAATAAACATCTCAGCTGGAAATGAGGCATCCAGCAGCGAGGCTTTGAAAAGGTTTGTCTTCAATGTTTTATTTATTAGATATGACCCAGCAGTGTAACGGCCTCTAACCAGAAATGTTAATACATGAGTCACAGATTTAATGTGATGAGCTAACCTAAACAAATATTTAAGACATCGCGTCTCCTTGGAGGAGGGACGCGACGCTCTGCGTGTAAAGAAAAGGATCCACTGTTCAGGTTGGTGTAAATAAACGAGAGTTCTGATCACAACTCATGAAAAAATGATGAGGCGGCAGTGTGTGTGTGTGTGTTCTGTCTGGGCTCTGGTGGGCAGGAAAAACACGCCGTGGCTGGGACAACATTATTCCTCCCCACAGACACGGAGCATGTCATGAAATCTGACTGTGAGCGGAAAAAAAGAGCAGACGAGGAGGAGCAGGAGGAGATAAAGTAAGAAGCATGTGTGTCTCCAGTGGGTCCTCCTCCTTCCTGTTCTATCCATTCACTTTTCTTCACCGTGTAGCCTGTGTGTGTGTGTGTGTGTGTGTGCGTGCGTGTGTGTGTGGGTGCATGCATGTGTGACTAGTTATCCCCATAAGAGGTTTTGTATTCTTTCTGCATTATTTATCCTCCCTTTCATCTGAACAGTTCTATTTTTGGATGAACATTTAATGTCCTGCCTGAGGTTATGTTGTGTTGAGAGGATGCATAGCAACTGTGAGGCTTAATTTTATTAACAGATGTGTGTTTTTGCTGTTTCCTCAGAATATAAGGTATCCATCGGATTCATACGGGTGATTATCATTAAGTTATTTAGTTTAGTGTGCATTTACAGAGCTCACCTGCACTTTTCTCTTCTGCTATTGTTCTATTTTCAGAGGTAATACCAACGCGTGTGTGTGTGTTTGTGTTTGTGTGAATACCAGCACAGAAAGGAGTATTTGGGTTTTGATGGGACCTCCAGGTCTTCACTCATCTTCCTTATTGATTTTCTCTTGCTTTCTGTTTTGTACTCCCAGGGGAGCGGATGTCTCAATCGGTCCCGGCTGACGAAGGGAGAGCGTGAGCGATAAGAAAACAGACAGAAGATGAAGGGAAGGAGAAAAGACGGAGAAGCGATCAGGGGGGAAATCGGAAGAAGATGCAGGAGGGGCTTTTGCAATAGAGCCGATCACTGAGGCCCTGGCCGACCCCTGACCTTGATCGTGACCTGAGAGGTTACCCCGGAGGTCAGAGGTTGTGTGAAAGTGCCACTGCGGCGATTCACTCCACTGCTGGGTGATGATGATCTTATGCAGCCTCCCCAGCCTGTCTGACATGATCAGTGTTGCTCTCTGCCTGCGGCTCCCAAGGGCCTCACATCCGTCTGTAACCCGGCCACACAAGGCCCGCTAAAAGCACCTTACAGGCAGAGTCAATGAGCAGGAGGAAAAAAGGGACACAAGCAGAGAAAAGAGGGGAAGCTAAAGGACAGAGAGGTTGTTTTATTTCCTCGCCTGTAGCTGTGGCTGGGTAGCTGTAAAATGGCAATGACACCAAGAATGTGTGTTTATTTCTCTATATTTAAACTTTACCCAAATGTACAAGAGCTGATGAGGCTTTTTAAATCTCCAGGCACCAACATGCTCCTGCTGCTGTCCTTGTCATGAACAATTGATGCTGCTCCTTTTTCTCCTCCCTAATTTTACCATCGAGTGCAATAAACAAAACAAGTTATAGTCAGCAAACATACACAGCTGTCCGTAGCAGAGCCATAATCTTTTAGAAGAAAACTGACAATTTTTTCTTATACCTTTAGTATAAACTTTTGCATTGGGAGCAGGGGTGGATCTACTGGGGTGGCATAGGGTGGCAACTGCCACCCTAAAATAAAGCCTTGCTGCTGCCACCCCAACTGGCAGCAATAAATTCAAGAAATAATTGTGGCAAATCAGACAATATGAAGGTCACATGTCCGATTACACTGATTACCACTTAAATTGATAAAATGGCGACCCAAAACAAAAACATTGTATGGATATGTAAATACTGATGAATTAACAGGGAAAGTGTGTTTCTGAGTGAACAATAAAACCAAAGTTGAGTACCCCATTATAATGAAATGTGTCTTTCCTCACAATGTATCTATGCTCACCTTGGTACAGCACAGTCCATAGAGATTCACAGGTACATTCTTAATCAATAGTTTACTTTAGTCCAAATGCTTATACTCTTTTGGCGGGATGTGTGTGTGTGTGTGTGTGTGCGTGCGTGGGCATGTGTGTGTGTGTTGGGGTGGGGTGGGGGGGGGGGGTTGTTGAGTGTCGATTCAGCCAACAGAGAAAGGGTTTGAAGAGAGACAAGCAGAAACAAACTACAGTCAGGGTTTCTCGGTAAGTCCCCACTCAAGCCTGATATAAAATTGATTAATGGACCTCCTAACAAAAAGGCTTCAAAAACAATACTTGTACTACATATAGATTATTTGAAAATTTTGTACCCTGGCATACGTTATGTGTTAAATTTTGTATACATTTTGTTATTTTGTATACTATTTGTTTGTTCAATAAAGTTCTGGAAAAAAAAGTCCCCACTCAAGCAATGAGTCAGGAATGAGTGCAAAGACGGCTGCTTGTATAAGGGTTGTAGATGAACTAGGAAGGAAAGGACCGGACCAAAAGCTGTGGATCTTTCTGGCATTCATTTCTAGTCTGGGTTTGTATATCCTGGAACCTGAGCGGTGAGTGCTTGTTTTTCTCTCTTTCAACAAGGCTATTGCTAGCTGAAGCTAACAGCTCAGGCTGGTGCTAACAGAGGTTCGGCTCTGCGGTAGCGTTGCTGCAACCAGCGTTTAAATATTGCTGATGATGAAGTGGGTTGGAACATGTAGCTGTAGCAGGACCTTACGACGTGTTATCACAGCCTTGCTCAGAACAGGAGTTTTTCTCTCCTCTTTTTATTTTTTCTAATTTACATAAAAAGCGGGTCACACACGGCTTTGACTTGGCTGTCTTTATTCACCAACAAGGAAATTTTTACTTTGCATTCTTCCACCCCTTTAATCAAAAGTCAACGATCTCTGCACAGAAAACAGTTAATTGGTGTTTCTTCTTCTTGGTCTCCCTCTAGACAGTTTGGTAAAAGTGGACTTTTTATGGAATGTAATGAGTGGATAATCATAGAAAAAAATCTTTCTGCCAGATTTTTGAATAAAAGACAAACTGAGCTGGTGTAGTTAATGCTTTACTTCTGTATCAATAGCCCTTTATCACGTGTACTTGGCGCTGCATGCTTATAATCAACACCCAGCTTAACAACCATAACATTCTTTTTCTGCACTGAGATTTTGACATTATTTCCACCAAGTTTAGTGACACAGCCACGATTGTGTTACTTATAGCGTGACTTTGTGTAAATGTGAGGGAAAACTATACAAATACAGCATAATGGACACATTGCAAAGCTACTAAGCCTGTATGGATTATCTCAGACCGGTATTTCTGGTTCGGCTTAATGATAGGTAGCATCACCAGTCAGAGGCCAAGCCAGGGAAACGCTGATTAACAAAGGGAAAGAAATGACAGGATTAAAAACTGGATTCATCAGTTCATAGGCAGCATTTGGTCTGCGAAGCACACACCGAGCAGATCAATCAGATATCTTCTGAAAAGAGCTTTTATGTATAATCTAAGTCACACTGCTGTTGTTAAATCGTAATGATTAAATGGAAGCATATGCATCTACAGTGGTTGTAATTCAATGTATTTTATAAAACATGTGACTGGGTGTGAGGGGGAAACAGCAGCCAGCCTTTAAATGGCTGTATTATATCTACAAATGAAGGATGAAATAAGGCAAAGCTATTTAGGCTGCATATCAGCTCAGCACTATTCCTACTGCAGCAGGAGACGCAAACAGCTTTAAATCAAATCAACTAATGACCTGAAAGTTGAAGTAATTTGGTTCATAAGAATGCCCACCTTTGTGTCCACAGCAGAAAGAGGTGTCATTATCTATGGCAAATTCTCACGTTATTGCTTTTAACGTGCAGCAGCTGTGAGAAAATGAACGTAATTGGTGGGAGAAAATAAAAGCTATGAAATTCTATGCAATATTTTAGGTGAAAGCAGCTTTGGGCGCTCAAGTATAAAGAAGAAATTCTCTAAAGTGTGAATGCAGGCGTGGATTTTCCACACTGCAGGCCTAACATCACAGTCTACCGGTTTAAATTTGGGAAGCCACAAAGTGCTAAAAATGAAAACAATGTGCGCAGCAGATGTGTCACCCTGATAAACCCGAGCGACTCGGCTCGGGGTTGGTGTGCAGAGCGGTTGGAGGTTGGAGGCATGATGTGTTTTAAGGTGAATGAGGCAGAACAGTTTGACACAGGAATTTAGGGCACACCGTACATACAGTGTAATTAGATTCTTTGCATATTTCTCTTAGGCACGTTGGAGCATTGTGAGGGTCGGAGGACACGGTCAGCAGGAGTGACGCCTCAGGAGCAGCCGGGGTTCAGCTCACTGCTCAAGGTCACTTCAGCAAAAGATATGGATGCACACTGACACGCTGACCACTGGGCTCCCTGCTGCAGCGCTGACTAGACAACACAGCAAGCTTATCAGATGAACTGATTAATATCTGCATTTGTGAAGAATTCATTCAACACTCTTAAATATAAAATACTGTACATCGTACAGAAGTCTAATTTAATTCAACCTTTGTAAACAGAAATCTGTTTATACATCAAGTTTTTTCATTATGCAATTAAAGAAATGGACTCATTCAATGGAAACATATGCTAATGTTTTAGAAACAACCTAATTGGACTTTTATTTTTACTAAAATTAAACTTCTTACATAGGCAGCATTAGAAAAAGAGTGACTGTGTTAAAATAGCTTTTTTAGAAGAAGAAGAAACATTTTCAGTTTCAATCTTTTGGAATTAATTTGCTGGAAACTGCTTACCGATGCTACCCCCATGCCTGAGCAAATGTCCTATCTTTCTGAACAGCACATTCAGAGAAAACACCGGTGCTCGATGTTCCCAAAGTTGACTCTTTTGTTGTCGTTACAGATATGGTTTCTAGTCTACTCACAGATTACTGAACAGGCCTGCAGGGCACAGACTCCATGGCCTGAAAACTCAGGATATAATCAAAATAATAAAATTACACACACGTGTATATATATATATATATATATATATATATATATATATATATATATATATATATATATATATATATATATATATATATATCTCAGATGTGTGTGAAAGACCTCATTGTCCACAAATAGACCTGAACAGTTCATAATGGACACAAAAAAATCCACACAAAGATACAAAATAAAACACAGATAAAGTAGAAATGTAGAGATAGGAGGAAGATATGAAGCAAAATACCAAAAATTTATTACAGAAAGCAAGGCAAGATAAAGGCCAAGTGATTGCACGGCCCAACTCGAAGAGTCAGAGGTGCCCATATCATAACAATATCAGAAAAACTCAAAACAATGATTTCAACACTCAAACTCACACCAAAAATACACAAGAAGACTCCCAATAATGGGAGATATTAAGCATAATTTGACTAAAGGTACAAAACTAGCTTTTTGATTGTTGATTATATAAAATTTGAACTTTGTAGTTAATTTTTGAAGATTTAAAAAAAATAGTTATCAGCTTTTTGGCCTAATGCCCTTATTTAATTGATCCTATGATCTAAATGTAAATTGATTAAATAAATTACATCATCACAAAAAGATTAGCACGTCATTCACCATTTCTGTGTGAACTCAAATGTATTCTAGCCAGTTTGATTGTTTACCTGTAATATCTGAATGCTGATAAAATGCTATTTAAGCAATTATAATGGCGTTATTAAGGCAACACATGCGTTAGGTGACTCCGCTCCATGCGCCGGACGCCTCCGCGCAGCGTTCTGGTTGTGATCCGGTCCGGGTCTTCCCTCCGCCCGCTCCTCTCCGCTGAACTCCAACCCCCGCGCTCTCTATCAGCATCTCATTCCTGTCTCAATATGTCTCAAGATGGCGGCCAATGCAGGATCGATGTTTCAATATTGGAAGCGCTTTGACTTACCACAACTACAGGTCAGTTCACTCTCTGTTAAAACCGTCTCCGCGCTGTTCGCTTCCGCCGCCTCGTCTCCGTCGGAGGCTGTGTTTTGTGTTTTTCGGCGGCTGTCTCGTTGGTGTTTCGGAAGAGAATTCAAGACCTCTTCCTCACATTGATGAAAGTGGCTCTCTCGCTGATCAGAAATTGATCCTCTTTGTTCAATTCAACATCGATCGGACACTGCAACCGGGCAAGCCAGGGCGACGCCGCGGGGATGCGCCGAAATAAAGAGCTGTAAACGGCGGTGGCTTTAGCGAAAAGCTTTCGGTTGGTTCTCTTTATTATTGCGTGTTGTTCAACTTTTACCGGAGCGAGTAGCCGTAGTTAGCCCGACGCTTTAGCCGCTGTACGGTTGGATCATTTGGGGGAAAAAAATAAGTGCGACTCGTTATACGGTGGCGCTGTGGTGACACCAGCCGCTGAGACGGACAGCAGAGACACACAGCAGCTTTCAGCTCGTGTTGTTTTCCGCTTTTGACTGTCACATTGTTAAGTTTAGTTGAACCTTATCGGCTAACGGCGTTAGAACAGTTTACATGGAAGTCGCCTCCGTGTTTATGCTTTATTAACTCGACCATTTACGGAGTCGGGTCCCCCTCATGACGGGTTCTTTAAACAGACATTGCCACGTCTGTGTCGGAAGTGGACAGGACGGGACAGTTGTGTGTTGATGGGACGCAATTAAAACACCCCGAACGTTAAAAATGTGACAGATCGTGACCTTGTGATTTATGACGAACTCCAGAAATGTCCTCGCATCGCGCACGGAGGAGATCTGAGGCACAGGAGAGGACAGGAGGACAAATATTGGAAAATATTGGGCCTTTTTTTTGCCTTTTCCACTGTATGAATATATTAGAGCCTGTTTGACCTATCACAAGACATGCAGACAATGGCACTGTTGTGTTTTCCCGTGGCATTTAACGTGCATTGCTGAATTTCAAATCACAATTTATGAATATTAGTTGCCCAGTTGCCATCGTCATTAACATAAGATTGCATTATGTAGGCTCCAGCTCAATTGTTCATACATTATTTTGTGAGCTGCACAAGCTCGGGTTTTAAACTTTTATTTAGGTCATGATGCCCCTATGACTGTGTAGACAAAAGGACAGTGAACAAGTCTTCCCAGCGGGCTTTGTGTTGCACTTACGCCACATCATCAAGGCTTCACTTCTCCTATTTATTTGATCCTGTTTGGTCCTCCTACTCGTGCACCCTTGTTCATGCATTATGTAAAAAAAAAAGAAAAGAAAATTGAGACTGCTTTCTCTTGTCTTTCCTCACTATCTATCACCTCCTTCCTTTATCCTTCTCTCCCTCCTCCCCCTCCCTTCCATTTTTGATTTTTTTTCCTCCCCATTCCTCTCTGGCCCTTCACCCCGCTTTCACCTATTTTTGCTCATTTTTAACTGGTGTGTGTGAGAACTGGTGGATTTCTTTTCCTGTAGATTGACAGCCAGTGTGGACAGTGGAGGCACTGCCAGCAGCTAGGACATGAAAAATGCATCGCATAAGTTTGTGATAAAGCCCTGGGTAATTATGGCAAAGGCCCCTATCACAAGCGATTAGTCAGGACAGTGAATCTGAGCGTGTGCAAAAAGGGCTGGCGGTTGGCAGGCCTGTCTGCAGGATAGGAATCAGCCGGAGCTGGTGTGTGTGTGTGTGTGTGTGTATGAACGCGCACAACTGCTCAGAACATTCACTTTCTATTATTGATGACATCTTATTTACTCTCCCTCCCACTGAGAGGCTCCTAGAGGAAAAGCCTTCAGAGGAAAACCTTTTTTTTAATCTGTTTTTTAATGATGATATGGGGTTAGCATGATATGATCAGAACCTACATATAGCCTTGTCAGCCGGTTGTCTCCTTATTTGCTTCCTTTCTTGTGATCGAATGGACAGCGTGAACTCTACGCTCAGCCTGTTTTGTCTGTAAGAGGCACCAGCAAAGGAATGTTTTCCCTTTTTTCCTGCATTTTGAAGATGAAAACCCAACCCTGCCTAGATGTCACCCGCTTTAAGCTTCTATTCTTCACTTTCAAACGCTGATGTTCATTAAAATCTTATTTGATCAGTATGTCCCATTCCCTGTGTGGGAAACTAGCTAGGTGGTTGTTAGAGGACAGAGAGTGCTTTGAAACAGCACAGTAAGCTGTTAAGTTGTCTCTGCATGATATTTTTTTTTCTCTCCCCACCACTACAAACACAAATGGGTGCAACAGTGATGCTTTTAGCAAGGTCTTGCACACTTGCAGAGTGGATCAGTGATTCATAGATGATGGTGGGGTGACAGTGAATTACAGATGGAGGAGGTTTTAACGTCTGTAATCCCTGTCCGTCCATTACAGAGTTGAGTTTCTTTAGAAGGGATCATCACTCGTCTCTCCTGTTGTTTTTTTCCTCTTTTTCTTTTTTTTTCTGACTCAGTCAAGCAGCTTGCTGAAACATCGCATTTCTGCTTGAGAGCTAGCCCTAATGAGATATGAGTGAACAACTGTGCCTAAATCTGCAACTTGTACTTTCTTTGTAAGCCTAGAAAATTACAAACGGGCCTCTCGGCCGTACACAATTCCCAATTTAGGCCTAATAGCTCTACAGCTCACCTCCTAACATTTCCTGGAAAAAAGAAACGTACCCCAGAGCCTCTTTGAAAAATAGTTTACTGTGTTAGCGTGAAGCTAAATAGTGACTTGGATGAAAACTGATCTAGACCCTGTTCTTATTCACTACCTCCTAATGGGTAAATTTAGGAAAAGGATTTTGTAAGCTGATCCCGGAGCTGTGGCCAGTGGGAACCTGAGTGGTATAAATCTCTCAACGACTGGCTCGCCGTTGTCTGCAGGAGTTTTAGTGTTAATTTATGAGCTGGTTGTCTGAACTTGCTGGTGGGATATTTTTACCCCTCTGTTGCTGCACAGGCCAGGGGGAGCACAGAGGAAGGGGCATCACGTCATGCTTTTTTACTGTAGCCAACTCGCTGCTCTGCCCAGTGACAAAACCTGGCATTGGGACTGAGGTTTCACTGTGTGCTGCTGAGCGACTAAGCATGAGTCAGAGAAAAAGAACAAGTGCATGTCAGGTCTCCGGTCTGTCCTTGGGTCCGCTTTGGTCGGGTCTTCGTCATCTTTCCTCCTAAGAGGTCTCAGTGTGGACGAATGGGGAATACAGCAATTTGCATTTCTCAAATAAAAACAAACAAACAAAACTTTCTAAATATTTACCTTATCAGAGAGCAGCATAAACTCTCCAACCTTTCAGCTGGAAGTTTTCCACCTGCTTCCTGATTGGAGGAGTTCTTACTTTAGACTCAGTTCATCCAACTTCTAAAAGAAAAGTTTTTTTTTTACTATTAAAGAACAATTATATAAGTACTAAGAAGTTTTACCTTGAAACAGTGAAAGACATTCTGATTTATGTCTGCTGCTGTTGGAACAGAAGACAAAGCATTTAATATAAAAAATCTGATCCTTGAACAGATTGAGACATTCTTCATAAATATTACCTTTTATAAAAGGATTAAACAGATATTGTGCCAGTGTTTGTGAAAACTTGAATATTTTGTAGCTTTAAACCATAATATTTGATTAGTAAATAATCAACTTTTTAAATTGACTTTTTTATGACTTTAAAGTGAAAGTCTGTAGTTTTTACCATTGATCTCTGGAAATATCCATCAAAATGTTGTTGAAAAATATTGGCGGCTTCGTACCATATAACCATAAAAATTGGGTCTAAAATACATAGGGTGCGGGTCTAACTATCTGGGGCACACCATATTAGATGCCATGTTTCCTTCTGTGTGAGCCAGATCGGGGCCCTGCACCTGCTGATGACATCACAGTAGATGATTGGCTGGACGTACGAGTCTTACGGAAGTTACGTTACCACGTTCAAAAACATTTAGGCGGTAAGAAACATGAATTTAATAACAAAACTGCTAAACTCTTTCCAAAACCTATGTGCAAAAAAAAAAATTTAAAGAGATGCAATATATTTTGGCTGAGTGGTATTGCCGTAGTTTGACGTCATTGGCAGGCGCAGGACCCTGAGCAAATCCGGAACCTACACCGCCAGAAAACTAGCATCAGCATTGCATTCTCTCGATGGAATTAACTGAAGGACTATCAAAGTCTGACAAGTCACGCCAAGGTTGCATGCTTTCTGCTTGCCAGGTAACATTTACCGTAATGTTTTTTTTAACTATTGACAGTCACGGCGCTAGGGTGTAAAACTACCCTGAAATGTATTTATTGCCCCCTATCACCAGGAAACTACACACTGTGACTTTAAAAATGTGTTTACAGGCTGAAAGTGAATATTCTTTTAAACAAAAATTCTCTTTGTGATTACGTTCAGTAACTTAGATTTTCTAACTTTGTCTTATAATAAAAAATGTTTTTTTATCAACAAATTTAACATAAACTTAAAGAAATAATATAAACGTATACAAATTAATATATATTTGGGGTTTAACAACCAATTAAAGAAATTTTAATGTCTGCGATCGCTGCATCAATTAAATCTTTAACATCTGTTGTAACCATTGGCTTCTCATGGGATTAGTAACTTATAAAAAGCAAAAGAGTTTACAGTTCAGCTTTTTGGTTATTGTACTTTTATAGTACACGTGATAGAAATGTACGTGGCGTTTAATCAGTTACATTTTGCTTTTAATTATTTGCTTCGTAACACTAAAACACTTAGCCTACTCTAAGAAAACAAAATACTCCCTTCAAAAAACTAGCAGCAAGAGCTGAAGGGGCAGTTTCCAGAGAACTGTTTTCAAGTGGCCGGCTTTATTTACAGACCCACTTGGAGTCTCTCTCACCTACAGCATCATTGAGTTACACCATCCCTCCTGACAGAAGCAGCCATTATTTTCCTCCACCTTATTCCAGCAAAGAGGAAACAGCAGCGCTTCTCGTCTGTAGGCTCACTTCAGATCATCCTCGCTGTTTTTACTCTCTAAGTTTGTCTAAGTATGCCCTCACGCAGCATTAAACTTTAATCATTTCAACATTCTTCAGAATTTTAGAATTTGTGTATCATTCATAAATAATAAATAAATATAGATAATGAATAATGAAAACGAATGAAAATCTGATCAATTACTACCCTTTTGGTGGGCTTCAGATTTATGTGTATTTTAAACTTTTTTAAGCAGATTTATTGATCGATGGACAAGTTTGTTTGTGACTGGAATACTGGATTTTCTTCAACCTGAGTTATTCGTTTTACCTTTCACCACTCCTCATTTATCTCCTGTCACCTTAAGTTAAAAGACTGGTGATAAATGATTAATGACCCGCACTTGAATAGCACCTTTCTGAGTCTGAGGACTCCAGAGTGCTTTACACTACAGTGAATCATTCATGAATTCACACACACATTCATACGCTGATGGTGATGAGCTACAATGTAGCTACAGCTGCCCTAGGGCACATTGACTGAGGCGAGGCTGCCGAACACAGGCGCCACAGGTCCCTCCGACCACCACCACCAGCAGGCAAGGCACCCAAGTCCAAAATGTTGAAGGATTTTTGTGGGAACAGGCAAGTGCTGATGGCCTCAACCAAGCCACCGCTTCCTCTAACTGCTGCTGTATGGTTATTGTCCATTTATCGTTAAAGAGGTGAACTGCTCAATATATCACGATATTGATATGAGCTAGCTCTAATTGAATGTACATCTACAATCAGGGCCCTAAAAGTTAGAAGAATCACAAAATTGTAAAACACAGAGTTTATGTGGATGTTATCGTATTTTATCCGGGGTCTTTTTTTGTTTTAACAATTTACATCTTTTATAAACTTTACAAGGACATTCACAAGGAATGGAAGTGTATTTTAGCTGCTCCAGCTCCTGGAGCCTCTGTGTGTGACAGGAGGAGACATGAGGGGGAAGGCAGGGACATGAGGGGGCATATTAAGGTGAGCTGAGGCAAAGAGGTCCATGGCAGGCGTCCAGCAGCCCCAATCACATTTAGCACTAAACACAAGAACAATGTATATGATTTGGTACAGCTTTTCAGTAATTTGGGCACAATTGGTTTTAATTGCAGGAAAGTACTCAAACAATTCAGTCAAAAACAAAGGTAATGAGCTAGCGTTAGCCTCAACTTTAGCTAACTGTCCCGCATGAAAACGTATCAGAAGAAAGACTTGACTTTATTGACGACCTTGTAGCTGTCTGTGCGAACTGATCTGTATAAAAGCAAAACGCATCTTGTTTCCCATTATCCATTGATTTTACATTACATATAAATTGCATTAAGGGTAGAGTTTAAAGTATAAAAATCAATAATGAGATGAGAATAACTTAAAAATATCAAATTTGGTGATAATTGACCCATAAACTCAAGTAAATCTGAGCTTTGAGGAACTGTAGCACTGGTTGTTACAGCACAGGTTTCTGGTGTCCCAGCAAGCACATGCTAGGCTAAATTTACAGCATTTTTGGGAGCTGAACAAGATGTTAACATAGAACTATAAACATCGGCAGTGGACCTGGAAAAGGAATGGGGTCTCGTTTCCACAAGGAACCAAACTGTGAAAATCTGAGCCCATTGTAAATGGTTACATGGTGGGTGGGAGTTTGGTGCTCCTTACCCATGTTTTCTTTTCCAATTTTGTCCCCCTCTTGTTGAAATTCACTTCTGCACCACATACTTTGTGGCCTTCAGTTTCTGCTGAAGACAAACTATTGGTGAGCCCCCATGCTCTACCTAATTTTAGTGTTGTTTATCTCACTGTTATCAAGGCGTGCGGGCTAAAATGAGTCTGAGGAGCCTTATGTGGAGACCTTATCCCATGTCAACCCATGACTCCAGTATCAGTGTCCTGTTAGATCATTGACCATAGGTATTGAATTCTAATAGGCCTATTGGTGTGTCCTAATGGTCCAAGTATTGAATTATGATATTGGCAAGCACTGATGGCCTCAGGATTGAATTATGATATTGGTGAGCTGCAGCCTAATGGTTCTTAGTATTGAATTATGATATTGATGCACTTTGATGGGTTAGGGATTGAATTATGATATGGCTTGGTATCTGCTAATAGCTCACTGTGTGTAATTTTCAGTGTCAATCACGGCTGTAGCTGCTGGATCCATAGTCGGCCCTCAGGCTCAGTCCGTCTTTCTTGTCAGATGGGAAACAGCCTTCAACCTTTGGGCTCACTTTTCACTTTCTTCAGTCTTGCGGTTTGTTTTCTCATGAGCTGCAGGATTTGATTCACCTAATCAACCCAAAAATGATTTATTTCAGGTGGAGTTTACAGCTGTAAGAGGTAGAAAGATAAGCTATGTTTATAACAAGCTAAATTTATAGATCCAGATGTGGTGATGTGGATTTACATTCACCTCCTTTTTATTAGAAAAATGGTTTATCCCTACCTATCAGAACTTTCATGATTGGAAACCTAAGCCATGTTAATTTATCTGAACATCTAAGTATTCGTTTGGTTTGAGCCTGCTCCCATTTTGATATTTTACACCCAAAGATGCGATAGTTCTGCTGCCCTCTCACATAGTAAATGGACTGCTCGCTTCTGTGTCAGCCCTCTAAAAATAACACAGACTGGCTGGCTAAGCTCAGCAGAAAACTACCACCGATTATGATGATTCAACTACCCTGTATTCACAGGTGCGTGTTTGTGTTGGGTGGGGGTGGGTTGTGCTTTACAGATTGTTCTCAGCGCTGTGGTCTTGACCGATTTGCTTTGTAGTTACGCTGTAGGCTGGCAAAACTTTGCTGAAGTGAGGAAATTTTTAGCAACTGTTGAAAAATGACTTATTTGTCTTTCAGCTGCTGAAACCAGTGAACCAAAGTGTTGGGGGACGTCATTTTTTTAATGCTCATACTCTGATTTGATGCCTAATTAAATGTATTTATAGTTTGATCCATGACATTGCTCACTGAAACGTGGGAAATTCGGTACAAACGATGTCCAATAGCTGTTAAAGTCATTGAACACCATCAGACGGCACTTTAACCTCTTCTTGACCTTTGGCCTGAACAGCTGTCAGACTGGAGCCACGGTTCAGGGCTGGTGTGACCCAGATGACCTCTGTGTGACCTGAACTGTCTAACTGGTCTAACCTTTAGAGCTAACGGATGAGGACTTTACCATCTGTCTTGCAT
Source organism: Aphyosemion australe (assembly GCA_006937985.1). Classification (NCBI taxonomy): domain Eukaryota; kingdom Metazoa; phylum Chordata; class Actinopteri; order Cyprinodontiformes; family Nothobranchiidae; genus Aphyosemion; species Aphyosemion australe. Next base: position 3,291,939 of record SSNS01000006.1, on the reverse strand, counting down.
TTAACAGGTCTAGCCTCCTTGAACTTGAACTTGTTTGGACATTGAAGGAAAGGAAGCACACACAAAAAAAGAAAATTATCTTAGTTTTCCAAGGCTGTTTCCCTACATTTGTGACATTTTATTTTATATTGTTAAAAAGAAACGACTAAAGTTAGATCACAAGTCTGAAACTTAAGACTTTTGTTTTGTGTAATTTAGCTCCAGCTTGATTCAGATGAGGTTATGCAGAAGTCTTTCAATTGGATATTCACCGCTTAGCTGTGTAGCCTGCTGTCTAGTTTTTTTAAAAGTGAGAGTTGTCCTCGTGAAGAAGGGGGAAGGGGCGGTGTGTTTAGTAGACACAGGCTCATCCGCTGACTGCTGTCTGACCCTGAGTTCAGCAGTATGGTTATTAATAGGCCCAGAGGCCTCAACTTCCAGGAGGCCCTCTGATCAGCTCCAGATGTGGAATGAGAGAGGACAAATCTGTGTTAGCCTATCCGTGTTTCACATGAAGCAGGAAAGCAGGGAGATGGGCATTCGGCGAGACTGATAAAGAATGAAGGAAGGAGGCACAGAAGACCTTTTCCACGGCAGGAGTGTGCCTTGTGAGTCTTTGTGTTTTTTCCCGTTTATTACACTCTCTGCCCTCAGACCAAAAGACCATAAAAACGTATGGTATCACCATGGCGACCATAATAACTACCTATAAAACAGCGTGTAAACTGTGAAATAAGACAAACAGACCAGAACAGCCTTGACTGGCTGGCTGAAGGGCTGCCTTCCGCCATAAAAACTATTTGAGAGCCAGACTGAAGGAATGCCTCGGAGGCTGCTGTGGCTGTCACGACACATGAAAGGATTAGGCTCTGTGTTTTATCTCCTCTTTATCTGATGGTAATGGATAAGCTGAGTGTAGCCTATCATCTGACGCTTGGGCTGGGGTTTTGATGTTTTAGTAGGGTGACGGTTTGTTGAGTTGACCGCTTTGGTCTATTGATTGCTGTTTGATGGTTTTGATATGTAGGCTGCGTGGAACAGGTCAAGTCTTTTATGCAGTGAAGGCTCCAAATAGCTTTTAGCTGTCCTTCACTCCCCCCATTACTCTAGTGGTTCGTTTGATGTTTGGATCAATCAATAGAAAGAGCCTGAGCTCTTACACATGCTCCTTCCTACTTCCCACTGAGCTCAATTCCTCTTCCTTCATTGTGCTGGCTTTATATCACATTTTCTCAACACAGAATAAATGATATAATTACAACTCATTACTTAGCCTAACGCAAGCTAATTATTCTGTCATTATGGCAAGGATTAGCTATGCTCATTCTCTCCTCCTGACTGTGTTTCTCTGCCTTTTTCCTCTCAAAAGTCACGCAAGCAGAGCAGAAAACTCTGGCTCATAAAGGCTGAGTAAGACTAAGCCCCAGGACACGTTATGTTGATGTAGATGGTATAGACCACGAGTGTCAAACTCAGTCAGAAGGCAAGGCCGCGGTTGAAAGTAGTGACAGCGTGGACTGGACACATCAAAGAGTCCAGACACAAAGATATGTCTAAGCTAATGGGGCATTTTAATGCACGCTCGTAATTTATGCCCAGAAATCAACATGCTGCTTTTATAGGCCATGGCACAGCTCGTGCTGATGTGTCATCAGGCGTCTAGAAAATTACTGGATACAACAGATAGACGGGGCTAAATTAAAACGTGGAAAAAAGGCATCACGCAGAGCAGGGATCTAATATATCAGAGGCACATGAGAGTGATGCACACACACCTTTTTTCACTGTACTCCCGACTGTGTCAGCAGCACGAAGCTGCTAGGCGTCCTTATATGGAAGCCTAAGTGAATTACAACAAATCAAATAGGCTAACGAACTGAGAACAGACCAACACAGAACACTGCTCCGGTGTCAAAAGTCAGACTTTCTGAGTCAAAAATAGATTAGAAGTGAGTGTGCAAAGGTGTTGATGTTGTTAACCTGTAAGCCGTGACCCTGTCATTATGTCCTTTGATGTTCATTTGATTATGGCGGTTAAATATAAGTTGCCTGTGAAATGTCTTGGGCCTTGTGCTTGTAAATGTGCTATAAGGTCTGGAGAGCCCCAGTCTTCCTCTAGACTTGATTAATTCCTATCGCCCCTCTCCATGATCACCGTTTCCATTTTTTAGTCTGTATCTGTGCACTCATCCCCTCCCCAATCTCCTCTCACTGGCACAGAATGGCTTCCTGGCAGAATGGACGCATTAATTCAGGGATGAGAGGTGCGATACTCTCTCCCTCTTTTCCTGTGTCTCTCTGGTTCTCCCTTTCTCTATCAGTGCTGTGTTTGTAATGCCTGGCCTTTATCGTAGCTGAAACAGCTCACTACCCTCTGATCCTATCTCAGATCTCAATATCCTAGCCGTTCCACCCTGTAAACGCAGGGATGAAAAATCTTGCCCTTTCACCAATGCATTACACCCCTAGCATATCGCCATACCCCTCTCCTCCCGTTGCACTCTCCACACCACTCACCCTTTGTGACACGGGCCTCCAGCGAAATTCGAACTCTGCAAAATGAGACCAAGTGAGCTGCACTTCCTCTACGCCAGAAACCATCTTAGTCTCATTATATTTGTGTTTAGGCTCCGTCCAGGCCTCCAGAATCTCCCCCTTGTCAGACAATAGGTCAGGCAAAATAATGACTAGCTCTCAGTAAGCTTCAGGAGAGTTAAGGCTTGGATGTTAGAGAGATAAAACAACAACCAGTCTCTGAGCAGAGAAACATGGATCAATATAAACGAAGCTGCTGTGTAAAAAGGCTGTTTTTGATCCGAGCTTGCGTCAGCCCCACTGAGGTGATTCTTGACAGCTCCTGTGCTGTTGGTAGATATGGATCTGTGTTCAAAAAAAGGAGCAAAACGCTCTGGGAGCACAAGCGTCTTGTTAGACTGTGGAGAGTGTTAGGCTGACCCCCACCCCCAGCCGCTCTGCATACAAACACATGGGCGAGAAGCGCTCTAGCCTCACTTGTTACAGTGAAACTATTGTGTTAGCTTGCGGTAAAGAAAACTTTGTGGCTTTCGCTCCAAGGGGTAGAGGAAAAGCAAAAACAGAAATTCAGGAGGATATGACTTGCGTCTTCAAACCCTGTGTGGTTTGTGAACCCGGCATCTGCTGGCACATTTAAAGTTCTGTAACCTGCTATGTCAAAGGTAGGCAGGCAGACGGGATCGCAGGTTCTTATCTGCGCTGCTGTTGTGCTGTGTTTTGAGGGGGCGTGCCTGTGATCTGTGATCATGCACCATGTTGCTGTAGCGAGCGTGGCTGTCGCTCCTGACTGAGCTGCCACCCCGCGACTCCACCCCCACACACCGGGTTCGGCATACAGAACAGTCAGCCGCACAGGAGTCGGAACGCTCTGCAGGGAGACGGAGGGGGAGTTTGAAAGGTAGGCCTTGTAGATTTCAGATAAGACATCTTTTCCAGACGCCTTTACTGTTTACTATCATAACCACATAACAGCCTCAGACATGTCGGAGATAAAAGGGGAGATTAGTGACTGCACTGGCAGGACAAAAAAAAAACTTCATCTCCTAAACATCTCTGTGATGATGCCAAATACAAAGATTGTAAAAGGCTTCTTACTTTGAAAGGAAAACTTTTGAAAAGAAAACTTTAAAGCTAATGTTTCAAATATTTTTCTCCGCTGTAATGTGGCTTTTTTGATGGTAATAATAACTGCTCCCGAAGTAAATATTGTATTTTATATTTATTCATTCAAATGCATAGATGGATCTATTTTCCTTGGTTTTTCATATGGATTATTTAAAGCTAGATTTATTTTTATTTATGTCTTGTTTAAACTCAGAGGTGGTTCTACTGAATGAGGGTGCTTGGGTCATAGGAGTAATGGCAGACTACTTGGCATGTGTGACTTTTTGTAAACAAAGTCTTTCCTCCATTCGCTCTCCCAATTATCCTTCAGAGGATGAGAGGTGAACACAGTCCTTGTGTGGCGTTCTGCTCTGTGTGCACTCCCAGTCATCGTGGCAACACAGACAGCAGCTGCAGATGGACTTCACACTGTGTACACAACAATAACTTTGTTGTCATTCCACCGGCTTATCTGGCCCGTCGATGTCGGATTGTGAGGGTAGAAGGAATTCCACAAAGTTTTGATGCCTCAATTAAAGTGCGGCTGTCTCCTGTTATCTCATTTAGTCTGTAGTCAATATGATTGGCATAATCAGACATGCCTGATTGGGGCCTCCCATTTAATTAATCAGTCTCACTGTATTATCACCTGTGGCTCATTAGAGTAATTAGAGCGAATTAGTTAGATAGAAGGCCTTTCTCTCTGCCTGCAGATGAGTGGAAGGAATTTCATTAGGAGAACTGAACACACACGCACGCACGCACACACACATGCACGCACACCTTGGTTGTGATGGCCATTGGTAAAAGGATTTGTTTACTTGCGACTGTTATCATCAGTGATGAATACTATTTTCACAGTCCCAATCTTTCCTCTTAGCTGCAAACACAGCTCTCCATGCCAGATTTCAGCGGGCAAACACGTTAGCAGACTTCCTCTCTGGAAACGGAGTTCAAAAGAACGTGAAGAGACTGGGCTCTCAAAGTTACTGCGGCGGCCTGTCTGTGCAATCATGTGAGAGCACACGCGTGTGGGGTAGTGCGCGAGAGGCTTCTTGGCCAAGTCGGTGTTGAAGTCTCTCTAGGGAGTGTTGGCAATCTGTTCCAATCGTCTTTACAGCTGACCAGACGACCAAATGAACCAGGACGGGGACTGCTGCTGTGGGCCAGTCCGGCTAAGCCATGCAGGACTGTTACAGCCATCACACAGATATTACAGTAGGGCTGAACGATTTTAGGGAAAGGCTGAATTGCGATTTTTCTACGAGAAGTTGCGATTTCAGTTTGATTTATGATTTTCTTTAAATCAAGGTTCAACACATTATCCACAATATAGTCATATAAATCAAAATTTTTTCTCCCATTTTTATTTTTTTAATGTGCTTGTGAAGCGACTTGTGATCTAATGGCACTATATAAAAAAATCATTCTTCTTGTTTTACTTTAATGATGCAAGAAGGAAAACTGAAGGTAAAAATTGCTTTCAAATGTATTTGTTAACAAAATAATGGCATATAGAGTTTTCGCTAGCATTAGTTTACCAAGGCAGGCTGCCTGGACATGTTTCTGGGTCGTCTGATTGTTTTTTTCGCACTAAAGCACCGCTCTACCATCGAACTCTGACATGATTTACATGTTTGTTTGAATTACCGTGTGCCTTCAGAAAATTTCAAACCGTTTTTAAAAGAAGAGAAGTTGCGCTTTCAAGTCCAATCATTGTTATTATGGTAAACCACGTTTAGCTGCTGGAGAATCTGTCTGTCACCCACAGTGCCGAGAGACGAGCAGAACATTCGCGGCAGAGACGGACGGCCATAGCCATTATAGTATAGGTTGTAGCCGAGCTTTGTAAGGAAAAAATGGAAAATAACCTAAATGTGTAACACCCCCTCTCCGTGCGTGCTCGCTGCTGTCGCCGTAACACGGGAAAACCCAGGATGTCAGAAAAAATTGACAACAGATCCTGGGTCAGTCAGGAGCACTACAAAAAACCGCAGCTTTGACGATCACGTGATCACGTTGTTTGAAATCGCAATTTCCGTCCAAAAACGATAGATTTTTCAGCTCTTTATTACAGCCTACTTATCATATCATGGAAAATCCACTTTTTGGAGTTGTTTACCATGTGATACTGTTATTTCCTCATGAAAGTACCCCATAACCTGTTTTTGGCTTCATTCATGCACATTCCTGTCTCAGCTGCAAGTTTTCAGATTTTTTGGAAGGGCCTGCAAAACCCTCGATGTAAACTGAGTGCGTCATCAGGCCTTTTTTTCCCCGTGAAACTAGTCTAGGATCTGGAACCCGCCTCCCCTGGAAGTAGGTCACTAACGTCCACTTTCTCCGAGTTGTGGGCGTAGAGCGGTTGATTTCATGCTGCAGTTGAGAATATCTGTGTGACCTTCATGTCACAGATGACTGCTTTACCTCCACCTGTACCAGAGTGGATATTCTGACAAATGATTTCTGCATTGGGGACAAAATATCGGCATAAAAACGATGCATCCTGTTCACAAAGACGCACAATAATTAGCCTCTTTCACCATGGCAACAAATCAGGGAATATTGCGGCACTCGTGCCGCCAAGCTTGATAGTAATATTACCACAACGCCAGACTTGTGAATGAATATCATGCCTTTGCAAAATGGATGATGTCATGATCACGTGTGGAATGTCCACTTAGTGCCGGCCAGCAACAACATTGAAAATGAAAGTAAACATGGACACTGAGTTTTGCTTTTGTAAACAGATGGCAAACTGGAGCGGTGCAGAGATGCAGGAGCTTTTGGTCGTAAGAGCTGAAGCACAGATCGCCAGACAGTTCACAGAGACGGCCACCTTTTTGGAGCAGCTCACAAAAAAAATAAGTTACATCCAAGCTAAAAGGATGTCCGTGACAGCGCAGAGAGTATTCCCAATACCCCATTTGTACCGCCATTGTGTAATCTTTTGTGAAAAACTCATGATCATGCCACAATACCACCACTGGATGACCACTTAGGAACGACCAAAGGCTCCCTGATACCACCTCCACTTTGCGGCAAAGTGCAGGACTCCTTTTTTTTTCTTAGTTTGTCAACGTCCTTTATTCTTTTGCTTACCAGTTTTAATGTATGTCACAATGTAGACAATCCCTTGTGGGAAACAAGTGTATTTAAGCTAGGGCAGGGCGGTATCTCGATAGCTTTAAAATATCGATATAATTTCAAACAAGAAAAAAGATGACTCATTAACATTTATATTGATAGAAGTATACAACCAGTGTAGTTTTAGAGTTAGCAGGAGCAGCTACTGCTAGCCGCTAGCTTGCTCTGTCTCTATTCTCTAAGCGGTCATTACATGTATTATCATGCCATCAGGAAACCTCTGGGTCAATGTTCTGCTCTAAACTTTGCATTTGACATTGTGGTTTTTAATTATTTGGGGAAATTTGTGTTTCAGCGAGCCTTTTCACCGTGGCTGCCGACAGAGCTTTGTATTTCCTGTTTATGTGGAGAGACGGGCCAAACCCCTCCCCCGTGTAGTGAGGAAACAGATACAGAGAGCTGCAGCGGCCAAAATACCTCAGACACATATGATCGCTGATATGAGTGAATACTGTAGGATTCCAGCCATGTTTGCCTTTATAACTTTAATAACTCTGTGCTGAATGACCCACGTGAGTGTAATCCTCTGGTAGTGGATGCAATTACATCATGAATTTAGCTTGACATGATAGATTTTTTCTCTGGACAAGAAATAATTACTGGTCATTAGGGATGCACCGATATTTGCTGATACCGACGCTGACATTTATGCATCTGAAATCAGCAGATTTTTTTATAGAATGAAAATTATGCAAACTGAATTTTTGATTTTTAATGTGTGTGTGTGTATATATATGTGTATATGTTATGTTATTATATACACACACCAAGCTTCTGAGATGATTACCATCCGTGTCACATGACTGAACAATTACACATCATCACTGCCCTCACTTTCTGAAACAGACACACAAACAGAAACAAGATGGAAAATATATTGGTTGTTAATATTGTCCCAGTTTTACTTATCAGACCGATACTGATATGTTAAAAAATGACTAACATCGGCCGATACCAATATTGACGCCGATATATGCATCCCTGCTGGTAATATTTTGAATGACAGGATAAGAGCCAGCTCTAGATGGAATTTAAATTATTTAAATATATTATAAATAAAAGTGCATGTGGGACAATTGAAACATGTAGCTCTACTCTTAATAAAGTGATAAAGTGGTAAATGTTTGACAAGAATCAATACATTTATGCATTTAATCTGCTGATGAATTCATAAATACAATTTCTCACGACGGCTTGAACAGAATTAACTTGTACATATTTTACAGGAGGAAAAATATTGAGATATATATCGTATATTGGAAGCTAGAAGATATTGAGATATAAGGTTTGGTCCGTATCGCCCAGCCCTAATTTAAGCTGATATTGATGGCTTATTATTACTTTTTGTTTGTGTGTTAACATGTGACGTCTGATTTCTTTACGGTCAGAGAGATTGAATGTGTATATGTATAGCAGCCAGCCAGCAGAGACCGTTTTGTTTTGGACGTTATGCTCTATCAGCACGATGAGTGTAAAGTCTGCGTGTGTCTGCTGATGTGGGCACAGACTTTGCTGCATAGTCAAAACCTGATTGAGTCTGAGGGTCCTTTTTTTCCCTCCCCCACTTTTTTTGAAGTAAGACCATGCGCATAATTACTCGCCCACTTGGCATTGAATCAATCCTCTTTTATGTGTGATGTGTTTATTTAGCTTAGCGGTGAGAATTTTTTTTGGGAATGGGGATTTGGTAACACATTGGGATATTTGCTGGGTATTGGAGAGGGATTGGCTGGAATCGAGGCCGTTAGGGATTGGCACATGACCTCCCTGAGCAGAGCTCAGTGGAGGACTGCAGTTATTTTAGTTTTGTCCCCCAAAAAGTCGTATTGATGAGAGGTTTTTGGATAAAGCTGTTTACCTGTGATTAACAGCATGATTTCTGTTTTTCGATGCTAAATTGAACATATCCTTTTCTGTCTAAATGCAGACCATGTTGAAAGAAAAACCTTAAATCACTGTGTTGATTTTTAGACAGTTCCTTTTTTTTTGAGAGAAAAGTTTTTCTTAAAGATCAAGTTTGCTGTGGTCTCTAGTATAAATGAATGACTTGTGAGTCAATCTCCATGCGGGGAAAAAGCTCTGGCGCTCCTGTTTCAGGAACTAGAAGTTAGTCAGAGGAGAGGTGAGCAGAAGACGACAGGTTATGGAGTCTTATTTCCTGATAATCGGACATCTCGCCTCTGATTGGCTAACAGCAATGCGAGTCTGTAACTGGCTCCCATTTGTTTTGCAACGTTGATGTTTTATCTCCACAATTAGCACAAGCTTGAAGGAGTTCTGCCATGTTGTGGAGTTGCTAATGCTAACGGTTAGCCTATACTAGCTGAGACACACTCTGCTATCTCCTGGATGCTAAATCGACAACAGTCTTCCCCAGTCGCAAGCCAAGATGGATGAGTCCATGAATGCTAATTTTCATTGTGACATAGATCTGACTGGCTTTTCTAACCAGAGCGTTTCCCCATTTATTTTCTATCGGTGGCTAATGCAGGAAATAGGGGTAGAAGATGTTTAGCCTGCATGTGAAACTCAAAGTGACCAATCATATTTCAAAAATAACAATTAAAATACAGTTTCTCAGTGAACTTGGTTTTTAAAGATATATGTTGGCTATTGACGAGTGTAGTATTTATATATAATTATTATTGTACCCGCTGAAGATCACATCTTGAAAGGCCGGTTTTCATGTCTGACAGGACTGTTGAGCTGATGGCTACGCTGAGCAAGACAACACCATAATATGTTGTCGCCTGTAGCTCTAATCTCCAAGGTTTCATAGCTGTTCATGTAAACATTTTCCTATAATCTTTTATGTCAATGTCAATTTTGCCCCACACAACTAATAACTCGAAATTCTGTGACTATTTACAAGCATAAATTTCACCAGCACAGCTAAATGTAACACTAAAGGGGAACAGAGGGGTCAAGTCCAGCAGAAATTCAGGATTATTTTACCAAAAATAATTGTGCAAGACAAAATTTAAAGTGATTGGAGGATTTATAAAACAACATTGAATGCACTATTATGAAAACTGGGAGATTGGAACCGTTTTAGATGCAAGTTCAGTCAAGTTGGTTTTTAGCTACTCAGTTTGGTTCAAATGGAGCCACATCTAATGTCTATTACTGCTGTCATAAAACATAAAATTCACTGCAGTTTGATGGTGATTAAAAGATTTATGAAATAACATTTGCATAAATTTGAATTTTGTCAATCTGGAACTTTTTTATTATTATAGCAAACACAGTTTGGTCTTTGCTAGTTTTGACTAGCCTTTAGCTCATCAGTCCTGTGTGACATAAGCCTTTCTCCTAACAGAGGCCATTAAATAGTCATGATTTATATTATTTTTACTGTTTACACAGAATAAAGTTAAAGTCCCAAGTCATCATCACACACTGGTGAAATTACATCGCCGCATTTGACCCATCCCCATGGTGGGGAGCGGTGAGCTGCAGCTGTGGCCGCGCTCGGGAACTATTGGGTGGTTTAACCCCCCAATCCAACCCCTTAATGCTGAGTGTCAAGCGAGGAGGCATTGGGTCCCATTTTTTCAAAGTCTTTGGTATGACCCGATCGGGAATCGAACCCTGATCTCCCAGTCCCGGGGCGGACACTCTACCACTAGGGCACCGGAGCTGGTAAAACATCAGAATGTCTTTTCAAAACCAAATCTATTGTAATCATGCAAAATCATCGTTTTCCAAATATCCTGAGCCAGCTGGCTTTTGTGTCCTTGTTTCTTTTGCAAATGTTACCAGTTTTCAATATTTATACCTTCATTTATGAATTGGAGCATCTAAGTTCTGACAATTAATTTAAAGTGATTAAAATTTACTAGCTACTTCTCTTCATCAAGCGTTGCACAAGCTCCCCACGCACGCTCGAATTCACTAACAGATAGCGCAGCTGCTCCATGGCCATGGGCAGACAGGCTGCTACATCAACTGCTCCATGGGCAGCAAGAGCAAGATGGCATGTAAGCAAGTTTTTTTCCCCCAACATCCTGTGCTGCTGTGTAAAGTTCTCAGCAGAAGACAGTTAACCACTTCTTTATCTTTGTTTTTTTCATGGTTTGTGGATAAAACAAGATCAGCGTTGGTCAGGGAATTAAACTTATTGCTGATGGGGGGTAAAAAAAACCTCCTAATTAGTACTTGATCATTCTTTTTCTTTAGAGGGTTGCATTGTGTGTTTTGAGGGGTGTGAGCATATATGCGTGAGTGTGTTTTGGGACCTTGTCAGCGGACTGAGCCACAAGGGCCCCTGTGGTAATGTGTGTATTAAATGATTAGTGCGTTAGTTAGCATAACGGCCCTTCAGCAGCGTTTAATCACTCTCAGGGGTGGGCGTCCTCACAGGGGGCTGGATGGAAACAGTTGGGGGGAGTTGAGGGTAGTGGTGGAGAGGCGGAGTAAAAGATTTAAACCAAGGAGACGGAACTGCTGGTTGAGTGAGTGAATGAGTGGATGGCCTGTGGAGAGTTTGCAAAAAAATGAGGAAAGAAAAAAGAGTGAGTATGACAGAGGGCAAGAATCCAACAGAAACATAATCCAGCAGTTGCCACACACTCAGCAGAGAGAGATCCGATCTTTACAAGTCCTGAATGCCTTGTTAATGTCAGAATTCAACTCATCATCTGGAACAAGTCCCATGGACGGCTATTAATAACAGAATTAAATGGATGTGGATAAAGGCGGGACTCAGAATCAGCCTTGACAACATTGTTGTTGATAATTACACTGCTGTCGTTATGTTACTAACAGAGGAGGCGTCATCGAAGCTGACAGTTAATAATTGTTGTGAACTAACACTCGCTTATTGCTTGAGAAATTTAACTCTCTGACCCAATCGTAACCGACTGACGGGCTAAAAAGTCCTGATACAGATGAAATCAGAGGGGTAGCAGAGTTTTTCTTGGCTGGAAAAAGGTGGTGTCCTCTGCTTCTGCTGCAGCAACATATGAGCCAATTTAAACTGGAGCTAAATGAACAGTTTGCATCTCGAAAGATGGCTGAGGCGCCTTGTCAGAACACTGCTTTTGTCTTTGCAGAGGTGATGATATGTACAGCTGAAGCTAATTTAAAGTTTTGTGTTTGATTTGCAGAAAGAACTCGATGCCACCGCCACACAGCTTGCCAACAGACAGGACGAGAGCGAACAGTCAAGGAAGAAGCTTATCGACCTGAGCCGCGAGTTCAAGAAGACCACTCCAGAGGTGAGACATTTACAGACTCGTACACCGCTGACTGGGCGATATGGCCTAAAATCAATATCACGGTATATTGAAGAGTTCACCTCGATAACGATAAATGGACGATAACTACCCCTATGCGCAAAAACAAAAGTTGTCCACTAGATGGGGCTGTGGCAGCATAATTGCTCCACAGCCAGTTTTATTGATAGTATTATTCCCCCAGATCTGTTAATTGGAATTATTTTTAATTTCTACTTTAAAAACTACTAAGAACTTTTAGTTGTTAAGATTGATTAAAAAACCAAACACAACTGAACAAGTAGAAAAGTAAAATAAGAAAAAAGTCCTGCAAACGCAAAGTATTTAAAATACAGTCTCTTATAATCTAAATCTGGATATTACAAAGAGCTGCATCAAGTGAATATTGTCACATTTGAGTTGTCAGGTAGTCAGGTTCTCTATGAAGTGTGATTTTACTGAAGGTGGAGGAGGAGGTGGTGCTGCAGTCTTTCTGTAGATTACATTTGTCTTTTGTTTTCATCACATCGTCCTTGCTGAATCCATATTGTTACCAAATGATTGATTGATGAAGCTTTTCTTTTGGAGCAAGCTTCTCCTCAACCAAATCTACTGCCATCACTGCTCACGGCTGCCCGCCGTTAACGGTGGAGTGCCACGGCCTGGGCAGCGAGCAGCAGCTAGCAGAGAGTTACCGCAAGCAGCAGGCAGCTACGAGCCACAAACATAAAGCTGCCGCAGCCCAAGACTAGCGAGTGACTCAGAGCAATGAGCTACAAGAAGCTAGCCTGGCATGTCATCCTATAGATGTGACACGCTGAGCAAAATCATTTTGCAATGATGGTTTAGATTTGTAGGCTAACAAGAAGCGCGATGCTATTTGAATCGTCATCGATTTCCTGTTTTTTACTTCTTGTTACTGATTGGATGGGGTGGAGTATTATGTTGAGTCACGTTGCCATGTGATGCGAGGTGGTACAGCTTCTTAAAGGGACATGAACACTGCTAACCTAAACACATCTTTGCATTTTTTTTATTACTGAATTTCCCCAGATGGGGAAAAATGACGTCGGTTAGAGTCATACGTTTCGGTAACGATTAATTTTCGGCTCATCGCCCAGCCCTACCGCTGATCTTTCAACAATAAGAGTTTTCCTGATGGTTCCTCAGCATCTGCTTTCTTCATAAGTGTAGCTGTGATTATTTACCAAGAAATAAGGGGAGGAGGAGACGGAGCAGAGATGCGGGCTTGGCTCCCAAAAATAGTCTCTCCATTAGTTTCCCTGAAATCCTAAAGAGACAAAACAGAAAACCCCTCAGGAGTTTGTATTATCTGACCTAGTTTTTTATGTGAGCAGAAAGTGTGGTGTGTGTGTGTGTGTGTGTGTGTGTGTGTGTGAGGGAGAGAGAGAGAGAGTGGGAGAGGGACAAAGACGAAGAGACAGCAGCGCTGAGCAGGAGGGGGAGAAAAAGAGAGTGTGACAACACTACTAAGTGGGATCAGGAGGGAATTCTGTCCCGTTCCTGTGTTCCCATCACTCCTCCTGGGAATATTTGTTTCATCTCCGTTACCAAGGCAACACGTTCCAAACCTCACAGTGAAAACAAAGTATTGTTGTGTTATTATTGGTAATGTCACCATGGTGAATTATTGATGGTGGTATGAATTATGGATGAATGGTGTAGACAGTGGATAGAAAATTGTCAGCTCTCGGTGGAGTTGACAGCAGGCCTATTATAGTTACCACAGGGTGAGGGTTGTGACGATTGACTTTAGCATGTAGCCCTTGTGGTGTGGGGAAATCTACACCAGAGGGAATCGTACCTGCGCACACAAGATGGTGATTTCACCTCATCGTACACATTTCCAAGCATCAGCAGCGCCCAGAAGGAAAGAAATCCTCAGGTACAAAGGAAACATCCAGGGAAGCAAACAGGCCCAAAAACACATAAGCAGATAGTCTAGATCACAGAACAGGACACACACATTCATCAGAGTAACAAGGCTGTGATTTAGGAAGGCTCCTCTGGCGTCTGTGTGGCCCCTGGCATCTCCCTGGTATGTGGAGGAGGAATCTGAGCCAGGCTAGACGAGCGACAGGATTCATTACAGGGCTGTAGCAGGCTCAATAGGAATCGGCACTAAAACTCTGGGCGGTTGGAAGTACAGGAACATCAGAGCTGCCTAGCAAATAGGCTGCTTCATAACATGCAACGGCCTGCGCTTGATTAAAAATGCCCCAATCATCTTCTGTGTGTGTTTGTAGACTTGTGTTTTTTCTTCTTCTTCTTCATGTGCTTGGCTCTGTGTGTGGTTGACCAGCCCGTAGAGGGGGCTGTCAGCTCTCTGTGGTCCACACCAGTCAACGGAGATCACAGTCACATCAGATCAGACTGCATTAAGCTGAGCGGGAGTCCGTCTCTGATCCATTATTCAACAACCAGGAGACCGGCCCACGTTGACTGTGTCTAGTCTGCTGCGCTGTACTCGGCGTGAACTGCACTCACAGTCTGCATAATAACACACACAGACACTCACACAGCGGCTCTTGCAGCATTTTGAAAGTGGTGCAAAGAAATACAGCGTGAAAACAAAGTTTTTATAATTCATTAGGACCGACACACAGAATTTTTTTTTCTCGAGACTTCGTCTCACTGCGCTTCCTAAGTTGCCTAAATTATTTATTTACTTCTTAATTTCCTTTTAGTTAAGACTGCTCTAGTATAGTGTTATGAAGAAAAGGATGGGGGTGATTGTAAAATGCCCCAAAGATTGCTGACCAGAGGCAGCAGTAGTAAAACAACCGTGTGTGTGTGTGTGTGTGTGTGCAAGCACACGTTTGTGTTTAGCTGCAGGGCAGACAGACAGCGACTGGGAGTTCCATACTCCCTGGAGTATTCCTCGGGCTGGCCTGTCTGCTGTCTGCCGGCAGCTTACACACCAGCCATCCATCTCCTGCTGCCTGGGCCCCTCACTCCCCTCAACACACACACACACACACACAAACACACACACACGGATTGACCATGGTGTCTGTGTGCATTGTTATGTTATATGGTCATAAATCTTTGGAAGTGGAGGGGGCAGGGGGAGGAGCTCCCAGGAGTGGTCCGAAGGGGTTTAGAGCTCCAGCGTCCAGCAGAAGCAGCTTGCTTCTGTTATGTTATTTGAATGTTTTTGGTTTTATTAGTTTTCCTCATTTATAAGTCCTGCATCAACATTTGCAATGACAAAAATACAAGTAGCCTTTTTACTGAAACCTCAGGTCCTTGCTGCACTTCCAAGACCCCACATTCAGTGTCTGAGCTGGTCACATGGGTGTCTTGGCATATTATACTTTTGTTGATCAATTATTTAAACTACAGCAAGATTAGACAGACCCAACTGGAACTGAACTTTGAATTAAAATGGAATCACAATCTAATGCAAATTTCATAACAGTCACTTATCTGGTGGCTTTGTGTGAACGGTGTTTGGCGAGAAAGGGCGACCCCGAGCAGAGGAGGGGCGGGGTTCAGGGTGCAGGGCATTATCTACAACAGGAGAATATTGAATTGGCCACACTGACCCCTAATGAGGTAACAATGAAGCAGGGTCACGGACTCATGACCTGTCCTAAGCCCCAGACAAGCAGCCAGTCTGGACCAACCTGAGATTAGTCCATCCCCAGACACTGGTCACAGGTCAGCTTGACACGCACGCGCCCCACACATTTCACTTTAGGCTTTTTAGCGGAGGTTTCCGCATCTCCTGAGCATGCGTCTGCTGTTGCCCTACTTATGGTCTTCATTAGGCTGTTTTGTGAACATGTTTGTGTCCACAGACTGTGCAAATCAAATGTTCACATACAGAATGTCCTATTCTGCTGCGCTTTTTACCATACGCTCCAGTTCAGTTTGTCAGTACCCGGGCCTGGCTAACAGCACTGCGATTTGCATGTTCCCCTGATACGTACTCAACTGGCCATCTAATCTAAAACTGCTGACTTTTACTGGAAAGTCATGCAATGGGACTTGAAGGGTGAAAAGCATTTGCTTTAAAGTCAAAAACCCGGTGTGCTGCTAAAACAATTTGCATTAACTGTAGGCTCTATCTGTGGCTCCTTCGCTGCTCCGACTCTCACGCACTAGCGGTGCCTTCGGGTGGCCCAGGTGGTGCTGCACCTGTTCTTATGAGAAACCCAGTCCAGCAGAGCACCCCAGGGCACCAGCCTGGCCTCAGCCTCCCTCTCCTATTCATCATCTGTGCACGACCTTATATTTATTGGCAGAATCGAGAGTTGCTGCCACGATAGCTGATATATTTTAACACGGCTGTGTCAACTGCTATAAGTATGCCTTTACCTCTTGTTTAATTTTTCTACCTACTAATATATTTATTCATTTTTAGGATTTACGGAAACAAGTTGCCCCTCTGCTGAAGAGCTTCCAAGGAGAGGTGAGTGTGACATCATTCCTGATTGGCATCCATGTTCTTTTATTTAAACGAAACATTTTACAAACCCTGTTTGACTTTTGCTAAATAGCCTTATTTCCCCTTTCCCTCTCTTCGTTTTCTGTCGTCATCCCTGCATTTTTCTACTTTCTCGTCACCATCTTCTGTTCCCTCTCTTACCACTATCTCATTTCCCCCCTTTTCTTCTCCTTCTTTGCTTTGCCCCGCTCTGCTCTTGATTTTCTGTCCTATTCATGAAGTGCTGTAGCCCGAGGGTGTGTTTAAATTGCATCCTGAGAAGAAGAAGGGAAAAAAATAAAGTCACCACTAAATCCTTGCTCTGGCCAGTCACAATTTACTGGCTGCTATTTGTATGTCTGCGTTACTCCGTCATGTTGTTTTTCTTTTCTGTTTTTGTTAACTTGGTGAATCATGAACCGTTTCTTCTTGCTGCGGCCAAGTTGTTTACTTTCTGTTGAATATTTCGCCCTAAGTTTCGATGTACGCAGATCAATAAGAGGTGACTCATGCGTGCATGTGCTCTATCATACACCTAATGCTCCCCTTTATCTCCTCCTCTATCATTTTGGCCTAATTCCATCGAGACTCCTCCTTTTTCACAGCCAAGCGTTTCTAGTTCACTCCCATATGTGAAAGTCAGAGGGTAGGAGTGGAAGCGGCTGGTTGAGACTGGGGCTTTATTTAGGGTTGAAGTGGGTGGGTGGGTACACACCAACGCACACACACGAGAACACACACATGCACTCAAGTAAAATCATCTCAATAGATAGTGACAAGGGCTGTTTTCCTACTGGCCATAGACTATTACAGTTTAACACCGGGGTAGTTTCCATATTCTCGAGTTAGAGCAACAAACACAGCCCGTGGTTATGTAAAAACGCTGTAATTTATAGTGGTTTCACCGTGTTCTGCTGATGATCCGCAGTCTATTTAGAGAATAGAAACAGCAGCGGTATAATTGGGGCTTTGTCAGCTGTTTCCACCATCTTTATGTTGACACACCTCGACAGCGCGCACACCAGAACACGCCGAGACGCGCAGTGGGTGGCCGTGGAACTGAGAAAGACGTGATCTTATGATTATTGAGATAATACTGTACACCCGCGCCAGTCTCAGAGCAGCCCATCAATCAGGCGACTATTCAGCTCGTTTGCGTGCCACAACACGAGTCGTTCTGAGGATGTGTAATTTTAGCCTGTCTTTGTTTGCTTAGCCCTCAATCCTTTGATCAGGGACAAGACAGCACCCGAAACCAGAGGGGTCCTCTCGGAGTCCCACGGTAACTCATCCCTAAGCATTTTCCCCAGAAGCTCCAGTCGTTACTAAGAACGTGGGGCTCAGAGAGAGAGAGAGAGAAAAGAGCGAGCAATAGAAAGTTTTAGCTGTGGAACTTGGAGGTCTTGACACTTTGTTTAATCTTTGTCATTGAAAGGTGGGTGCCCTCGGGTCATAATTATTACCAATAACGGTACAGTTTCCACAAGGCCTCCGTTTGGTAAACGGGTTATATGTGTGTGTGGTTGCGTGCGTGCGGTTGTGTGTGTGTATTGCGTGCTCAGTGTTTCTTGTTGGTCCATCGATCAGATAAGCTTTTCCATTATCCAAGGCTTCAGTCTCTGCTTCCCATAGCCTCCCCTTATCAGACTCCACTGGGGCCACACACACACACACACACACACATACACATACACACACACTTGCAGGTCAGCCTGATGCCCTTCACACACTGTGGGTTAGATAGGGGAGCAAGGCGGTGCTGAGTGATGGTGCCACAAGGTGCTGACGTATGTATGTGTGTGTGTGTGTTTGTGTGTGGATGTGTCAGGGATACCTTTTGCAATTGTAAGCACTTCTCATCAGTAACCCACTGATACTGGTGAGGTTTCATTTGTGTCACTTCATTTGTTGTGCTTGGTTTGCATGTGTGTGTGTGTGTGTGTGGGATGGGGGCAGGGGAGCATGTAATAGCAGATGTCATTGGGATTGGTTGAACGAGCTGCAGTGTGGAACAGCAGGGTTGTATTTGCAAATCCTGGGTGGTCTTCTAATGGCTCTGGTCCTGCAGTTAACCTGCTTTTAACTGTAGGGTGTGTCCTACATTAAATGTCTATTTCCTGCCTCCCATGTTGCGCTATATAAAACCGCTGTACCACTGACCTTGGCCCAGTCATCGTACAGTCATGCAGTTTCCTTCGCTGCCATCAGTAGATCTTTTTTTGTTGTTGTGCGTCTCTTTATCAGAATCTCTGAATCTTTGATTCATCCATCCCATTCCTAAACACACAAGATCAGCGTTTGTGTGTAAGATGTTAACGTAATCCTCCTTTAATGTCAATGCCATCAGAACATCCTGATCGCTGCTGGGAAAAAGTACATGATGCAGCATGTTGTGTAATAATAATGATAATAGATTTGTTTGTTTGTGTTTGTGAGAGAAACAAACAGGATAAGATGGTAGGAGACTGAGCTGTGTGACAGAGAGTGACGCGGAAAACGATTGAGGGAGAGGAGAAAAGACTGAGTCAGAGCATTGAAGTGACAAGAGATAGACTGAGAGAAAGACACAGAATAAAAAACGGGGGAAAAGAGGGAGGGGTGCTGGCACCAGTCGACTCGGGGCCAGATGTTTTGCGGCTAAAAAACTAGAGTGAATCAAAGCCATGTGAAGAGATTTATTAGGTTCCCATAGGAGCCCAGGCAGTATTACATGTAGACTGTTCTGTTTACAGTGGCAAGAACCCCTAAACCACCCATCAACTACACTACTGGCTTGGCTGGGAATGTGAAGACTTTATATTTGGACTTATATAGGCTTTTGTCTCTATTCCTTTTCTTTTCGCGAATGCGCTGGAGGAGTTGGAAGCGAAACACAAGGCTGTTTAGTCTGAGCGCCTGAGCCAGAGTAGTCAGCTGTAGCTCTGCCCAGTACAGTAGCACCATCTGAATGTCTTTATTTGGCATCTGTTTCCCTCAATTTAGACTTGAATTCAGATGCGTTTCGCCTACTGTGTCTGATTCTCATATTGAAGCGTGCTGCGGAGAGCGTAGCCGAGCTCGCTGCCTCGTGTTGCAGCAGCGCAAAAGTTTCTCTGTGTGATTTTTTTTTTTTCAGAATTAATCTCTTATGGATCCAGCCTAATGCCGTCCTGTTTCAATAATATCGGTGATGGAGCGCATGCCGTGCCCTCTTGTGTTAATGGCTACATCAGTAATGGATCCACACTGTATTGCTGCTAAAAGCTGACTGAATAATCTGCCCCTGCTGTGGCTGGAAAGACTGAGCCAGCTGTTTAATGATGTCAGCGTGCTGGAGGGGAAACGGAACACACACTTTTTTTTTTTTTTGTATTTTTACACTCGCATACACACGTTGACTGACGGACTCGGAGCACACACTCATTGGAGGACACACGGATGCAAACGCACACTGGTGCACGACAAACGAAAGGCGTCCGTCAGCAGCTGAACAGCTGAACCGGCTTCACGGGAAGGAAACACCAAAGCGGCCACTGTTAAGACAGCCGTGATCACGGGCAACATACCAATGCATAGTGAGGATAGACAGATATGCAGGCTACTCTGACTGTGAATTTAATGGGCCTTCCTCTGGGTTAAATAGATCTGACACTCAGATTTGAGGTGGTGTAACGGATAACTAATCACTACTCTTGTTTTTTTTTATCCTTGCAGATTGATGCCTTGAGTAAAAGAAGTAAAGAGGCAGAGGCCGCCTTCTTGAACGTGTACAAGAAAATAATCGATGTCCCAGGTAAGAAAAAGTTTGTGTTTTTCAGTTTGAACCCCTCATGATGGTAAAGTAGCTCCAACAAGAGAAGGAATCAAGCTTCTCGGATGCTGCTCATTTGCCTGACACACTAATGATTCCCCAAGAGACCACTATCCCACCGGTGTGGCTTTTAAATCGTCCTTGTCTCAATATAAACGAGGATCGGCTACAGCAAAATGTACACACAAGTCGTCAGAGAAAAGTTACAAAGACCACTTCAAATGTGCTGCTGGCTGGAGATTTCCAGCTGTATGGAAGTCCAGGAGGGACCCTGTATGTAGGAGAGGAGTTGAGTTCATCTATAGCGTAAGGAGGTCATCATATTCCCACATGGATAGACCTACAGTAATATCTTTGGATTGTACTGCTCCCAATAAGTCAGCGCCAGCACTGACGGGGCTATTCTTAACTTGCAGCGAGACAATGATGTAATGCCTGATGCACACATGCACAGAGACACAAACCAGCCTGACTAATGCAGCAGTCCTGAAAGAGGAAACAGTGTGTTTTCCTCTGTCTTCTGTCAGCCGAAGGCCTGGATAGGCAGTCCAAGTGTGCTCTGCTTTAGATTAAAGGTGTCTGGCGAGTGTGTTCAGCCCCAGTGGCCCACAAGTCAAACTGTTTTTAACAGGCTGTACCGTTGATGTGAAGGACTAAAGTCTGATAAGAGGGAGAGAGAGTCCGTTTTCAAGGGCGCCGAAGCTGATAGGAGTCTATATTCAGGGCGTGCAATTATGTTATTTAGCATTTGTTTGTACGCGTGTGTGATTGTGCGAAACTATTTCAGCGAGCATACATGTTTACGTGAAGGTGTGTGTGTGCGTGTGTCACCTTGACAGCGCAAAATCAGCATGAAATTCCCCAATCGTTCTCTGCTGATCTCTCATTAGCATAGTTAAGATATCTCACTGCGTCAGACATGACACACACACACACACACACACACACACACACACACACACACACACACACACACACACACACACACACACACACACACACATGCATAAACTGCTCTTTTAGCTGGCATGCTGATGAGCGTTGCCTGCGTCTCTTGGCTGCCTGTCACCAGTCTGCCACCCATGAGCACCAATCAGATGTGATTGGCCTGACTGACAGGGCTCTCTTCATCACACTGACAGTTAACCCTGCTGCGTGTTTTCCAGAGTTGTTGGTGAAACGCCTGTAGAAAGTTGCCTTTCTGCTTCCCGTCTCTGTTTCTCTAATCTCTTATTTACCTCTTTCACCGTCTTTTTTTTAAAAACAGCTTTACTTTGTCCAACTGTCTGCTCTCGTGTTTCTCTTTCCTCTCGCTTTCAAGCAGCATCACAGAGAACTCTTTTAACTGATCACAGCTCGGTAATCTCTCTGTAATGTGTCTCGTCTGCGTTACCGTCGTTCTGGTGTCTGTTATCCAGTCCTCCTGCTGCGTCAGCATTAGCCCTTCCGATACAGAGCCAGTGTTTTCCTCCAAACTCAACAAGAGGCTCTTGATATAAACATTTCCAGTGTATCATGTAGGAAAGTTTTGTCTGTAGAGAAGTTTCTGTTTTACACCAGGCCTTGACGGAGTCAAATGAGTTTGTTGTTGACGGCGAACCAACTGGAGTGTAAACTATTATGAATTTCAAACAATGTTTAAAGAACACGCTCAAAAGTAAACATTTAGATTGGATAAACAAAGTGGGAAAGCAACTATCACCTCATGAAATATTTATGTGTTAGTTTTCTTTTTCCAGAATCTTTTAAAACACATTTTGATCCATTATTAATGATCAAATAATTCTGTACCAGTTTTGGTGATTTAGTAGAGCTACGCTAACGTAGCTCATCACGAGGGTTCTGCTAATTGTGTTTTGGTTCGTGCTGGAATCAATCATGTTGCACAGCAAGGTCGAAGGTGAGGGTCGGCTCCAAAACATTTGTCCTAAAGCTGTTAGATTCATTGCCTTGCTCAAGGACACTTCACCAGGACGAGTGCCCACTCTCGTACGGCCTTGACTGTGGTTATTCCTAGCACACTGGACCACCTCGGTGCCCTTGCTTGTCTGATCTGCTTTGCAGTGTGTTAACATTGTGTGTGTGTGTTTTCTCCCCCAGACCCTGTACCTGTGCTGGAGCTGGCTCAGCAGCTGCAGCTGAAGCTCCAGAGGATGCACGACATTGAGACAGAGAACACCAAGCTTCGAGAGACACTGGAGGACTACAACAAAGAGTTTGCAGAAGTTAAAAACCAAGGTTAGCTCGGGATACGTTGCTAAGGCAAAACATTTGACCATATTCCTGACGTTCAGAGAGAAATTGAGGCGGTCCAAATGAATCAAAATGATTCCCCGTTGTGAATGGTAAAACACGAACTAGAGTGTGTGTGACCGGTGGAGTGTACTACAGATCAAGCATGCTTCAGCGATCAGGTGGTTTAAACAGAATAAAACACATTTATTGTAGCAAGAATGTTGCAAATTCTAGCAGAAAATCATTTATTTTAATATAAATCTTTTACCCACTTGTGCACTCGTAATTCCAGTAATAATCTCTTAGATGCAAATCAATTTAATCATATTTGAAAGAAAAGTGGAATTATGAGCTAATTGCACCTGCACCATTAACTAACGATGCTGTTGTCAAAGACAAATGTGGAGCTGAACTGTCTCTGTTTAGCCTGAGCTAATTAACTAAAACTGTTTTTTAGTCATTAACACAAAACCAGTGTGTGAAAAATCACTAAAGTTAAACTTAACACACCTTTCTGGTCTGTTTGACACAAATCTGGACCTGAACAGTTTTTTTTTTATAATTTAATCAGTAACTTTCTTTAATTTGGATAAAAATACTTTACCAGCTTCTGATTATGTTTCATTAGCAGGAATATAATCTTCTCAAAGTTTTGAAGTGGCTTCTAGTTTGATTCATTTGAGTTGGATTCCTTCACAAACAGAAGTAGATGATACAAAATTGTAGATATATTTAATAAAAGCCTTATTTCTAGAAATAATTCTTCCTGACACCTTTGTAAAGCTGCACCATGATTTGTGTGCTAATAATACCTGTCATTACCATTTTTAACTTCAGAGCTAATATTCTCTTCAAGGGTTAAGTCCATATTTCACATATTTAATGACTCATCCATTTTTTAGAAACGCACCAAACATACAAGGTTTTACATTTTCAAATAGGTTTTAAAGAGGGAAAAAAATCACGAGGCGCCGTTTCATGAATAAAAAACGAGTGTACCTCGGGGTAAACGAGAGATGGAGAAACTGACAAAGGCAGAAAGATGAGTTTGAAGAGGTAATAAAAGTGGTTCAACTTCAGTTGAAACGGAGCAGCGAGCGGGGAATGTTTTGGAATCCCCCCTTCTTTTTCCTCAGCGAGAGTTAATTGGAACAGCTCGATAGCGGCAGGGTTCCATTCTGCCATTGATTTTCCTGTTCCCTCATCCTTTATCCCTCCTTCCCGCCTCAATAGAAGAGGGATATTTAAACCCCCAAAACACACTCCGGAACTCCCACTCCTGTTAAACGCACGCATAGACGCGCGCGCGCGCACACACACACACACACACACACACACACAGAGTGCAGAGGCCATTGATCCCCACAACCTAAATGTTTAAAGTTCAGTTAAGCAGTTAAGGGGTAAGAGGGCTCTAAGGGGACTCTCCTCTATTGATTATGTGTCAGAGCAGTGAGACTGGAGTTTAAATCACACACACACACACACACACTGCTAAGAGCCCTCAGTCAGTCTAAGGCATCAAGCAGCGTTGCTTTATATCATTGTCTCACTTGCTTATATCTTTCTCTGCTAAAAACACACACACACACACTCTCACAAGTGCACATGCCCGTTTATTACTCCAGTTATGTGTTAGATTTATTTCTAGCCGCCCCATACAGAGCTCAGCCGTCAGCAGGTTATGGGATTTCACCTCTAATGCAGGCCTAATGAATACAACATATCTGCTGCTGGTGAACGCTGAATATTCTCCACCAGTAGCGGATGTAAAGATTAGGCTGGAGCCACGAGGCCTAAGGTCCTGGAGTGTGCTCTCAGAGGAAGAATGTGGGATATGACATTCTGTTCTTTAAGCTAACACCCCCACCAAAAGCATCATCTTCACTGAAGCCATTTATCACATCCAGGAAACAATTATGTGTCTCTTTTGCAAAGTTTCATTCATTTATAAAAATAACACTCATCCTTCTGCCCTGACTCTTCTTCAGAGGTGACCATCAAGGCCTTGAAGGAGAAGATCCGGGAATATGAGCAGACTCTGAAGAATCAGGCTGAGAACTTGGCCCAAGAGAAGCAGCTGCAGCTACACAATGACTATGCAGAGAAGGAGAGGTAGAGCTACATTTTTATCGTTCTGCTGGTGTTTTGCTGGAAATGATCACTTCTGCTTTATGTTGCTATTTTTAACCTCTGGGTCATTGTGCCCTCAGGCTGAAGTGTCACTTCTCATCTTTGAATGAAGAGTTTAAAGATGAGCTGGTCACGTTTTAATAGCATCACAGCCATGACAGCTTTGAGATGTGTTCGTTATATGTTCATTATATATGTGTGTCTGTCAAATCGGTGCTCTCAGCCTTATGAATGACTACTGTAAAAACAATCAACACCTACTTTTATTTGATCTTTAAAGAGGAGATGGAATGTAAACCAACATGTTCCTTGTTGTTGGTGAATAAAGACAGCTTGGGTGGTCAACAGTAGCATGCCAAAAAGCCAAAGCCATGTGTGACCTACTTTTTATGTAAATTAGAAAGTTAAAAAAGGTGAGAGAAAAACTGAGAAAGTCTAACTTAGGGGGAGCTCTTCCTCCTCAAACCTGCATGTCTCCAGTGTCTGAGGCCTTCTGGGAAAACCAACCAATCAGCAAGCAGCTCATTAGCATATTCATATCCTGGCTGAGTGGGAGGGGCTAAACAGCTCTTTTCATAGCAAGGCTGGTTTAGGGGGTTTAGAATGGCCTGTGTCAGGGCTCCTGGGACAGATGAAAGCCAAAAGAACATTTCTTATGTTTTTAGAGGCTCGAAGCTGTTTTAGCTCCACTTTAAACTGTCAAGCTAGACTTTTGTCATTGTGCTGTAATTTTTGCTTTTATTTTCTGTTACATTGGGTATCTGGAGTCTGTAAAAATCAACCCAAAATCTAAATGGATAAACAGATGCAGATGGACTAAGAGAACCTGACTAAATTATGCAGCACTAGTCAAATGTTTGGACACACCTATTCTGTCAAAACGGATGGGCAAGTGTGACCAAACATTTGACTGGTACTGATACTTTTTTTTCTAATAATAAATATGGAAGAACAAAAACAGATTTGTTTCCAATTTCCTGTTTTCCTAAAATCATCATTTCTACAAAGACACGGGCCCACAGAATGTTTTCCTGATGATTTTATAGAGCAGATGAACTGTGTCCAACTGTATGGGTAAAGGAAATTTACTAAAAGCTTTACGGTCTTTTATGGATTACATGTATTCTCCAAATTACTGTGCGTCCAATCAGTGATCATAGAAAATATAAATACTAACCTTTCATATGACTTATTTAATCTAGCATTAGCCAGGCATGTCCAAAGTGTTGCCCGGGGTTCATTTGCAGCCTTGGAGCAAATTTTTGCAGCACCCACTTAGATTTCTAGAACATGACTTTCTAACATTTTTATGTTCAGATCTTGACTTATATGCCTATTTCGGATCTATTTTAAGGCATAAAATGAATAAAGTTACCATAAAAATTGTTTGCATTTTTGAAATGAAGAAAATTTCATTTTTATGGCCCACAAGGACTTTAAACGTGACTATTATGGCCCTTGTCCTAAAAGTTTTGGACACCCCTGGAAGGAAAGCCATACGAACCACCCTGCAAAGATTTGATGAAAAATTGCATAATGAGATGAATGAATTAAAGGCTAACTACCTTGTTACAGTGTTTGTTTGTATTTGGATGTCAACGGTAGTCAGTAAATCTGAAAGTTTGAGTCTGGAAAAGTCTGGAGGTAATTAATACCTGAATATTTAGAGAGAGAGGAAACATGTGGCAGTAATTAATAGCTTATTGTGCCACTGCATGTCTGACAGATGTTAAACCATTGATCTGACTGCTGAAATGGGATAATCGCTCTTATCAAGGAACAAAAACCCCCTAAACTTCCCTTCCCTGGGAGGGGGGGCTGTTTAATGTAAGGATAATTAAACTAACTGCCTGAGATTATCGGAGTAAACATCTGACGTGGGCTTTTTCCCCTCCTACCTTGTAATTCAATACTAATGAGAGAGCAACTTATCTGTAAACCTGTGTCAGCTTAACTATTCACTCCAGTTCTGAATTAAGAGAGTTAGTCTTTTAGCAGCGTTTTGTGATTAGATGGTGTCAGCGTTGGAAGCTCTTAAGAGCAGAGTGTTGGACAAACGTCTTTAAAAACGTTAACAGAAGGTAGAGAAAATTCAAATTTGATGTCAAGGATCTGTTGTCCTTAAAAAAAACCTTTACTTTCTGTTTCTGTAATCTTATATACTTTCTGAAGGTGTATTAAAGTATTTCAGAACTTGAGTAGAAGATCAATTGTCCAACTGCGTTTCCTGTACGTCAGAGTTTTATAGGCCCCTTCCTGTCTGCTGAGAGCTGACTTCCTGCGTCTGAGGGCTAGTAAATGGATGGCACCTCCTGATCCATTTTCTCCACCAAGGAGCGAGGGAAGGAGAGAGAGGCAGAGATGAAAGGATGAAGTAGAGGGGAGAAAAATAGAGATGACAGGAGAGACAGATTGGCGGTGAAGGGGGGGGGGGCATCAAAGGGTGTCATAAAGATGGTATTTGTGCTAGATTATTGATGTTTTTACATACAGCAGCAATTTCTCAGCGGAGCCCAACTTTTTATAAGCTAAGAATGAATCTATTTTATCCGTGTGGTTTCTGTCTCTCTCTCTCTCTCCCCCTTCTACCCTCACCCCCTTCTTCTCTCTGACTCAACCCTTGCTCCACACCCACCCCCGGGTGCAGCGTGCCCCAGTGGCCAGACATTCCTGCCTAATAGGGCTGCTTAATGAGGACTGGGTTGTGTTTGGGAGGATTTTAGTGGGGAAAACTCATCAGAAATGGTGGGAAAATAGAAAATAGTCGCATTTGCCACGAAGTGTGAAACCAAGAATCACTGACTCACTTGTCTTTTTAGCTGTGACTGTTTGCTTCCTGCTCTCAATTTGTTCTCATCTCTTTAGGAAACTCCAGGAGAGCCAGGACTCGATGTCGTCGAGGTTGAAAGAGGCGGAACACAAGGTCCAGTCCCTCCAGACAGGTACCACATGGTCCAGTCCAGTTTCAAACTTTAGATGCTGTTTTAGCAAATATGGCAGCTGAAACAGAGGAAAGAGTAATAAAACATAGCGTTTGGACTAGAGTTAGATGAGTTTGACGTCAGTCTGTCAGAATTATCTCGGTTTCCTTTAAACTTGTGTTAAAAAGCAAAATCTTTTAGATAAAATGACTCCGAATTTACTCATTCAGAAAGGCGCTGAAGGCATTTACGACACTGAAATCAAGTTCTTTCTTTAAAAGCTAACTTGTAGCAGGAAAATATTCAACAAACTTTTCTGTTTTTCCCCCCAGCACTTGAAACAACTCAGGCTGAGCTCTTTGATTTGAAGACAAAGTATGACGAGGAGTCTACAGCAAAGTACGTGTCTCGAGCTGATCTACATGTGTGTTTGCGGGCGACTTCTCCCCTCTGGCTCCTCCATATTCCCGTTCTTGACATAATCATCCTGTTTAGTGAATCTCCCTCTCTGGAAACTCCCCCCGCCTTCATCCCACTCTCCCTAACAGCTGGAATGTCTCCCACAACGCTCAGCAGCCTCCAAATCCCAGCATTACCCACGCACTGTAAATACTGAAAGGGATTCTAATGTATTCTGCAGGCTCGGCAGTGCATCAAAATAGGTTTATTTTTGTGTGTGTGTAGTTCAGAGCGCTCCCTCTGATTTATCCGAGTGGTGACAGAGGGAGGAAGTTCTCTCTGAGATCTCCGTCTTAAAGCCACACAGGTATTATTACAGGACCTGAAAGATAGGGTAGCTTCAGTTACTGGAGCTGTGTGCATGTATCATTATTGATCTCATAGTGGAGGCCAGGATGAGAACAGAAGCTTTTCCATGTCTGCACTCCACACTGTGAAGTGGCACTTTATGACATTCACACTCCTCGCTCCCTCAGGGTTTAGTGGTGGGAACCAGAACCACCTGAGTGTCCGAAATTCTTTCAGAAAACTGAAAAGTTTTAGTTTTAGGAGGGAACAAAAGGTGAGGGTTTTCTGATGTTTTATTGATAATCGGCACACCGCAGCGCACCCTGAACTCCTCTGCTAAACACAGGGCTGTTAATAAAATGGTCAAGGGCATCCTGCTTGCATGCACAAAGTACAGCAGGGCATCAGCGTGGCTTTTAAAAGCCGCCCCTTCCAGTCCCGTTTACTCTGCCCCAGACGTACCGTGTCGCTCCATTACCAGAGTTGTTAAATTGATTGGCTGTTAAAAACAGATCGATCCCTCTTCTGTCTTCCTCAGAATATTTTTTCTCTCCTTTTCTACCTCCTACACTTTGTCTTTTATCCTCCACATTGTGTGTTTGTGTTAGCGGAAAGGCCAAGGAAGATATTGCACGCTGCGTAATGGCGCTAATCAATAGTTATTTTGTTTTTTTTATCAGGGGACACTCCCTGTTATTCTGTTTTCTTTCTATGTTTCACTTCCTTCTTCTTGAAACTTCTTTTTTTTGTCTGTTCCTTTAATGTCAGGAAAAAAGGAATCATTGTGAAAAGACACTTACAGTCGACCCCCATTTGCTTACAGAAACTAATAAGCACATGCCCGCCCACATCCACACATGCACTCACATACAAGTATACACACTCGCTCGCTCGCTCACTCGTGAGCCTGAGGCAGTCAGGGTCCTTGACTATGTGGCGTGCTGTGATCTGAAATTTTAATGCAACGCTTTAAAGCACACACAAACCCTCTCTAACCCTGCACCCTCCCAGTCCTTGGAGTCCTTCCTCCGTTTACTGCTTGGCTGAGCAAATCGCCAGTGTTTGGCTGAACACAACTTTTAACCCTTTAACTGCATATATTTTAGCAGCACAAAACACGAATGCCACTCATATCATGAGTATTTATCCCGCCCCCCCCCCCAAACAAACACACACACACATGCACACACACAAACTTTCCAGTGAGGAGTGCTTTGCGTGACAAATCCCCTCGTCCTCTTGCTGCATTTGGTTAATCTGCCTTTTAAATTATGCACTAACACACACAGAAATGACACACCCTGAGAATTTGGTCGACGCTGCAGTGCCCAGAGTGAGTGTGTGTGAGCGAGCGTCAGCGGGGGGGGCGGGCCTATAGATGTAGCGGAGCCCCCTCTCTGTGCTGGCGCTGCGAGGGCCTGGCTGGCCACGATTTAATCGTTTAGTCCCTGTTAAAGATTAATGATATATTGATCTCCAGCCCCACAGGATCCTTTAGGAGTGTGTGTGTGTGCATGTGTGTGTGTGTGTGCGTGCCAACTCTTTTGCATTCTTGTGTACGTGTAGGTTTATATGCACATTAAGGACTTGACACCACTTAATTGCTCCTAAGTAGGCAACAGTAAGCTTCTTTTTTCTTTCTACCTGTGTCCATCTCAAGTGTCCACAAAAACAAAACGTGGCAAGATGAGACACACATACACACACACACACACACACACACACACACACACACACACACACACACACACACACACACACACTTTCACATCAAGCTTCTCTTTAAGCCTCCTTGAAATCCCCAAGGTAACACGCTGTGAAAACGCAATGTGGAGAAAGCCACGGAAAGAAAAGGAATGGAGTGATGAAAGCTGAGGGGCAAAAAGCAAGCCAGGGGCTCGAGGCCTCGGCGAGGAAGAGGAGGATAAGAGTGTGATAGAGGAGGGAAATGAAAAACTAAATCAGGGGAATATCCTGCTGGCACGGAGGACGGAGGCCGAGGAAGAGAGGGCGAGAGATGAGACACGGGGGGAGATGAAAAGGAGGGGTAAAAAGTGGAGGGCAGTGTGAAGGGAAACGGTTTAGGGGGGGAGAATGGAAGCAGGCAGAGGGTGGAAAAGAAAGGGAGCAGGAGAGGGAAGATAAGAGATGAAAAGGCTGGTCTGAGATGGAGGAAGTACAGTAGGGGCTTAGAGGCTCTGGGTTTGTTTCAGAAGTCCTACGCTGATGTCACCGGGTGCACGCACACAGGCAAAACGTGTGTGTGTGTATTTATGTGCTTTTTAGTGCATCTAAGCTATAGCACCTCCATGTGGCTGCTGATTATAGTTTAGTTGGGAGTAAAAAAAACAAAGAAAATCTGACTTTGTCACTGAAGACCCCGTCTCTGTACTGTTGAGTGTTTGATGAATTAATTCCTGCGGCTGCATCGGCGAGCCGCGGGCGGCTCCTGTCCTGCCCAGCGACTGTATCAGGAAATGCAGAAAATCCCTTCCCTGTGATCTGCTTTGGCCCTCCGCCCCTAGCTTTGCCTTTATAATTCCCAAATACAGCCAAATCCAAAGGTTATTTAAGAAGACTTTATGCATCTGTACTTTGATTAAATGATCACATTTGGAGCAGGAGCCGCGCAGTATTTGGGTTGCATTACCACCCGTAAACGCTCTCCATTACAAGCTTTTCTAGCTTGTTGGCTTCGTGACCTTACGTGTGTGTGTGTGTGTGTGTGTGTGGTCGAGGGGCTGAGTGCGCACGTGGGTCCGGCACACTATAGCTTAGGAGGATAGGAGGTCAGGAGGATAAAAGCTGTTGAGGTAGAGGACTATGCTGTTGCTTAAACACACACCAGATCCTTTTTAACTATTAAGGAAAGAGTAAAAGCAGCGAGAGAAAAGCTCTCCCGCCCACATCTGATTCCTTTTGCTGCATCGCCCGTGGCACAATGTTGACCTAATATCAACTGTGTCTGTTTTGTTAAAAACACATTCAAATCAGTAGTACTCAAGCCTGTGGGACATTATGCTGTTTCACATTCTGTGACACACAAATACAAAAGGCTGTGTGGGCTACTGGGTTCACCATCAAAAGATTACAATCAAATCAAAAGGTCTTAATGGACGCAGCAGCGCACATATGTGCTGACGTCTTTGCACTCGATGCTTCTCGTGTATTCTTGTCGGCGTGCAATGTCGTTAATAAACATGCCTACGGATGACGTATGAGGCCTATGTTTCTGTAAAACTACATAGCAGTACAGTGAAGCAAATTTAGGATTAATCTGGGCATAAACAGTGAGGCTAATCACATTTATGGCTAAAACTTTAAAGGTTATTAACATTCATTTGACTTTTGCTTTGTTTGAATTCCTCCTCGGTGTTTGTTCCGGTTTGTAGGTAAACAGTGGACAAAAAAAAAGGTTATTAAACAATTTTTCCAAAACCTGATGAGAGATTACGAAGCTGTGTTCTTGCCGTCTGACCTCTAGCAAGTGAGAGGTGAACCCTGGCCCCCATCCAGACCATTAGTCAGACACAATCACACAGCTTCATAGCAGATTAGTCTGCTGTATTAGGACTTAGAGCTCTATTAATGTAATCCCTCTGTTTTAGTGTGGCCTGGGTTTTAGGGGCTTACATGTGCACACCCACACGCAAAGACACACTTAAATACATGTATGTACGCACACATGCAAGCTGTTTGAGTAATGTTCACAGTCCGTGGATTAAGATGAAACTTAGACGGTGGCTTAATGGAGGCAGCATTCTTTAAATGCGTGCCCTCTGCACACATCGTGTGTATGATTGTTAGGTGTCCTTCTTTTTCTGTGAAGCATCTAGTCATTTATTCATTCTTTCATTTTGTAAGCTCTGTTTGAGTGTGTGTGTGTGTGTGAGTGTGTGTGTGTGCGCGCGCGCGCGCGTGTGTGTGTGTTTTAAGCCATCTCACATGCTTGTTTTTCTTTAGATTAATGCCAAATGTTTCTTTCAGGGCTGATGAGATTGAGATGGTGATGACAGATCTGGAAAGAGCCAATCAGGTAATCCACTCAACATCATACTGCACTTAAAAAAAAAATATATATATATATATATATATATATATATATATATATATATGTATGCATGTACATATTTTTTCTCATCAAATTTGATCACATCAATCGTTCTTTTATCAAACATGCACGTTGCTGTTTTTAGCTGCCCCCGCGTTGGCCGTCCTGCTGCAGAAATACTCACCTGAGCAGCGAGTGTTTATTAAAGTCGGCTCTAAAATAGTCCTAAACAAGTGCACCATTCATTCCACTTTGAGTAACATTAATGTCCAGCTGTTTCAAGGAATTATTAAGCTCCTTCTAAAAATGCTCTGTGTATTTTTGGCTGTTTTTAAGCCCAAGAGGAACAAATGTGCTTGTTTTTTTTTTTTTCCTGAGACAGCCTGCTTTTGTCTTTTATTAGGTTTCCTGTGAGTAAGAAAAATGTGGCCTATTAGACAGATTTGCTTACAGATTCACAATCTATAAAAACGTGCCCTACATGAGCGAGTAATGACTTGCGTATCACAGCCAGGGCTTTTTGTTTTTATAAATATTTTCTTCTGCACACCTCCTAAACCCATTTAGCTGAAATCAGCCCCTCGGCGCGCCCTCTGCCCCCGTCTTCTTAACATTCCTCTGGTATCTGTTGATGTCGCTGCTGTTAATTTTCATTGTTAGTCCAACTGAATGATTTTGGTTAAAGGGATAGCATAGGCATGTAATGTTAATATTAGCCCAAAGGTTAGCGCTTCAAACACACACAAACAAACACACTATTCACACTTCTGATTTGAGGTTTACACAGGGTGACAGCGTGGCCTCTGGCTCACTCAGACTTTTTATACGCTTTTATAAGTAGAAAATGGAAAACAGGGCTTTTCTTCTGCGACTAGCACTTTAGCTCCCACCCAGTCAATAACAGCTCTCAATATGGTTGCAATTAGAAACGCTGTGAAATCGGCTCCCTGTAACTCCTAATGATGGTAAGTTGGCCGATGATTCCCAAACAAAACGTGGCTGTGAGGATATTATCTCAGTTTCTAGGAATAATTTAGTGTTTTTAATTAAGAAACTCTCCCCTCTGTTGTTGTCCTACACCTTCACCAACTTTGCGTTGTAGGTTTGTTTTAGCTGTAAAGAGCTTCCTCTCCACACAGCCACACCACAGCATGAAGGTAGAGACAGATTGCGTAATGGAAAACTTTTTCTCATAAATGTTATTGCCTTTTGCCCAATGTGGTGAATCAGCTGTCTGCTCTCCAAAATTATCTAGAGAAAAACCGCTAGGTTGTCAGTCTGCATCCCTCAGACCACCATGTTGTCATTCAGCTTTTTAAAAATACACACGTTTGATATGTTTTACTGTTTATTTTAAATGTTTAGATTGGTATTGACTAGGTTTTGGTTGAAGTTATAAGAAACTTCACTACAGGATCTTTGTTTTCTGTGTTTTTTACAGCGAGCAGAAGCATCTCAGAGAGAGGCGGAGTCACTCAGAGAGCAGCTATCACAGAGTAACCAATCCCATCCGCTCAGCAGCCCGGACAAGGCCGACCCCGACTCGGTAACACTTCACAGTGCTCTGATTAATGGACAAAAATGTTAAATGCTGAAATACTCAAATATACAGTACTGTGCAAAAGTTTTAGGCAGGTGTGAAAAAATGTTGTAAACAAAGAACGCTTTCAAAAATGGAAGTGTTCAGAGCATGTAAATCAAACCAAAATTTTGTATGACCACCCTTTGCCTTCAAAACAGCAAAATGTATCTAGGTCAGTGGTTCCCAACCTGGGGGCCGTGTCTCCCATGGTGGTCACCACAAGCTTGTTTGAGGTTATGTAGTTACCAAGACTACGTTTGTACAAATTACTTTAATAAAATCCCAAACACACCCAGTACTATAATCAAAATGCTGTAAAAGATTTATGACTCATATGTCTGTATAAAGTTTGTAATTAATCACTTTTTATGCGTGTAGGGGTTGGGGTTCTAGTTTGTCTTGGGAACCAGTGTTCGAGGTAAAGTTGAACACAGCTGTTGAAGGAACTGGGCTGGTAGGTTGTTCCGAACATCTTGGAGAACTAACCACAGATCATCTGTGGATGTAGACTTCCTCACATCCTTGTCTCTTCATGTCATCTCAGACACACTTCATGATGTTGAGATCAGGGCTCTGTGGGTGCCAGGCCATCCCTTAATGACTTTGGCTTTGGGGTCATTCCTTTTAGCATTTTTGTAAATTGATAAAAATCATTATTTTTTGTTTTTAGTATTTTTCCACACCTGCCTAAAACTTTTGCACTGCACTATAACTTTGTTTCCTAAAGCGTTTGCGTTTGTTTCAGTCACTAAACTGAAACGATGGACACCACTAATGTTGTTCATATCCTGCAGAATACAAAAGGAGAAATCTGTCGATGCACCAAAATAGTAGTTTTACGTTGGCTGTCTTTTTTATCTGAAGTAGAGTTTTTTTTTCATCTGAAAGCGAGTGCTCATATAGATCTGTTTGTGTTTTAGTTTTATGCATTTGAGTGAATAAAACGACTTATCTGACCTGTAGGAACAGACAGCAGATGCTGCATCCCATTCAAGTCTGGAGGCGGAGCTCAGGGCCAAAGAGAGGGAGACCGCCCAGCTGGTGGAGGATGTCCAGAGACTGCAGGCCAGCCTGACCAAACTCCGAGAGACCACCAGCTCCCAGATCTCCCAGCTGGAGCAGCAGCTGAGCAGCAAGTCTGCAGTTCTCAAGGTACCAAAGAGCACATAGCTCAATGTGTTTCCATTTCCCTGGTTTCTGCTGAGCTTTTTTATCCACTATTATATAGTTTTATAGTTTTACCCTCTCTGTATATCTGTCTATCTGCTCAGCTTCAAGGTGTTTTTGTTTCATCTCTATGATCTACAGGAACTGGAGGAGAAACTAGAGCGACAGGCAGATTATGAAGAGGTCAAGAAGGAGTTGAGGTGAGGAGAGAGGAAGCTAAACCAGCTCCGATGTTTGTATTACAGGTGTTAAAGGTTTTTAAAATCATGTTAAACACAGAGCAAGTCTTCATAAATCAGTGAAGTTCCCTAAAGATGGCGACTCTTTAACATTTGTAGTTTTTATTCTGCCCCACTTGCTTCCTGTCTCTTGTTCCTGCTTCCTTGTTTTAAAACGGACATAAAAGCGAGCATGCCCTGTAATAAATGTTTGTTGTATTTGTGCAGAGTTGATGTTTTCTTTCTCCTCAGTATCCTCAAGACTATGGAGTTTGGAACTTCTGAATCTGTGCAGGTAGACCTTCAAGCCTTCCAACGTGATTTTGTTCACTAATATTGAACTGTTGATATAAATGAACATCTGTCCCCCCTCACCAGGACTCTTCCAAACCTCTGGAGGTGCTGCTGCTGGAGAAGAATCGAACTCTTCAGTCAGAGAGTGCAGCTCTTCGTATCGCAAACACCGAGCTGAGCGGTAAGTCTGGTTAGGAGTGTAGCACGTTTAAGGATCTGACTATAAAAACCAGAAGAAGCTGAGTCCGAAATTCAAAGAACGTTAGCTTCAGGTAAGACTGAGAAAGCATCATAGTCACCAAAAGGACCAACACACCTGATTCTGATGAAGAAACTATTAACAGGCTTCTGCAGGATTTAAATCAGGTGTGTTGGAGCAGAGAATTATCTAACACATGCAGGATAGTGGAGGACCAGGAAAAAAGAATTCCTCAAACCAGTGTGCATGCGTTTTTCTCTGAGAATACTTCAATGTTTTGGATTTAATTTCAGAATCACCACCTTCATGCTTTCATTGATTTGGGGGAAAAAAGACAAATAACAGAGAATCTTTTTACAGAGATGCAGAGTTACTTAATTTTCCCAGAGAACATTTGTGTCTTCTTTTAAACGCACAAGCAGCAGGTCAACCTGAAAGGTAAAAAAGCGGCATTAAACAGAAACGAGGACACCGCACATCAGGACTTTTGCCCTCTGCAACAGTGTTTATGGGTCTGAAATGTCACTGCTTTAGGCCTGAATAGCTGAATAGCTTAGAATTGATTAACATTCTCGGTGAGAGGAGCTTACTGTCTTACTGAATCATGTTAAGTCTCAGTGGTTATGCATTAGAATAATTCTCTCTGGTGCTCGTCATCAAGACGAATTCCAGTAGAAATAGAGTTTACGTCTAAATGATCTCACGATTATAAAAAATGAAATGTGTCAGTGTGGCTTCTCAGGAGAGCTGGGTAATGTGGCCTTTGCACAAAGTCTGTTTTTAGTGGCCTGAATCTGTTTTCTGTCAGTCATAAACATTTTATTTTATTTTATTGCCCATTTTTTTTTATCTGAAGTGTTTTTATATGAACTTAAAGACTGATTCAACATCTGCAAAGGAACAACGTGTAAGAACTCACTGCAGCAGCGTTGAAGAGGACTCACATGATGTATTGGCTGTCTGAGGACTAATTTTAACTCTGTTCGGTTACCTCTCCTTTGTCTGTGGAAGGAAGAGAGAGACTGAGCCCTGGGCCAGGCTAATCTGCTCCAGTGGCACCATGACGACGGTTGTGTGTGTCCTTTTGTAATTTTCTTCCAGGCTGTGTCTTACAAGAAAGGTTGAAATCACAAATGCATGGGCACTTTGTCTGGGGGGGGTTGGCAAAAAAGGAAAACAAAGTTCACTAATTTGGAAAAGACTCGCCTAAGATAACTTTCCACCCCCCCACCCCTCCTCTCTCATTTTTGGAACCCCCCTTTTTTGTTGACTCCCCCATAATGCATTGTGTGTTTGACCTTTCTTGTAGGGTCAGCCGTGCGAAAAGGGACAGAAGAGTCTACAACGAAGGAGGAAGCGGTGAACAGCGATCCCTCTTCCTCGCCCCCACCTCCACCTGCCTCTGTCCCTTCCTCGTCTCAGCTCCCCCCGTCTCGCGCTCACACAGACCCCCTCAACACTGCCACGACCAGCAACGACACACACCCGTTCACTCCGACGGGCATCGGCCAGGAGCTGTACTCCCCCATGTTCCCTCTGGTGGGTGGGAAGATGGCTCTGAACTCCCTGATTCAGCGGCAGCTGCTCCAAACCTTCTACTCCAAAGCCTTGCAGGAGTCATCTGGACTCCACAGCGGGGCCCTCCTGTTCACCCCCTTCACTCCGGCCCTCACCTCCATCCCTACCTCCACACCCAGCTCAGGGTCTGCTACCATCCCTCTGGCAGCGAGCAGCCCCCAGCCGCCTCCAGCCAGCCCTGACATGGCTCCTGTAAACGGGAGCAGCACCGCAGGCAGCGCTCCGTCTCCATCGCCCATCCACTCGGACGCCAACACCGGCAGCGTGCTGGACGGGGAGGACATGGACACGGCAGAGATCGCCCGACAGGTGAAAGAGCAGCTGATCAAGCACAACATCGGACAGCGTGTGTTTGGCCACTATGTGCTGGGGCTGTCCCAGGGTTCCGTCAGCGAGATCCTGGCGAGACCAAAGCCGTGGAACAAGCTAACCATCCGAGGAAAGGAGCCCTTCCACAAGATGAGGCAGTTCCTCGCCGATGAGCAGAACATCCTGGCTCTGCGCAGCATTCAGGGACGACAGAGAGGTTAGTGTGTGTCTCTTTAATGCACCTGTGTGTGAAGGAGTGCGTGTGTGTGTCTTGTTTATGTGTGTGTGTGCGCACAGCCCTGCACAGAGCTATTGATTAGCCTGCCAATATGGACTAGCTTCTTATTTTTCTTTCTCTCTCCTAACTCCCTTTCTGTGCCACACCTGTGTGTTTTTGAACGAGTTCCTAGTCATGCTCTGATCCCAAGAGCCTCTCCTAGCTATTGTGGTCAATACTGAAACCTTTCACACATCAATAGTATCGACTGGAGGAAGGCAGGGGTACTGTTAACTGTGGCTAGATTCGATTAGCCTGGGCCTGCTTTTCTTAACGCATCAGGACATTTCTGATTGAAGGTGGCCTCTGAGGCACGAAATATGTCAGGAACTTAACCTGCACTTTGTTTGCCTTTGTTTTAAACCTGCCGTGTAATTGCAGATGCCTCGCTAGTCTGTTTCCATTGTGGGTTTTTAATATCGTTTTGCTGGAGTAGAAGTTTAACTACAGCTGTGGCCACAGATGGTGCAGATCAATGCATTTATGGGAT
Organism: Aphyosemion australe; assembly: GCA_006937985.1. Classification (NCBI taxonomy): domain Eukaryota; kingdom Metazoa; phylum Chordata; class Actinopteri; order Cyprinodontiformes; family Nothobranchiidae; genus Aphyosemion; species Aphyosemion australe. The sequence continues at coordinate 3,253,514 of SSNS01000006.1, read as the reverse complement.
AATATAACGCGCATTGGATGGAACAAACAATCGTTGTATTTGCAGGGGCACCGTTAGGCACCACATAGTCTAGCTATAAAATAAAGAAAGAAAAAAACACCCCCAACAACAGCGCAGTGCCGTAACAGAGTGTGTGGTTATATTGTTTTTAACAGAGGGCTCAGGCCAGCCCCCGCTTAGCCGAGTGTTTCAGGATGTTCCGAAGCGGAGAACCCACTCTGATACACCTTCACACACAGGTCTGTCCCCTTCACACGGAGAGATTCTGGCACGTTCTGTCTGTGTGGCATGTTTGTCGGGGTGAATTGTATCCATGGTGTGTGAGAGTGTGTTGCTGTTTATTAATTGCTGGCAGGCATACAGATATAAATGTGCCTTGAAGGTAACCGCAGAGTTAACAGTGACTTGCGTCAAAGGAAAATCCAGCATGTGTATTTAGGCCTTTTATTGGTAGTTGTTATTTGGTGGGGAGTTATTTATAAGACGAAGCCTGTAGCACGTGTGCATGTGTGAGCTCCAATGAGACCAGAGACATGAAGACGGTCTCTCCCATATACTTTAGTGGTGGGGTGTTGTTTCTTTGTGCTGTGCTGTTGTGGAATAATTTGATGTGATTGGTCCAGTATTACGCTCTTCTTATTGGTTATCCTTCTTTTTTAACCTCAACATAATTTCTTGTCTCCCCCACCCCCCCTGTCCTTTTTCCTTCTAGGTAACATCACGGCTCGTGTCCGCACCCCAGAGGCAGGTTCAGATGAAGCTATCAAGTCCATCCTGGAGCAGGCCAAGAGAGAGCTGCAGGTGCAGAAAGCCGGTGAGTTGTAGTTTATTTCCTCATCTGCTGAACAGTCAGAGCGTTAAAGGTGGTGCATTACGTCTGACGGCCAATTTCCCTTCCTTTAATAGACTTGTCCCACACTCAGCCGTCTTACGCTGGTCTGAAAGGAGGGGGAAGCGGAGGGGGCGGCGGATCAGACGAAGCCATCCGCTCCATCTTAGAACAAGCTCGCAGAGAGATGGAGGCTCAGCAGTCAGTGCTGGAGCCCATCCTAAAGGCGTCATCTTCCTCCTCAGTGTCACTTTCTCAGAGGGACATCCTGAACTCTCCTCTCACCGCCCCCCTCCCACCCTACAACCCCCTGGCGCTCTCCCTCAAGAAGCCTCCCAGCTCCCTCCTGTCCTCGCCTTCGTCTCCGTCTCCGGTCCTGGACTTCAGCTCTGGTGTCAAGAGAGAGGGCCGAGCTTCCTCAGGGATAGACATGTCTGCTGATGGAGCGTTCAGGCTGGGCCGCGCCTCCGAGGGTTCGGCCCGCTCCGGAAGCGCAGGAGGAGTGGGCTACTGGAGGGAGCAGTGGTGGAGCAACATGCATTCGGAGCCACGAAGGACCATGTCCAGCCAGATGGGAGAGGAGAACCACAACCAAGAGGACTGCAAGGAGGTGAGGGTGCAAACGTTTAATTATCCCCCCTGCCCAGAGTTTAACCTCTGGTTTTGACCGTAAAATGGTTTTTCATGCCTGAGCTGCTGTGGCGGTGTGTGTTCCAGGGAATATTGAGTGACGGTCTGTCGCGACACAAACCGTGGAACAAGTTGAACCAGAGGAGCAGAGAGCCATATCTTCGTATGCAGCCATGGCTGAACGGAGACCAGGGACAAAACACACACATCCAGCAAGCTCAGAACCAAGGTATACACACGCACACACACGCACGAACACACACACGCACGCACACACACACACACACACACACACACACACACACACACTACAGATTCACACAACCAAGCCATCGTTATTCTAAAAGCCTGATTAGGGCTGGTGACTAGTTGTTACTGTCAGTCTGTCACTCACTCGACCCACCATCTTCCTCCTCCTCCTCCTGGCTTCCCTCCTACACCCCCCTCCTCCCACCATCCCCCTCTTCCCCAGCGCTGTGGCAGTGTCAGCCAGCAAGCTGCTGGTTTGTCATGTCATAGACAAGTTAGTGTTGCAGCGCCAGATGGCAGCTCTGCATGTGTGTGTATGTGCGTGTGTGTGTCTCTTTTTCTCTCTGGGGGTGTAAACAGCAGCTAATGTACACTGACAGCTCCTCATGACTGCTCTCTTCCAGCCTGCTGAGCTGCACAGCAGTACTACACAGACACAGACAGGGAGATGAAGGAATAAGAGGAAGAAGCCAAAAAAAAAAAAGCTTCAAACTGAAAACTTAAGCACCTTGTGCTGTTTAACAGGAGTTAAATTAGTTGATGTGATTTTGACTGAAGTTGCTCCTGATCCCAGCAGGGAGAGGAGATAGAACCATGATGTAACATGTCAGCTAACCTGTGTGATTCTCTGTCTGTTCTGCTCAAAGCAGAGGGCACTCCCAAGACATCAGCCAGCTGCAGCCCCGCTCCCGAGTCCCCACTCAGTTCAGCTGAGGAGTCAGTCAATGGTCTCACTGGAGATCCGCTTGCTTCTCAGTCCTCTGGTCTAAAGCCGCCGTCTGAAGACCCCTCAGGTGGCGAGTCTCAGCCCGGCACTCCGCTGCCCGTGCCAGGTCACTCTGGTCTCAGCATCCAGGAGATGGTTGCAATGTCTCCTGAGCTTGATACTTATGCCATCACCAAGAAGGTTAAGGAGGTCCTAACTGATAATAATCTAGGTAAGAAGCACAGGGATTTGAATGACTAGCTCTGTGTTGGTGCAGTTTAGCTCAAAATCCATTCTGTGGAGTGACCGTTTCTTCTTTCTCTTGCCTGACCAGGCCAGCGACTGTTTGGGGAGACCATTCTGGGTCTGACTCAGGGTTCTGTCTCAGACCTGCTGGCCAGGCCTAAACCCTGGCATAAGCTGAGCCTGAAAGGCAGGGAGCCCTTCGTACGCATGCAGCTGTGGCTCCAGGACCCGCACAGTGTGGAGAAACTCATGGATATGAAACGCCTGGAGAAGAAAGGTGTGTAAGAAAAGCAGAAGGAGGAGTAGATCCTGTAGAACGCAGCATGCAGTCAGAGGCAATAAAGAAAAGGGTGATGTTATCTGCTTCAGCATGTTTTTACTTCATAAATATATTCTCCAACACAAACAGCAGCCTTTGGATTACACATGCACATCTGCACACACAATATCCTTTGTGCAGGACAGCAGAGCATGTTGTGCAGATCACAGTCATCTTGGTGTGATGTCAGTACCAATCAGGACTACAGACATCACGTACTGTATTGGATGTGACAGCTCGGGGACTGCCGGGGGCCTGCTTACTCACACTCATCAGCACTCCTCTTCATCATCGTCATCATTATAATAATCATCAGTCTCTATAAGCTTGTGTTTGAATCATTTTTAAGTACAGAACCCACTCTGTCACTTCATTCTTGTCTGTTGGCGAGATTTGTTAAAGAATCAGCAAATCCAGAGACCCTCCCCGCTGTGTCGGAGTGGCCCCCACCGTCCCACTTCAGGCGTTCTCTACCTGCCACAAGGAACAACAATCCAGGATACCTCAGAAAAGCACACTAACGGACCTCGAGTGTGTTTGGATCAGTCGGTTTATCCTGCGTTCAGGCTCGTTTTGGAGTATTGACCAAAGTAATGCAGCCAGATAGAGACGGGCGGTGGGCGGGGCCACTGGCAGAGCCCAGAGGAAAGACATGGACCTAATCCAGAGCAGCCGTAGTTGACCTCTCACTCTTGTGGTACAAACCTGCAAGGCAGCACACAACTTTCAGAGTGCTCTAACCTTGCTCTGAGGGCTTCACCCCCCCCCCCCAACACTAATATATCTGGCAGCGTGTATCAGGGTTGGGGAAATGTCAACCTCACGCAAAGCTGCCATGAGCTGTTCATTTTCAGCTGCTGGTGCCTGGAGTCAACAGAGCTGCTTGTTTGTTGTGAAACAGAAGGGACAAGTTCATTGTTGAAGTCTGTGAGAAAGACGAGGGCGCCATCTAGTGGTGGATACGGGAGCTGGCAGCATTCATCTCAGAATCTTCCACTTTTTTCCACTTTTTGTTAACTGTTTTTTTTCCTTTAGGTGTAATTGAGTTGTGTTTCTGTCTTTGTTTAGCTTACATGAAGAGGCGGCTGAGCTCCCTGAGTGATAGCCACTCCATGGACGGGGTCCTGGTGGGGACGGATTACATGCAGGGCTCCCAGAGCCCGGGGCAGCAGCATCTGAAGAAGCCCAGGGTGGTCCTGGGCCCCGAAGAGAAGGAGGCTCTAAAGAAGGCTTATCAGCAGAAACCCTACCCCTCCCCTAAAACCATCGAGGAGCTGGCCTCCCAGCTCAACCTGAAGACCAGCACGGTCATCAACTGGTTTCACAATTACAGGTGAGTGCTTGGACAGGAACCGCCGTCGCTGCAGTTTGTTTTGAAGTTGGGAACGTCATCTCACGCCTTGTTTCCCCACTAGGTCTCGCATTCGAAGAGAGCTGTTCATCGAGGAGATCCAGGCAGCTGGAGGGGTGGGTCCTGGCAGCGAGGGGGGATCTCCTTCTCTCCGTGGGTCCAAATCAGGAGAAGGAGACAGCTGTGATGGGACAGAATCCGAAGGCACAGTGGAGACCCGCCAGGGACTCGGCATCGGTCAGGAGGATCACAGAGGAGCGTGCAAAGACCACAGCATGGAGGTCGAGTCAGAGGTGGGGGGCTCTAATAATTCCCCCACCCAGTTAGACTGCATCACCTCAGGCTTAGCTGGGTCAGGCTCCAGCTGTGGACAAAGTGGACTGGGGCTCTTCAGCCTCACAGAGGCGTCCTCCAGTAGCTCTGCCTCGAGTACAAACATCCCGGCCTCTGGCCCGACCAGAAACCCCAGGGACAACAATCTGCGCAAGAAGAAAGCAGCCAATCTGAATAACATCATCCACAGGCTGGAGAAGGCTGCCAGTAAAGAGGATCCCTCAGAGTGGGAGTTTTAGCTCTCCCCATCTTTCCTTCATCCCTATCCTCTCATAACCTCACGACCTCTAACCTTGGACCCCTCCTGCTCAGTTCCAGTCAGAGAGTGGACACAGCCAAAGTCAAGCTCAGCAGCCATTTTTATTACAGAGAAGCTTTCCAAAAAAAGAGGAAAGAAGCAAAGAGTGGTTGGCAAAACCCGTAAAAAGAAGATTTACTGAATACTTAGAAGAACAAAGTAAAGAGAGCTCAAGTGTCTCTCTCCTGATTTTTTTTGTTTTAACTGAGTTTTGTTTTTGTACTGAGAAAAAGCACTTAGCCGTCCTGCTGGCCTCTGGCCCTGCTGTACCTCCCCTTATCACCAGCCACTGGTGCACCAGACTGGTTAGTCCTGAGCTGGGGTCTGACCCGCAGCTGGGGTTCAAACCTGGACTCAGTAACACAGGCAAGGCCTGAAACAGCAGCTGTCCCAGTGATAGACACTGATAGATGATGGAAAGAGACAGGAACTCTCTTACAAAAACTCTCGCTTTCTTAAAGGAGATTTTTTTCCGCTCTTCTTCTCACCTCCCAAGTGTCCACAAACCTCCCCTCACTCAGTGAGACGCCTCATCTTTCACACTGTAGAGTGACTGTTACAAACCCTTTGCCTTTTTTCACTCACTGCGTGTGTGTTTGTGTGTTAGGGGTTGTGTCAGTGTGCACCTGTGTGTGTGCGAGTGTGTGTATTTGTTGTGTGTATGCACACCTAAAATCGGTGTGTTCTCTTCTCAAAGGCAGCATGTTTTGTTTTTTACGTCACTCCTACGCTCTTAAGAGGGTAGTAGAAGGCCTGCTGGCTGAGCTGCCACAGTTACTGATATAAGACGGATGAACTTTGACCTGTTGTGTCCCGTATCCGATCCTGCTGACAGCCATGTGATGGCCAGAAGGATTTTTTTTTAAATTCCTCACGAACACACGCACTCATCTGAAGAGGAAGCAAGGAAGGAACCCTCGTTTTTTTGCCTCCTTAGACCTTTCTTTGTAGGACGAAGGATAATCTCTGTTTTTTGATACTGCAATTTGGTTGCCAATAAGAGATTGCACAGTCTATTGACTCTAAAGAGAACAAAATAGGGAATTTTAGCAAGCAATTTTAATTAGTACAAAAATACGAGCAGAAAATAAGAGAATAACAAGTTACTGTTTTAAAGCAAAACATCCGATTAGAATGGAATCATGTTGCGTGGTTGCGCTGCAACCCGATGAACTCGTGTAGTACTGTAGCTGTCTGACATGGTGATGCTATATGTGTCTCTTGTTGATGTTGTAAGGTTGTGCACGTCACAGCTGTACCCAGCACTGGACCTGCTGGGCGCGTGCACGTCTGCACCGCTAACAAAAACATTCACAAACATCTTTTTTATAGGCCAAATCAGGAAGAGTGTGTGTGTGTGTGTGTTGTGTGCATTTATACTTGCCTGCATGTAAGTCAGGGTTGAGGTCAATTCACCAATTATGAAAATTCTTGACTGAAAAAAAAGGGGGTTGTAGCAGATTGTGTTGTCGCCCCAGCCCTGGTGTGAGTCGTCTCCACTTGTCTCCAGTCTTTCCTGTCTCCAGGGACGTGTGTGTGTGTGTGTGTGTGTGTGTGTGTGTGTGTGTGTGTGTGTGTGTGTGTGTGTGTGTCTCTTCTTTTTGCATTGAATTCTACTGTAAACACTACAAAGGCATATCACTTCCTCCCTGTCCCACACAAGCCCTCAGTGCCTGTCAGCCCACTGCCTCCCCTTTTTGTGTGTGTGAGTGTGTGTGTGTGCAAGTTTGCATGGATGCACGTGCACGCATGCCTGCGTGTGCACACGTGTGAGAGATGGTGGAGCGTTTGTTTCCGATGAGTGGGGTCATATTTCTACTTGCACACACTACTAGTGCACAACTGACACCCTTCTTTAAGCTGTTTGATGCGTTACCATTGCATTAATAACCTTCTCACAAAGTAGTGTAATACTATGATTTACTGTAGCTTGGTTTTATTGCTATTTTGCATTTATAGTTTTGGTTTTTATTCTGCTTATTTATAGGTGCTGTATTTTGTTTTTCATTTAATGTCTTATCATATGAGTTGTTTATTTTTTAAGGGATTATACTGTTCCTGAGGGCAAGTAACATTTTTATTAGACGTATAGACTGCCGGCAGTATTGGTTAATATTTACAAAGATGTACTAGTTCTCATTTGTTTGTATATTCATGAATCCTAAAGGTTTTAGTGTCATTTCAATAGCTTTGATCACGTGTTCGCTACAGTCCATGCTCCCATCAGCGTCAAGCTCTCACCACAGCTGTTATGCTCTTGAATTGCTAGCTAGAGAATCAAAGGAACATATCAAGATCAGTAAATATACGTTAGTCTATTTTATTCTGTTTTCTGTTCTCGGATCACGTTTTCTAAGGCAAGCCCAACACTAACGCTCAGCTGGGCCCGCAGCTTTCGTTAACCAGATTTCGCCCATCCATTAATCACACGAGCATAATTAACTGGTCCAAATTTTTACTCTTTATCAAAATAGGTCAAATGAAATTACCTAAACTTTGAGAACGCATGTTCACTTGAAAGAGGTCATATCTGCCAAATTGAGATTAGAGAAGTATACCAGCGAGCAGGTGTGCCGCGCCATATCGAGCAGAGATCGCCAGCCTATGATTATGCAGAATTTCTATTGCAGTTCGTAACGAAGCACTTATGAGGATCTTTTTATGACTTTGGACAGGGTCTGTAAACACTACAACAGAGTACCATCCCAGGATCTTGGGAAGTGTCTGCCTCTTTTTTGTTTTTCCTTTTAGAGTGGTTGTAAACCAAGCACAGACTCGTCTCCGTGTCCGAACACTAAAACTGAAAACATAAGGTGGCTGCGCCCACGTTTGCCATCTCGTCTAGCAAACTCTTAGGTCAAACTACACACACACACAAAGCTGTTGTCCTGTACAGATGTACATATTGTGGCCTGTTTGGGTTAGATCCAGCCCACCCTTCCCCTTTTTTTCCCTGAACGTGCATCCTGATAAATCGTCATTGCACTATTATGATGCATCGGTTCTAAATTAGATTTTCTAATCCACCCGTTTCAAACTCGGGCTCTTCCTGTGGACGACCGTCAACAGGTCCTATTCGCCCTGTGAGATCATCAGCTGTTGTGCCTTTAACTGCCAAGCAGGGCACCAAACTAGTGATGTCATTAGACAGTTTCTGCTGATATCTCACACCCGCATCCAGACTCCATGTTTAGAGTTTTTCAGCTCTCCCCAACGAGGGTAACGAAAGCAGTTAAAGGAGAGAGCAAAGCGTGTGTGTGTTCATCAGTCCAGGTCTTATTTCAGGCATTTTTATTTAGTGTGTGTTATTTTCTCCCCCCCACACACACAATGCATTTCTCATTTTGTACATAAACTAGCGGCGAAGAGGCCAGAGCGTGGAATGAAGGAGGAAGCATGCGGAAACGGCAGACACTGTAATAACACTGAATTTCTTCATGGGGCATTTTTGTATTTTTCTGTTTTGTGTCAGGTTTGCTGTGACGTTGATAACGGCACTACAGGTATTGATAGTGACGCGTGCCAATTCTGTTTTGGAAAGAAAAAGAAACAAACAAAAAAAAAAAAAAGCAAGGCGTTGTAAATATGGCGGACAGAGTAGGATTCGCTCTGGTCACAGCGAGCTTTTGTTGGAAGGCAGGAGGAGAGAAGAAGGGACGATTCAGGACTTTTCCATGATCCACAGATATTTTTCTACAAATTTAAATCAGATGATTCTATACACTGTTGAATAACATTGTAAAGGTGTAACAGATGCTGTATATCATATCATGTTTTCTGAAGTGGTAAAGCTTTACTGTATGATCTGTTGAAGTCGTAGTTATTCATTTGAACACGTTAGTCGTAACGGAAGCCCGAACAGCAGCACTGGTCACCATATTCAGGAAGAAGAAGAAGAAGAAAAAAAACACAAAAAAAGAAAAAAAAGATAAAGAAAAACCTCAGATGTTTTTTGTAATACTTTTAGAATATATCTTATGAAGTGGGTTTTGTAAGGAAACACTTTCTGAATCAGCGGTGCTGTAAGCATAGCACACTCAGTAATACATTATTACACATTAGTACAGCACAAATACACTCATCCTTTTTAAAACCTTCCACTCGTCTGTCCCCTTTCACCGTCGTCGGCTCCTGATTTGAAGTCTTAAAGCCATTTATGCATAATCTCTTTGTTGAACGAGCGATTTTGAACAGTTCGGCTCTTTTAGTCGAGTTTCGAGCAAAAAGCCAAATAGTGACGTAGTTGTCTCTGGAGAGGTTGCAGACGGATTTCTGTGTATTGCTACCTAGTGTTGTCGCTTCAGTTCACCCTTAGCTTGAACCACAGTGTAGTCTGACAACCAAATGACCTGGGGAGGTCCTCACCCCTTCTCCCCCCTTCGTTGGAAAGCTTTAAGACGCTTGTTGAGGCTTTAGAGAAAAAAAAATCCAGCGTGTTTCTGAGATTTCCTCCCAGCTCATCAACGTGGAAGTAATAATTCTCATCACTTCTCCCACTGCTTATTTTGTGAGTGTGTGTGTGTGAGCGCGCGCGCGTGTGTGTGTGCTGTAGTACAAAAAGCTGCATGACTGTAAAGGGATGTTACAATGTTTTATTTTCTTTTTCTGTTTGTTTTTATAAGTGGTTTTTCCAGCACTTCTGTCACTCCTGAGATGTTTTTTTCTCCTCTTTCGGATTCTGCCTCCGTTTGTTGTTTTTTCCTTCATGTATCATCGTTTCTTTAACTTTCTATTTACTAAACGTATCATGTTGTTTGTTCTCAGCACTGTAAAACAGTCCCTTCTACAACATTGAAAAGCAATATCACTGTATGAAACGTTCACAATGTATTTGTTATGATTGACATTTGATTCATCATCATTATTATTATTCACATGCACCCTAGGTGTGATAATTGAAGTAAATCTCTTTTATACAAATACTATAAGTGTGCCTTTGTATCTTTATTTTTTTTGCTCGTCTCTTTCTGGAAAAATGTTTTGGTGGTTCTGAAAAGTATTCTCAGAGAAAAGAGTTTAGTTTTAGAGTTTCAGAGGTGTTTCCGACCTATTCGGCCATTTTCAGCTTCTTCAGGTGAGTCGTCTCTGGTGGTGTTTGTAGTTTTCTAAGTGAGAAGTCTGGGAGATAATCTGTAAATAATCTGGGTGCTTCGCAGGTCGTTACTCTGAGCTTCAGGTGGAGTTTTCGGCGGCCGTGCGTATCGGTGCCGAGCAGAAGGAGCTGATCCTGAAGCTGGAGCATGACCTGAGCACCATCCAGGCCATGGCCTCCATCTCCCGGCCCGACGCAGACGGGTCAGAGGTCAGCAACATCCCAGACCCCATCAAAGAGGCCACTGCTATGTTTGCTGGTATGACAGAGGATTATTCAAATTTTCATTTAAATTCTGCAGGTGGTTAAAGTTAAAGGGAATATGATGCAATATGAAAGCAAATAAAATGAAAGCAAATGTGCTGAAGTTGGTTTTTCTTTTGCAAACTAAAGTGGTGTCATCTGCAGGTTCAGGTGTGAGTCCCAATCCTGAGCTCCCTCAGGGCCAGATGGACTCTCTGCTCTCTATCATCTCCAGCCAAAGGGAGAGGTTCCGCTCCCGAAACCAGGAGCTGGAAGCGGTGAGTCTGTCTCTCACACACACCGTGCATTTTTTTCCTCATGGTCTTGTCGGAGAGTGAAATCCTCCTCACCATGTTTTTACCTCTGACCACAACAGGAGAACCGCTCCATGCAGCAGACCATGCAGGCCCTGCAGAGTGAGCTGGACAGCCTGAGGGCCGACAACATCAAGCTCTACGAGAAAATTAAGTTCCTGCAGAGCTACCCAGGCCGAGTACGTCTGCGTGACTGCAGAAATAAAGAGCCTTAACATTGTGCCTGGTGGTGTTCTGGGTAAATCGGTTTGTTGCTTTCATGTTTTAGGCCGGCGGCAGCGACGATACAGTGATGCGCTACTCCTCCCAGTACGAGGAGAGACTGGATCCATTTTCCTCCTTCAGCAAGAGGGTACAGGACAACCATGCACACCTCACTCCTTAAAATCAAATCTTTTTTCCCCACAGATTGAGTCATTTCTGCTTTTCAGTTTGTCTAAGAGTCATTCTTTCTGCTTTGGGTTGCAAACTGAAGTTGGAAAAAACATTTTTAGTTTGTGTAATTTAAAAAGGAGATTTTGGCTAATTGTGTTGCAGACATTGTATTTCTATTTGGACTTGTTGTGAAGAGGTCATGTTTTGTGTTCTGTGCAGGAGCGTCAGCGCCGATACCTGAGCCTCAGTCCTTGGGATAAAGCAACTCTCAGCTTGGTGAGCCTCAATCTAACAAGAACTCTCCACTTTAATGTGTTTAATTCTACTGTAGTTAAACCCTTTTTTCCTCTTCCAGGGACGTGTGATACTCTCCAACAAGATGGCCAGAACTATTGCGTTCTTTTACACCCTGTTTCTGCATTGTCTGGTCTTCTTGGTGAGTTCTTGCTCTCTCTCTCACAGACACACACACACACACTCTGATCTTAAACAGGATTCACCTTTTTCCTGTCATTTTCCAGGTTCTGTACAAGACGGCTTGGAGCGAGAGTATTGGGAGAGACTGCACAACATTCTGTGCTAAAAAGTGAGCATTTATCCTGTAGCTGGCTGAATATCCAGTTTGTGGAATTTTTTTATTTCTAAAACTAAACTAAATCTTTTTTCCTCCTCTTCTCACAGGTACGCTGATCACCTCCACCGCTTCCACGAGGATGATCAAAACCTTTAATCTGCCCCACGTTACCATCTGCATCCAGCATGCATGTCCTGCAGAAAACAAACAACTCTATTCCTGTGATATCTGAATTCTCCAATAGGGGGCGTTATAGAGCCGTGAATCATTAAAGATGGGTTCTGAGTAGATTTCCAGTTTCTTGATTTAAAATGAATATATTGATCCTGCAGAACAAACGTCTGGTGTTGGGTTAAAATAATCAAATGCTGTAGTTATTGGCATTTTCTGTGTGTTCTGGTTTAGATCTGGTTAAATGAAGATAAATGACTTGTTTACTGTACCAAAAGGGATCAGGATGCTTGTGTTCTGTTAAGTAATTTGTTCCAATAATCGTTAGAGGTATTTGGTGTTAAAGGTGTCAGTTCAGCACAACCTATTTAACAGTAGGTGAGAGTAGACGCTACATGTTTATGGTTTTTCTTCAGTTTAGGATAGATTAGCCAATCAGATGAGTGATTGACTCTTCCTGAAAATGAGGCGGCAGTAATTCGTGATTAAATGATGAGTTTGTTTTCCTAACTATAATAATAAAAGTAATGTTTATGTGCATGTTACCTGCTTACTCTTTCGCTTTCCCTCTTTGCAGATTAAATCAAATAAAGACTATGCAATAATTTGTCTTCTTTTATTTTTATGAGATGCAGCTTTTTATTATTCAAGTTCACTTTGTTGTCTTTTCATCCAGTGGGATGAACTGGTGGACTTTACGTTTGAGCAAGTGTCGATATGCTTGAGATCAAAACAAAATGTTTGAAATATATTTTTTGAAGTACATTTTTGTTTTCCAGATAAATATTTCTAGGATTAAAGCCGATTCATTGACCAACCTTTTCAGTCTAGCTGTTCAGGGGTCATTGAAGTGAAATTTTCTTTAATATGACAGCAGTTCACTCAGTTTATCAAGAAGGATGTTGCTCCTCTCCTTTTCTCAGTATGTTATTTTTTCATTGTTGCTGATGAGGTCCTACCACTTTTGTGTCATCAGCAAACTAACTGATTTGAGTTGGATGAAATACATCAGTAAAGGACTGAGTACACGTCCTTGAGGAACTCCTGTGCTTCATTTTGATGGAATTTAATGAGTTACACAAACAGAATGGTGAGATTGCTCCTCTAACTGAGTGGACCTTAGCGATGGGTCTCTGACACACAACTTCTCTGGCGTGACTGTAGGAAGGCTGAGAAACAGTGGAAAACTGACAGCCTACAATTTTCTTTAGATATGTTCAGGGCTATGTTGGCTGACTACAATGAGGCTGTGAAGAAAGCTGTAGATTTAACTACTGTATGCTCGCATCGTCTCTTCAGCCTCTGGTGATCAGCAGGTGCTCTTTAAGACACTCAGCTCCGTGCTTGAGCCCATTGGGATGAGCATCACAATTGAGGACTCAGCTGAGAATTTCTTGGAGTTCTTTTTAGAGAAACCAGCAGCCTCCCTATGACCCATCGTATGCTTCTGCTGAACCACCTCCGCTGACAGCTGCACTTGACTTGTTTTCACCCGTGTCCATCCATCATCTAATTAAGCTAATTTCCAGGATGAGGCCTTCAGGCTCTCCGCGTAACATTCTGCCAGCCTGTTTTTTTAAAGCAGCTGCTCCAGTTTTAGCACAGCCGTTCCTGACTGTTATTAATAGCAGCCTAAACTTCAGTCACTGAGACCGCCTTGCTAAAAGTTCTCAATGATGTATTCCTGGTAACTGATGCTGATGTTGCTCATGGACCTCACCACTGCATTTGACACCGTGGACCATCAGATCCTGCTGAACCATCTAGAGCTGTGGGAGGGGCTCTCAGAAGCAGCTTTGCGGTGGTGGATGGAATCCTACCTCATGGGTAGAACTACGAGTCTGTCCATGGGCACTTATCACATGATGAACAGCTAAGATAGGGGGTTCCGCAGGGGTCTGTTCTGGGACCATTGTTGTTTTCCATCTACCTGCTCCCCCTAGGGCTGATTTTTCTACAGCACAATATCAGTTTCCATCTATATGCCGACGAGACGACTGCCAGATTTAAGTGCCAGTAAAGAAGCGGTCTCTTAGCTCAGGTTAATCTCTGGTTTAGTGTGTGAACAATATACGCTCATGGTTGGCAGCTAACTTCCTAAGCTTCAATTAGAACAAAACTGAATCTATACTGTTTTCCCACAACAAGCAAAAACAGGATCCTCTGGATCTTTTAGTACTGGCCCCCTTTAAGTGAGACCTGGTCACAGATCTTGGTGTGAGGCTTGACTTTACGTTGACTTTTGAATCACAGGTGAACTCTGTGGTACGATCCTGTTTCAGCTTCGGCGCTTGTCCAGGATCAAACATATGCTATCAAGAAAAAACCCCTAGAAATTGTAACGTCTGTATTTGTCCTATCCAGACTCGACTATTGTAACTCCATTTATGTCGGGCTAATTGCATCTACCCTCTCAAGGCTCCGGATGGTCTAGAATGCTGCAGCGAGGTTTAGCTCAGAGGTGAAAAAATGGGAGTGTATTTCACCAGTATAAACACTCTGCGGTGGCGTCCAGTTAGGTACTGCATTGAAGCTAAGGTGCTTATGCTCACTTTTCCTTTGGCAGGGACAGCTCCCCCTTACCTCTCATCCCTTTTGAAGAAACATGTCCCCTCAATATCTCTCTGCTCTGCTCTGCTGCTGACCTTCTGGTTGTACCAAGGTCTAAATGCAAATGTTGCAGGGATAGAGCATTTGCAATTATATCCCCTAATCTGTGGAACCGCCTGCCATGCAAAATTAGACAAGCAACATTCTTAGGGTCTTTTAGAGCTAATCTGATCAAATATTATGGTTGTCTGATGTCGTCCTAGTTGTGTGTATTTATTGTCTCTTGTTGCCTTTCTTTTAATTGGATTTTTAGTGTTGACTGTTCTCTTAACTGGACTTTTAGAGTAATTATATAAGATAATTTTGTACTTGGCCTGTTGTTCTAATCTTTGATGAATTGCTCTGTTTTATTATTCTTTTAACTATTGTCTGTATTTTATCGTGTTCAGCGCCTTGGGCTACCTTGACTGGTGACAGGAAGGCGCTAGATAAATGAATGAGAGAATTCCTGATGATTACCTGTTTTAACAGGTGAAGTCTGTGCTGGTGCTGTCACCTGTTTTATAAAATACTTCTTATGTAAAAATAGTAACTTTTAGAACTGATCTGGATCTGAGAGGGACAATTTGAGTCATTTTGGAGTTTTTATATAATCTTGAGTTCATGATGGAGAAGCTGTTGACCTTTTGGCCCTTTTGTAACAGCTGACCCAAGAAGGAGAGGCTGCTTAATGTCTGCTCTGGAAGAAAACACATCACAATCTGCTGATTAGGGATTTGGTCCTCAGTAGTCCCACTTAGACTTGCCCCCATCTTTACAAACCCAGATTGGACTGCATTATTCATGAGGGACCTCCTGCGAGCGAGCGGCGCTGCGTGCAGCCATTAAAGCCTGGCAGACCTCCTTCACTTCTCTGCATCTTAAGCCCCGGTTTGCTTATCAATCAGAGCAGACTCCGAGCTATCTCAGCACAATTACGGCCTCGCTCTGCCCTCCACAGCACCGTTCACCTTTGACCCCAAACTCTGATGCGACTTTCTCCTCCACATCTTGTCATTCCCATCATCCTCACCTTTACATTGCTTATCTCAGCTCCTCCAGCCGCCCATCACCACTCCATCTGGAGTAACAAAGGCCTTAAGTGAGCCTAATGGTCTGATGTTATTGTTACTGCAGTGGATGAATGATTTGATTGGTTGAGGAGCTTCCTTTAATGGCTTATTCCCTCGTTCTCTCAGGTCACACTTCTACTCAGACTTTCAGTAATAAAGAGCATAACAGTTTTATTTTCACAGATGGAATTCAGATTATCGTCTTCATGCTGAGTTCAGCAGAGGGCAGCAAAGTTATGTTTCGTTATTAATTATTAAAACTTTCATTTCCTTTGCTCTTTGTGTTTGGATGCAGCTTTCTGGTCTGTTTTTCAAAACGTTTTGTAAGTTTTCATTTCTTTTGCCTTTTTTATTTAAACCAAAGACAACAGAAACATGGAATTCTGAATTATAGAATTCAATTTGAATCATTCTCAGAAGAAACAGCAAACAAATGCTCAGTTTTTATGTTGATAATTTAAAAGATAACTTACTCTGTGCTTAGATTGCACCAGATTATAATACTGGGGACAAGAAAAGAGCTAAAAAATGAGTCTGGATCCTATTTCTTTTTTATTTTTGAGGTTTAGGTGGAAAGCTGCACCTTAAACAACCCGTTTGGTGCATTAAGTTCTTGCACATTGTTGCTGGGATGAGTGCAGAGTTGGCTGTGGAGCCTCCAGGGCCACGCCAGTCCTGCAGGGAGATGAATTATGTAAACACTCGGTTTGAAACCTGCCTCTGTTCTGCAGGTAGAATTTCTCCTCTCTCAGGCGTTCATTCATTCATTCATTCATTCATTCATTCATTCATTCATTCATTCATCTGCAACTCGGAAAATCTCATTCACGGTTTTCATTCAACAAACTCACCATTCAGGATTTCTCTCCTTTGTGTCAGTAAGCAGCTCAGAGCAGAAACTGCTGAGGACTGTTGCATGGATACAAAGAGTGTGTGTGAGTGTGTTTGTTTGTGTGTGTGTGTGTGTGTGTGTTTTCATTCATTTTAAATCATTCAGAAACGTTTCAGCTTCTCATCCTCTTTTGAAATTTCCCTCTGTCTTTCATTCTTGTTTTTCTTCTTCCAGATTAGATTGCTTTACCTCCCCTCTTCCTCACCCTTCACCCTCCTCCCCCTATTTCCAGTGTTGCTATGGAAACAGGCCTCCTTCGTCAGGTCGCTCCATGCTAAACGCTCCCCTGCGCTCTGATTTTTTCCTGCATCGTCTGGCTGAGTCACTCGGCCACGTGGTCCAACACCAGCCACTCCGGACCCTGAACATGGATCCGGTCTCCCCCTGACCCGGCCCGCCTCACGCTTCATATCTGGGTACGGTGATGAAACGTGACGTCTGTAAGAGCACAGGACCACGCTGTTGTTTATAGAAAACTGACGTAATTTAAGGTCATCATCAAGAATAAAATCAATTTAACATTTTCCGATAGATTTGTTTCCATCTCACTTTAGTTGAATCAAACTCCTAAAGCTCATAAAACTTTTGCATTTTTGATGCAATCCTAAATTTTGTGATAAAGTATCAGTGAAGACTCAGTTAAAGGATTTTCATATGCATGTTTGAATTCACCATATTTTGATTAATAGAAACGATCGTTAATGCAACATCTGACCTCGTCCTGAACATAAAAAGGATTTTTAAATGGAATCTTTTATTTTGTAATCATAATGTTTAAGATACCCTGTGTAGAAAAAGTTCAGAAAATAAAAGACTTTAGAAAGATCTGCACAAATATGTTACAGTCATCAAAAGAAAGTCTACTCAGCTGCAAAAAACAGATCTCAAATAGATGAAATCCCAGCAGGAATCGAGTGAGAGGCGAGGGACAACCTGGACAGGTCCCAGTCCGCCACAGGGACACAGAGATAAACAACCAGTCACACCGAGGGACAATTTAGGATTGCCAATTAACCTAACGTGTGTTTTTGGTCTGTGGGAGGAACAGGAAACCCAC
This sequence comes from Aphyosemion australe, assembly GCA_006937985.1. Lineage (NCBI taxonomy): Eukaryota > Metazoa > Chordata > Actinopteri > Cyprinodontiformes > Nothobranchiidae > Aphyosemion > Aphyosemion australe. The sequence goes on along the minus strand of SSNS01000006.1, from coordinate 3,236,173 downwards.
ACATGCATGGGGAGAACATGCCAACTCCAAGCAGAAAGATCACAGCTGGGAATTGAACCTGCAACCTTCTTGTTGCATGGCAGGCTTGTATGACACACTGAAACATTTTAATGCTTTTACACACAAAATGAGTTTGAGCAGCAGTCAGCTGTGTTTAATGAGAACGTTTTTCTGGTTATAATCGTAGAAGACGGTGTTTTAAATATTGATGTGGAACACAAACTCCTGTAGTGGTGATTCATAAGCTGTCTGATGCACGCTGGACTTTATTTCCATCACGTGCGCAGCGTGTGACTGACACTGACGTGTTTCCTTCCTGTTGTTGTTTACAGACTCATTGACGGTGTGGTTTTCTATCTTTGGCTGAACCCCAGCGTGAATGACATCATCACACACATAATGCATCACCTCCCGCCAGCTCAGCAGGAGAGACACAAACACAGGTACAGGGTCAAAACGTGCACACACACACACACACACACACACCGCCAGGTCATTTGAGGGTCAGAACCATTAATATCCTGATGCCTCATTAAGGTAAAAGTTTGAGTCAGACCCAGTGTGTGATCAAGTCTTAATGCAACACACACACACACACACACACACACACACACACACACTGCACAATATATGCTGGTAAAATCTCCTTATTCGTGTCTTTGAAAGTCTTCTTTGTAATTTTTGTGCACTATTTAATACCATGTGACTCATCAACTCTACTTAAAGTAACACTAGATAGATTTTTAAACTTTAAGCTAGAGCTTTAACATTGATCTCAGTGATTGTTGCGTTAGAAACTTCACCAGTTTCATATTTGACACCACTCTGCAGCCCTCTGCTGAGATATATATTTTTTTATCAGAGTGGCGCAAATGGGCTTCCGTACTGGGTGAATAACTCTTTCTAATGCTGCTTATTACAGCCATACTATGCAACCTTTTCATATTTTTAAATCATTTTCTTGAGCCAGTATGTGCTAAAATGACCCCCACCGCCCTCTGTGGCCAGAATACCACACTTGCAACTTCAGAGTGGCGAGCCGCCCCCTGTTGAAGCTGACATGCCTGGTGCTGCAGTCTGCTTCCAGCATGTTTCCTGCATGTTTTAGATCGTGAACACAGCTGATTTGTTTGATTTAGTGATGAACCGCTCCTGTAGACACTGATGAAGGCTGAGGAGACATTTCAGCAGTTAGATTAAGGTGTGAAAAAGACGAACGCACAGCGAGGAGATACGTTTCACTTTCACTAAACACTAGGGGTGCTAAAAGCAAGCCAAAACTGCAAAGTGGAAGTTTTGTTATTGTCTCTTTCCTCCACATATCTTCTTTAGATGGGATTTCCAGTTTCCAGTGGAAATAACCCTGAAACTTTAATTTCAAACATTAAACTTTGAAGCAGGATGACTTGGACACAGGGATGAAGCGGTCTCTCATATATACCTGCTGGCACGTTGACCCTAAAGCAGCACAAAGAGGCCAATCTCCAGATGCTTTCACAGGAAATCACCTCAAGTCATCTAAAAATGACCTACACGCCATCTGATCACCTGATCTGTTGCAGCTACTGAGGCGGACATGTTGATTAGAGTCTGGAGTGTTTTTCTGTCAGCATGAATCAGATTTGTGTTGCTGCAATAAAAGAGGAAAGTGGTGAGATTTGGCTAAAAAGGCTGGAGGAGATTGAGGCAGATGTGACGAGGGAGAAACTGGGAGGTTGAAGCGGTCACTGCCCCCTCAGGGCTCCCGTCGATTTGTTCTTCCGGCAGGAAGTGTTCCAGGATCAATAAGAGGCGAGGTTCTCCGGAGGGAGACAAAGAGAGGCCAGAACTTGTTCAGTTTCATTAAGGTGCTCCTCACTCGCTTTAGACTTTAAATTAGGATCAGAGGAGAGTTTTCTCATACTCAACATCAAAATCCTCACAGCTGAAAAGCAACAACAACCCATAAATAACTCTTAAATCCCCAATTACCTGAACTTAGAGGAAAAACAGACAAACTAAATAAAAACAAAACAGTTACCTTACATGTATATTATCTCTATATTAATATTATTATTTTGACATAATTTAAACCTTACATTAAATTTGACCCCTTATAGCCCCAAATCAGTAAAAAAACAAAACATAAAAGAAAGTTTAATCTAGATGTGGATTTACTGTGGATTAAATAACCCACTATTATATGTGCATATATGTAGGAAGAGCATGCTTTTAATGACACAATAATTAAATAAAGGTTTTACTTCCAGAAGTCCTGGATCTGTTTCCTAAATGTGCTCCATTGGATTAAAAAAAATCAACCTTTTCTCCTCAAATTAAAAGTTTTGAGCGTCTTTCGCTGCAGATTAAACAACATAATTTAACTTTAACTCGAGCATGTTGGCTGCTAAGCATCACCGCTTTGAGCTGCTCAGAAGAAGAGCTTAAATCCAAATAACAGGGTGGCTTGTTTAGGAGGAAACACTAAATGCAGACCTCATGGAGCAGACTTCCTCCCCCACAGCCAGGTTATTATTTTAGCCCTTAACCCAACAGATTAAATCCTCTCAGAGCGGATTATAATCAGGCTAAGCTGACCGTGCCACTTACTGAGAGGTAAGCATCACCGAGCCACATGAGGAGTCACAATTGGCCATGGACTGGATTCTGTTTACAGCAGCCTCCATCCTTCGTATTTATTATGAGAGGCTGTGATTGTAAATGTTGCAGACGGGATCTCAGATTCACGTCGCTTTGAGTTGAATGATGAACATGTGAAAATGCTTCTGCATGACAGAGTCTGAGCGACGTGGGCAGAAATGCCATGCCATGTCCTGTCAGCATTTTTCTAGAGTTTAATGAACCACGTCCTCGAGAGCAAAGAGGAGGAAAAACTCAACTCGCTGTGCTATTGTAGTTTAGATTGTGTGTAAATACGTTTAGTTTTGGATTCATGAGGATTAACTTTCTGATCGTTAGGATCACATCGTGAATGAAACTGTTGGTTTTGTTGTACTTTTCTGTTTTTAGCTTGACCTCCTGGAGGCCGTCTCCTTGTCAGTTATGTTGATTTGTGATTGAAAGGTGTGAAGTATCAAATCAGCACACACACATACACACACATACATGCATGCACACATGCACGAATAGACACACACACACACACACACACACACACACACACACACACACACACACACACACACACACACACACACACACACACACACACACAACTGTTGATCTGACCCTCCTTCCAAAATCTAAATGTGTCTGAGTGTGTGTGAAAACACACGATCAGAGCTGTCCATCACTGCTGTCTCTGTTTGTTTGTGTATCTTAACCAGCTGGTCGGTGCATCTGTCGCTGGACTCTGATGGTTAGGATGGTTTCTGGTTAAATATTTATTTATTCTCTCTTTAAAAAAATAGATCAACTTCCTTTTTTTGAACACATATTTACAAACACGGGTCACTTTGTAAAAGGGTGATGAGTGTTAAACAGATTAGTGAACACACACACACACACACACACACACACACACACACACACACACACACACACACACACACACACACACACACACACACACACCCCTCTGTTGAAGGAAGCTGTGGTCATTTCGACCAAGGGCACAGAACACCTCAGGGATTCATTGTGACCTTCAAAATAAAAGACCCGAGAAAACACAACAACATGTCATAAACAAAAACAATTTATTAACAGACTTTTTGACAAGAAAATCTTTAGCTATGAGTTTATTTTCTGTTCTCCACATCCACTCAGTGGACTGTTTTCCTCTTAAAAAACTTTTATGATTTTGTTTGTTTATTTGAACTCAATTTCAGATTTATAATTTAGTTTTGGATTGTTTTCATTTGTAAATATTTAGCTTTTGTGATTTAAAAAAAATGCATAATTCTGCATTTATATTAGTTTGTTTTCAATCGCTAAGAAGCGCTGGCTTACCCATACGTCAGACACTTTTTACACTTAACACAGACACACACCTACAAAACACAATAGGCAAAATAGTTATTTTTTTCCCTCAAAAACACATTTTGTTAAATTTATACACTTCATTTCAAAATACAGTAGGCCTACACCTTTCTCTGTGCACTCTAACTTTACCAAAACACTGGAAAAATAACTCAAAATGAAATAATTCTGTCAAACTATATTATTGGTTTTTTGGTACATGCAGTCAACGTGCACCAGTTTTTGGCAACTTTTTGCAAGAACTACATTAACTTTGTTTCAGTTTTACAGGTAATTACATGCAAAACGTGCAATTCACAAGTTTGGCGAGCCACCATGTGTATGCAAATGCTAATGGTTACTTATAGAAAACACACAGAATTCATGAGTGAAAAACAGAAACAAAAACACTCAGATGAAAGGGAGAAAACATGTTTTCATCAACATCACATGATGTCATCCAAGCTGATACACCTTCAGCACCTGCCTTTCAAATCCAGTCTGGAATCAGCTGTGGCTGGTAGCCAGAACAGCTATAATATAATAATGTTTTGTTTCTTTTCTATGTGAAGTCTGGGGTCATCGTGATGCTTCAAATAGGACCTGATACATGTTCTCACACCTTTACACAAACACGTTTCATATAAATAAGACTTGCAGCATGTTAGTGCGGCCAGATTCGGTCCTTGGAGCTTTATTCTGAAGGACCAAACCGGAAGTGGAGTGTGTTTTTTTAATTGTCGGTGCTTTATAGAAGTCTGAGGAGCTGCAGAGCTCAGTGTTCAGCAGCAGCAGCAGCAGCAGCTCATATTGCGTCGATAGGAGATGGAGGCAGACCTGACCCCCCTCTGAGCTCCTAAAACCCGGACACACACCACCAGATGAGCCCGGTAGGGATGAGATCCCGACCATGACTGATTCCGGATTCTGAGCATCCTCTTCACGGAACAGAACCGGGATCGCCTCAGGGACCCAATGAATCCAGCGCTGTTCAGTTGAGGTGAGTCCTGCGTTTTTTGTGTTTTTTCTCTCATTCAGCGCGCCCGGATCCTCCTGGTCAGGTTTCATTCATTTATCTGGGGTTATTCTCCCTACTGATGTCGTGAGGAGGAGAACCCTCCAGCTGGTCCAGGTGTTAGACCGGATCTGGACCTGGACCATCCCCGCAGACAGAGCTGATGGAGGAGAACAAGTGCAGAGGTTTGATGAACGCATCAACACGACCGGAGAGCGTCTCGGTTCTGGAAAGGAGGGGTCGCGGTGAGGGGGGAGGAGGGGGGGGGGGTGTCCTCCAATAATCCTGTTACTAGACCTGTGGTCAGTCAGGACGGATCCGGGCCCTGATGGGTCCATTCACCGACAGCTCTCTGTGCTGTCAGCCATTCAGCAGGAGGCTGCTGCAGACTCCCATTCATGAAGTCCTCCATCCGGGCTCCGTGGGCCTGCATCAGGCCTGCAACAGGCCCACTATTGACTTCCTCTCATGTATCTGTTGATGGGCTTCATGCCTAATAAGTCTGATCTGAACCTGACTCAGACCTGCTCACTTAGAGGCTTTTAACTTACACAAACACTCTAATAATGGATCTGCGTCTGTCTGCAGAAAAGATGATCTCCAAGCTCACATTCATTTCTTCTGATTATGAGTAATAATATGACCATAATAACGTTTCTGTAAACTTGCATGAATTATTTCACCAAAGGGAAGCTTCTCAGACTTTATCCTGATGATTTCAGCAGATCAGTGATGAGATTAGAGGACAAAAAGGCATAAAAGGTGTGTTTTTCTAATTAGATGGAATTGTTGAGACTAACAATGGCTCTAGTCTATAAACGTTAGTATGAAGGTTTCCTGTTTATGGCTGAAGGGTGTTGCAGTGGTTCTCTGTCGCCTTGCAGAATGAACGTTAAGCTTTAGGGCTCAACAGGAACCTCACGCCATCTGGTTTCCTTTCACAGTGCAAAAATATCCCCCTAATATCTATTTCAGGTGAGATTTTAAATCAATAGTGGAATTCAGACAACATAAGAAGCTCAAAAAGCTAAGATTTTTAGGTATTTATAAAAATGAGTTGACGTTTTTTAGAATTGGACTCATTTTTGACAAGTGATGGAGATGAGCTGCACCCAGAAAAATCAATCAGTCGATCAGTAATGTTGCCTATAATCTGTAACTCAAAAGTCAGATTCTGTCTTGGTCAGTGAATGCACCGTTGTTTAGCTTAGAAGAGCAGAATAACCTGCTATAGGATCCAACCTGTTACAGTTAAACTACAAAACTTTTATTTACTTTGGCCTCATTTTCAAACCAGCGAGTATCTAACTGGGCTGTGACTGGTGGTGACCAGTTAGAGACTAGTCCGAGATGCACGAAGCACAAGAAAACATGAAAATTACTAGTTACAAGGCCATGCAAGAAACATGATGTCATTCCAAAACATTTGCAACATTTGCACAACTTGTGCAAAGTTTTTCATCACAATTTAGTCAATAAGTGTTTTAATTATGACTCAATTTGTTTGCAACTTAGTTATTTACTATTTGGCTGCCATTATGGAAACCAAATGAAGTTGCAGCCCAGCTGCAGGATTTAGATTAGTCTCTTGTTTAGAAATCAGCTGGAACTTTAACTGATGATGCCGAGGAGTAAAGGAAGAACTGGTGGCAAATGTTTGATATTTTTACTCAGTTGAAACCTTCAAATATGTTGTTTTAACTTTGATGCATTTATGGATCAGAAAATAATGTGAATTATGAGCTCTGGTTGCAGCTTCAGCCGATTCCAGACATCCGTCTTTCACTCAGTGCATTTCTGCATTCTTGTTTTTAAATCTATTTTTAGTTTTTTATGCTTTGCTGCTTGTTGTTGTTTCAAAAAGCTCAAATTATCTTTATTTACAAGCTTTCCTATAAAGTGCAGGCTGTGAGGTAGCTGGGTTGATTCCAGACAATTCAATACCAGGTGTGGTAGAATTTAACTGTGCATGCATGAAAACTCTGCTAAAGACAAGAATAATTAATAAAAATTAATTAAATTGATCAAATCTGATGCATGCTTGTGTAAGTCAGCATCTATTTAGGATTTCATGATCTTGCACATATAGTGAATATTTTGGCCGAATCAAACTGAATCAGGCTTTGAGGTTTACCAGAGTTTTTGTTGCACACACCTGATGTTTTAGGGACAAATGCTACTAGAAATATGAAATCATTCTGTGTCAGAAATAAAAAAGCAACACATATGTGATGGAGCTACAATAATCCGGCTGTTTTCTGCATCATCTAAAGTTAAAACCCATCCTCTCACACGGGTTGTTGAATATATCTGTGTACGTCTCCGTGAAAGGCTCGTGGTCATCTGTGGAATTAGTTAGACCAAGTGGGTGAGAGACAGGAAATAGAAGTCAGTGGTGCAATGTGCATCTCCCACGCACTCTGTCCTTTATCGCCGGCCGCCATATGGATGCCTGAGCTCACTCGGCTCAACGTTTACATTGTGAACGCTCGCCAGGGGAAGCGTGAGAAGGAGAGACGGAAAGCACAGCCTGTCTTTAGAGGACATGCTAATTAATGTGTTTAATATCTGTGTGGTGAGGCTCTGCTGCCTGGATCCTCCTGCAGGTGAACCCATCAGGTGACTGGATAATGGGAAAGTCTCCATCATGTCTGGAATTCTTATCCGTTTGCTTCCTTATTTTGTGCAAATCTGTGATCCGACCTGCTCTGGGTCTGGGTCTTATCAGTGTCTGGATCAGGAATGTGTTGTCTTCATAATGTCAGCCTTTGTGCCAACACCGCTCCAGCCTCGCTGCAGATGGAGACGCTCTCCTCTCCTCTGTGTCACGTCGGTGCTGATAGAGGCAACATTCTGGCTCATTAAGGAGGTTATCAGAGCTCGGGTCAAAGGTCACTGACTGGCTGCTCTGAAGTCAACAGATCTGAAAGTAGGTGAAGGTGGGAGTCTATCACTGCTGACCTCTCTTCTGCTCTTTCTCCTGCTCCCTCCATCTCCCAGCTCCTGGGATTTTTATCTGCCGTCGCTATCTCGTTTGTTTTTCATTCCTCCTTTTGTTTGAAAATTCAGTCTTACTGGCTCTTTTCCTCCATACTGGCTGTCTTGTTTGGGATTTTGTTTACCAAACGTTTTGTAGAATAACTCCGTACAGAATCAGGATAGGCTGGGAATATGGTCCAAGGAAGTTGGACTTTCTTTTGTCCAAGTCAGTCTAAAAACTAATTGAGCCTCCTGCTGAGGGAGGAAAAAGGGCAGATTGCCATCTCTGGGCTTGGAGTTACCAGCTGCCACATGTGGAAGAGTCTTGGGGTCAGATGGAGCAGCATCTGTAGTGATGCTTCACCAGAAAAGAGGCTGAGCCGATTTAAAACTGTTGATTTAGCACTCAATCTACTTTCCAGGCCTAACTTTTGGGGTCGTGACCTGATAAATACGATACAAGCGGCTGAGCAGAGCCTCGTTTGTAGAGCTCAGCTGTTTGAGATGATCGCAGTAGAGTCGCTGCTCCTCTGCAGAGGAAGAAGCCGACTGAGGTGGTTTGTCCATCAGTTAAGGATGTCTTATGACACTCTTAAGGAAGTATTTCTGAGATCCAGATTAGAACCCACAGCAGGTCTGGGAAAGCCTCAGAATCCCTCTGGATCAGCTGGAAGGAGGAATGTCTGGGGATGTCTTTTTAAGCTAATGCCCCTGTAACCCAGTTTTGGAGAAGCAGCAGAAGACGGACAGAACTTTGAACTGTTTTTGTCATTTAATAATTAGCAGAGACCATCTTCCCTGTCGTTGAAGCAAACGAGTCTAAAAGATGAAAAAGAGGATCAGGGCTCCAGTGACTATTAGGTATTTACACCCAAATCTGAGACGATAACATCCAATGAAACAAAACTCTGAACTATACCTTTAATTGAACATCATTTCATATTTAGCTGCAAATTTTTGACATGCAGCTACTTCATCAACGATGACGTCATCAAACCTTTAAATATGCCCTTTTCATTCATTTATCAGGTCTACATCTGTTGAGTTCTGGTGAGTTTTGAGATGTTTCTTCTTCTTTAGCAGGTAAAACGTCTGGAAATTGATGCTAATTTTTCTCCAGTTGATCTAATTGGTTGCTTTTGGTGATGCACTTTAGGGATTGCCAACAAGAAATTGCAAAAATGTGCATCCAAATAGTTTTTACCTGTGTGAGTACCTCAGAACCTCTCGTCCTGCTGTTGAACCCAAACTGGTCGTGTTCTTCTGATAGTTTGGGAGGGAACTGTGTGTGCATTGCAGTACAGTACTGAGTGTGCTCCTGACTATGTGCTGTGCCATGGAGCAGGCTAATCTTAGAAAACACGACTGGGCTCAAACTCCCTGGGGTGGGAGCACAACATCACCAATCATCCTCATCAGCCAATCGCAGAGGGTGTTCTGCAGGCACGAGGCTGCTCGCAGCAGGTTGGATATAGACGTCTCTTCAGCTGCACGCACAGCGTTTATCTCTCGCAGAGCTTTAAAAATACGAATCCATGCACGTCTCTTATGCACGGCTGCAGCATGTCGTCTCTGCACAGAGACTCCGTGTGCTCGGCGCGGTGCGTGAAGGGATCTTGTAAAATGTGTTTTGCAGGCTGTAGCTGATCACCTCTCCCTGCATTGTAATGTCTCTTTCCTCTCCTCCCCAGTCAGTTTACTGTTACAGACAGGACTTCCAACCATCTGACAGAGATATCTGCCCTTCTCCCCTGGGGGAAGAACAAGCAGGACGAGGAATGGGAGGAGGAGGAGGGGGCACGGTAGTGGTAGATTTTTACAACAGATAGGCAACAGATACAGGAAGGAAAGGGCTACTGAGGCCTGAAGGATGGAGGTGAACACTTTCACATTCCTCATGACCTTTTTTCTGTCTGTTTTCTTTGTTTCTGCTTCATCAGCGCTGGAAAAAATGTGAGAGTCTACGTAGTCTCTTCCTCCCTCTTGTCCTGTAGTACGTCTCCTTTTCTTTATGTTCCCCTTGTCTCCTCCACCTCCACACTTGCTGATTGTTTTAGCAGCTGGCTTGTAGAGGAAAAACAGGCCCCTCCCCTCCATCCACTGATGGAAAAAGCATTCTTTATTTTTTTAAAAACAATAACACAAATTCTCATATGCAGGCACGCTTTAAAACAAGACTACAGATACATTTGGGCCTGTTGAAGATTCGACCTCACATGCATCTTTTAGAAGATATTTTTCCATCATCCATGCTCTGGATGTGCCTGATCCTGTGCAGGGAGCCGGTGCCATCCTGCAGAGGCAAACAACCATTCATGCACACCTGAGGTTGGTTAAGCGCTTCCTTTTGGAGTAAACTGATAACACACACATGCAATCCATGCAGAAAAGCTGGGGTTCAAACTCAACATACTAACCACCTGCATCGCCTCTCAGGTGTGCTTCTAAAAGATAAGTTCACACCTATGATGAATTGTGGATGTCCCAGTTATAGGGTGTATTTTCTTCACTGTGGACGTTTTTCAGGGTCATTTCAGTCATTCCAGAGCTGAATCTGTTCCCTCAGGGAGAGTGAGGAGGATGTTGTTGCGAGCTTTTAATGAAAAGTTGGAGCAAGTTGCTAAAAAAAGACCAATAACAACATTTAGGGGATAATAATGAGCTTATTTAGGCTCATTGGACAGGTGACTTTAGCCGCATTCAGAGTAAAATCAGCTCAAAGCTGCACTTGTGTGAAGAACAAATGCAACCCTTTTCTCCTCCATCATCTGTGTCTTTCTTGTTCCTGCCCTCTTTGTCATCATTTTAACTTTACATCCCCGTCTGCCTTTTCAGTAGTCTGCTGAGCCTCAGAAAACCATAATGCTGTCCACTTCCTCCAGAGTCTCTCGGCTTGAGTTTCTTGCTGACTCGATGACTGTGTGTGTGAGTGTGTGTGTGCACGCTTGAGGGAGTGTTGCAGCGGACGGTTCGATATCCTCCAGCGAGGCACATCCTCGTGTGTGCGGAAAGGCAGGAGTTCTAGAAACGCACCTCTCTGTGTTGTTTTCTTTTTGCTGAATGGGTGGAAAGTTGGCCGAGTGCTGGTTTTAAATAGCTGAATGGGTATTGACTGGCCTGCCAGCAACAAGGGGGTGGTGATGGTGGGGTAATTATTACAACACATGCTGATTAGCAGCTTCGCTTCCAAATAAACCTGGCTAGAATGAATGAATGAATGAATGAATGGATGAATGAATGAATGAATGGGTGCACGGATGCTTTAATGAATGAGTTTATGAATGAGTAGAAAAGGGTTTTACCTTCATGTCAAAACATTTAGCAACTTGGTGCTGCTGTCTAGTGATTATTCCCAAAGGAAAACCTGTTTATTCCCAAAGCCATGAGGTGGGATTGTCATGGTTCAGATTCAGGAAGCATGCAACAACCAGCAGCTCGACTTTATTCAACATCTTGGACAAGATTATCAGGGTTGAACAACGTTTAAATTTAATCCCTATTAGGACTTTGATCATTAAAGAACATTCATGACCATGCATCACATTTAGTTTCATGATATTTCTTAAATTATACCATTAATTGGTGATTTTAATGTTTATTACAGCAATAAATCTTACATCAAACTATTTAAGTGGTTGGGATCTACTTGAGATTTAGTTAATAGTAGGGATGTGTTTTGGTAAAATTCTGGCGATACGTATCACGATATATTGTGATACATTCAGCCAGATGATATTAGCGATTTTTTAGACTGAATTTTTTGTAGGAAAATTCAATAAACAGTCCAAACTGATACATAACATGTTTAACATGAGGTATCTGAACCATAATAGAGGCATTTACATTTCAATGGTGGAAACCAAACCCACTGCACACTGCTGCCAACTAGCGGTCGGCGTTTGAATTGCACCAAAAGAAAAGAAAATACACAAATGTTTGCATGTAAATTCTTCCAAAAATTCGATACACAGCTTTTGAATATCGGTATAATATTGCAGGAAAAAATATCACGATATATTGCCGTATCGATATTTTCTTACATCTCTAGTTAATAATAACTGGTGCAGCACTTTTCAAAATGTCTGTTCATGTGTTTGTTTTTTCTTTTTAAATCTGTTCCCTCCTGAGATCCTCCATGATGATTTTCATGATGTTGATTGGCTCAAACTTTCATTCTACCACCTCTGAGCTTCACAGATGCAACAAGACGTAGAAGCTAAAAAGGGTGTTTTATTCAGTAGAACGTGTCAAATATCAAATCTGGACTCTTTGTTTACCATTTTAGCAAACAACTGTGAATATTTTTACTTGTTTTGATAGAAAGAGAAATTCTGAATTAGATTGACAAGCTAATGGCTAGTCTATCCAAATACCAGACCAAATAGAATCATTGATGACGTTAAATAACTCTAATTGCAAATGTTTTTGTGCTTTTTGCTCAATTTTAAGTCTCTGCATCACCATCGATTTTGCACAAGGCCAAGTTCAAATGGCAGGATAATCGTGCCGATTTTTTGACCCGATCCGACAACCTTAAGGGCCCGATTACCACAATTATTCTAAAGGTCATCCGATTTTGTGTGGTGTCTTAAGACTCTGCTCTGCCTGGAAGTATGTTGGGACTGCTTGGATCATAAATCCTGGCTTTCAAACTGTTGAATGTGATATTTTGCTAATGAGAAGGTGAGATAATGGAAGTGCGCTGCACACTCCTCCTCAGTCCCGTCTGACCAGGGAATATTTGTGTGTGGAGTCGGTTTGTGTGTCGTGTTTGCTGTAACTGTTATACCCGTGATTGTTTTTATCTCCACGTGCACGGTCTCTCGTGTTTTCAAAATCCTGCCAATTTAAAAATCCCGCCGTGTGAAGCGGGCCTTACACAACTGTTCACTAAGAATTCCAGATTTGCAGCACAAGCTAGTGACTAAGCTAGCTAGTTGTAGTAGTTCACAATATTGCTGCTTAAAGGTTAAACAGCGTTTATATGAAGGTTTTTGAGATAATAGTTGGTTCATGTTGGCAGCAGTCACTTTGGTCATGCTATGACTAGCTGTTAGCTCGTCAATCTGGTCAGAAATAAGCTGTTTCTCCAAACTGAGGTTGCTCAAAGAGGTAGAATAACAAGTTATTCTTATTTTTGTTTTACAGACATATTTTTAAGACGTGTGGTAGAAAAATAAATCAGAGCAGATATTTTTGTATTTCTCCGAAATTTCAGCATCAAATCTCAGTATCTGAGAGTTTTCTCCACAATGAGCCCTCCTGAGTACCTCCCCTCTGTGATCTGGTCTGTTTGGTTCAGATCAATCCAGATCCAGGATCTTCTTATCTGTGTGACTTGCAGCATTAATGAACGCCACATGTTCCTGGTGGTTGGGTACCGTCGATGCTGACATGCAGAGGCAGAGAGGGAGGGGCTGTGGTGGAAACGCTCATTGGACGTCGCTACTGACACAATGTCATTATGACTTTGTGTCAGATTCTCGCTGTGGCGAAAAGTCGTATCCGTGATGTGATGTGGTTTGGCAGCACTGAAGCCTGAGAGGAAGCTGATTCATCCAAACAAACAGAGGACAGAAGAATGGATGACAGCAACTGTTGGCTTAAAAAATGCTAAATATTTGTTGAATATGAGATGGGACGTGTTCTGGAGCGGTGAAATGTTGGTGCTAACCAGCCGTGACTGAAGGCAGATCATTAAAATACCCAGAGTTCATTTGATTTATCACAACTTTTCTGGATCCTTTCCAGTCAGTCTCTTGTGTTTATAATCAGGAGCTATCGAATGAATGAATGAATGAATACATTTTATTTAAGTGTCTTGCACAATACATGCCCAGCCCATAAGACACTATTTGACAATAAATAATAATAATAATAATAATAAATCACATCACTATCACATTTTTTCATATTACGTCATCTAAATAATGAAACAGCATGTTTCTACCCTCAAGCTGAAGCTTCAGCTTTTAGCTCCTGGATTTATTGTAAATATTCTATTTCACAAGTTTAGATACAAATTAGAGGTTGTCTGACATTGTTTTTTTATTGCCGATGGCGATACCAATGCAGATATGTAGGAGACAAGGTCAGTCGATGGCCGTTATCTAGTTATTTTCCACCTTATTTTCATGCTAAAATGTCACTAATAACATCAGTTGATGCACAAAATTTCTGAAGCTGAATCTGTTTTTGAACTTTGAATTTAACTGTTAAATCTTAACTTGTGCACTGTTCAGTGTTAAAGTCAGACACCTAAATAAAGTTCATTTAGAGTATTTATTATGCAGATGTTATTAGTGAACGTAAAAATACACTTAAATTGTATTCTGCAACAGCACCCGGCTGCCCGAGGATGTGCCTGACTTTAAATCGGCTTTACTAAGGACAAATATCGGCAAATGCAGATGTATAAAAAATGGTAAATATCAGCCGACCGATATATTAGTCTACCCTAATCCAAATAATAATTTAAAAAAACACTTGATCATCTGAAACATCAACATTAAACCAAAAATCAAATTCACAATTGTTGGGGTCTCTAAGAATGACATCGGGGGTCTTGAGATGATTTCCAGAAATTTAAATAAAATTTTAAAGGGATATTCCACCCAAAATTGAAATTTTGTCTGTTGACATATTTCCCAGAGTTAGATAAGTGGGGGAAAGCATTTTGTAACCAGCGCAGTAATTTTCCTGATCTGGCAGCAGTTCATCTGCTTTAGTTTAGCTTTAGCTTAGCATAAACAATGGAAGTGAATGGCAGGTACTAGCATGCTGGTCATAAATGCATATGAGTGAATATTAGCTGAAGCAGTTTTCTTAATTCTCTGAATTATTGTTTTTTGTTAAATCAGAGATTTCTGGTCACATGACATTTGCTTTTTTGTGGGTCTGAAGCTGAAGTTTGGGAACCAGTTGGTCTGAAACAGAAATGAAACCTAAAATAACCCCTCATGACTAAAACCTAAATTAAATTCCTCATGACTGTCTAACATGACTAGAAATAACATAAAGATGCTATTTTAATAAATGTCAGAAAGCAAACTTGGTATATTTTCCTTGCTGAGATGCAGAGTCAATAGTGACAGACGCAAGCTGGTGAACAGTCTGCTCCAGTCACACCAGGCTGCTCCACAGCTGATGTACGTGTGATCCAAGGCTAACTCTCTCCTCCTCTTCCCTCTCCTCAGCCTCTCCTTGGTGGGTTGGCATGGCCCAGTGATGAACGGAGCGGTGGTGCCGGGCAGCCCGGAGCTTTCCTCCTCGTGTCCGCTGCCTGACTGGAGAGAGTTCTGTGAGCTCCACGCTCGAGCCTCCGCTGCAGATTTTGCTGACAAGTTCCAGCGCTTTCTGTCAGAGAACCCGTGCTACGACTCTCCCGGTGCTGATGCCAGCTTCTCGCAGCACTTTGCCAACCACTTCCTGGAGTGCTTCTCTGCAGCGCTGACACAAGCAAAGGAGAAACAAGCATCCTCTCCGGGGGAGGAGGGCTGCAACGCCGCAACAAAGTACAGCATCGTTCCCTTCCTGGGGATCCAGGGTTGCCCTCTGTCCTACGGTCACGACCTCTACCAGCGGCGCAAGGACACTGGGGCTTCGAGTGAGTCCCTGGACAGCATGGACAGCGGAGGGGGAGGGATAGACGGGGGAGGTGGTGGCAGCACCACCTCCCGAGGCCCACAAACAAATCATAAGATGTCCGTTCTGGGACAGTCCCGCAGCTCAGAGGACGTGTCCGTCAGCCACCCGAAGGCTCGCTTCAAGAAGGGCTTCTCCCTGAGGAACATGAGCCTGTGTGTTGTGGACGGGGTGAAGGAGATGTGGCACAGGCGAGCCTCCCCAGAACCTGACGCCCCCTTGGGGACCAGGAAGGCAAATGGGGGAGGACATGGGGAGGCGGGAGGGGGAGAGAGATGGTCCCAGAAGCTGCGACTTCCTAGAGGTTCCCAGGGCCACAAGGCCGAGCTCCTGGAGATCCAGAGGGAGGGGGCGCTGAGATACATGGTGGCCGACGACACAAACTGTATGGGTGCTGCTCAGTGGCAAAAGTGTCGCCTCCTGCTCAGGAAGACAAAGAGGGAGGACGGGGTGGAGAAGTTCCTGCTGGAGTTCTACGTCCCTCCTAAGGTACAAAAACACACATCAGAGACAGGAAGTACTTCATAGGTGATGCTGGAGGGTTAGGAGCAGAAGAATGATGGAGGGAAATCTTGTTCCGGGTGGCAGGAAGTTGAACATCTTGGAGAGGTGAGAGGACTCGAAAGATGAGACTGAGACCCTGATTCTTCTGTCTCACAACAAGTTCTGGTCTCCCTGGTTTTAGTGCAGTTTCTGTAGGATCTGAAGCAGCTTTTGGGGTCATTTCTGCTAGAAGTTTGTTTTTGGGAGACCTGAACTCACCTGCATACCGGACAAAAACCACCCCTACACAGATCAAAATGTCGATTATTCACACACATTCTCTACGTTTATACGTTTATTTTTGGTCCATGGGTTTTCAAACTGCAACGTTAATCATTAGTTTTACTTCTTCCTGAGATTAAAGTGTGATCCAGGCCTGCTGACGCTGCGTAGCTCAGGTGAAAACACGCACACTCGTGCGTGCATGCTTCGCATTTATGTGCACAGGATTTCCAGATCGTTGCCCGTGACCTTAAGCAGGCCACGAGGCCGTGCAGCTAAGTGTGAGTAAATCAGCCGCTTTGATCGCGCCTGGCGGGAATGTGGATGAGGCAGCAAAGAATGGAAATAGGTTGAGGACAGGTGGGAGGCCGGTGTGGGGGAGAGGGGGTGAAGGAGCTGGAATCTAAAGACTGAGAGGAAGCTGTCGTATTGATTTCTATTAGGCAAGAGGATCTCCAAGTTTCTGTTTCGTGTATTTATTGATTGCTTCCTCGTCTCTGGCCAACGGGCTGCTGTGGCAAACAGAAAATAGGAACCAAAATAGTTCAGGGAGTTGTTTAACTCTGCTAAGTCAGATCAACGCACAAGAGGAACTTCTAGAGTGGGAAAAACAGAGGTTTCACGTGATAACGTTCACATGAGTGGAAGCTTCAGAGGTTAATTAAACACATGCATCTCTAGCAGCCGCCTCACTCCTCACTCCCATCTCATCATCCATAGATGAACGGAATCATAAAATCTCACTCCTGTCTGCTCCTGGCTCAGGATTCGTCCCCGCCGGGGTCATCCATCTGAAGGCAGCCTGCAGCATGGCGCTAAGCACCTGTATTATGACACAACAGCAGGTCCAGATGACTCGTTCACACTCGGAATAACACGGAGCAACAGACTAACAGACGTGTCACCTTAGAGTTTTCACCTGATGTTGCACCACAGATAAAACACATCAGATGCACGCGATAAATGCACATTTTCTCACATCTCAGCTTGTAGTTGATACATTCCAACGAAGTGGTCATGCAAGAAGAGCCTAGGGTAATAAATATGAAGTTAAAAGTAGACGTATAGATGAGAGGTCTCATCAGTTCAGCTGGGCAGGGTTACCATGGAAACCTGACCTGACTGCAGACAGGTTTTGTGAATCTGATAACCTTTGTGGGTCTGAGCCTGGAGAATGTTTGTTACAGCGTGTGATTGAGTTAGAAAAGATGTGAAGAAAGTGATTTAAAAATAAAATAAGAATTCACAAGTGCTGTGAGCACACATCAAGAGGTTTGGGGGCAAAATATTCAACAAGCAACATGTATTTTTATTTTTTGTGGTATTCTGTTCTAATCAAAGATTAACGAACAACTTTAAATACCGTTTTAATGAAAACATTTCTGATTTTGATTGGCTGATTCATGCATTCGTAAACATCAGTCTGGTGGAAAATGCTGTGATAAGAACAGATTTGGATGCTTGAAATAAAATCAAGGAACATTTTTGCAAACCAGGCATGAACATAAAGCTCTTAATTTAACTCACTTCACGGCTAAAGGTGCAGACATGAAACTGGGAGAAATCATTAATCGCAACTATCTGATTTCAGAAATGAGGAAAAAAATAGCTGAAAATGTATCTGGTTTACATTAAAATACCATCTTTTTACAGATGGTGGACATAAATGCTAATAATTTGTCGCTAAATGATTGCTCATGAGATAAACACCATTTAAACAACAATTTTCTTTAAAAAAAATCACCATCAAAATATTTCAAATACCTCTAATGACCTGATAAAAGTCTGGGAGGTGAAGAGCCGACCACAAGAAGGAAATAATACATACTATAAATAAAAAGTACACTTTTATTTCTGCTTACAGTCGCCACAGGAGCACTAAATACAGACGGCTCCCACAGACAGGGACAGGAAGTGGTCAAATTGTTTAATGCAGGAAGTGGTTTCTGACATCTGATCCAGAAAAAGGAGCGGTGGGCGTGGATGGCAGCCAGCTGCTCAGGCAGATCAGTGTGACTCCAGACAGATCAGCTGATAAATCTGCACCAGACACACACACACACACACGCACGCACGCACGCACGCACGCACGCACACACACACGCACGCACGCACGCACGCACACACACACACACACACACACACGCTGTTCAGCATCTTATTCGCTCTTCCTGTTTCATGTTTGTCTGCAGGAATAACGATAAGAAAGTGTGTGAAACTGAAGAATTATTGCTGCAGATCTGTTTTTAAAGCGTTTTTCTATTCTTAAACATCCTTTATCTGTTCATTTAAAGCGGGCGGCTTCAAAGACTTCACCAATAATCCTCACAGTTTGATCTTAACTATCAGGTTGGAAGGAGGAAGGTTAAGGGTTTGGGGAAGTTCTGCGCTTTTCTGTGTTTAAACCACTAATTTAAAGGTCCACGTGGAACAAAAATACACACGTTCTGCTTTTAGACGTTTTTACAGAATAAAACCCAGGATGTCATTAAACTGCTTATTCTGATTTTGGTGATTACAGCCTGGAACGACGCCACCCACAGAGCGACACATTAACAAAGTTATTATATTATTATAGTGAGATCAGAGAGC
Source organism: Aphyosemion australe (assembly GCA_006937985.1). NCBI lineage: Eukaryota > Metazoa > Chordata > Actinopteri > Cyprinodontiformes > Nothobranchiidae > Aphyosemion > Aphyosemion australe. The sequence goes on along the minus strand of SSNS01000006.1, from coordinate 3,217,221 downwards.
GCAGGATCGGCTTAATTGTGTTTATGTTCTAACCTGCAGAGCGGTCTGATTTGGTCCTAAACAGGATCTTAATGCTGAGAAACTCAAATAAAAGCTTTCATCTGCTATAGAAGAGTATTTGAGAAAATGTAAAAAACTACAAGAGAATGAATTAATCTGTCATCTCTGGCTGCAGGTTGGTACCTTAACTAGTTCTATCGGGGTCATTCCACCTTAAACAGGACTTCCAGTCTCAGACTTGGTTCATTATTAAACAGCCACTTGTACATCATGGAGGAAAGGTCAGATTATTTATGTTTTAATCTAAATTATTAAACTGATTCATGAGTTTGAAACATCTCTAAATCACGGCTGCACATAGTGAATATATAATATAATAAATAGTTACCGTTATTGGGTTGTTGTAGCTGGTATCCCACTGGGCCGGGAATGTTGGTGACGAATTGTGAACGAAATTCACCAGGAAGTTTCCAAAATGTCTGAAAATAGTTGTGAGGAATTCTGATTTTCCTAATTTCCCCCTTTTTGGTTTTTCAGGAAGGGAATGACATCAGATCACAGAGGAAAATAGTCACATTTAAACAAACAAATACTAAATAATGATGAATGATTAAAAGGGGGAAATAAACCACATTCTGCATAATTCAGATTATTTGTCCACAGCAATTTCCCTTCTGTAAGATGATCAGTAGAGTCATCTGGACCAAATCTGCATGATTCCAACTGAAAATTTGCATAATTTCTTTCTTTCTCGCATAATCCAAAGGGGTTTGAATGAAGGCAACTAGACTTTTTTGGTTTCTTGAAGACATTTCGCTTCTCATTCGAGGATATTTGTCATTTCTGACTGGAATATGGGAGAGTCAAGCATACAAACTCTAGCTGTCTATTGTTGCTTAATGAGTAGAAACTACCTATGAATACCCCCTCCTTACCCCCTTATGAATCATTAGCCTCTATTTTGTCATATTGATTAGATGCAGGAGGGTGTGACCTTGACTAAAACAGTTTGGGAATAAGATTCAGAGCTGCATTATAGGTGCTGGAAAGGTGAAACCTAAGACCTCCACCTCTGTTTAATGTAGGTTTTTCCCGTTTAACATAGATAGCTTCCCTTACTCATCTCTCAAACCATCTATTTTCTCTGTCCAGAATATTGACTTTGTCATCTTCAAAAGTGTATCCCTTGTCCTTCAGGTGTAGGTGGACTGCAGAGTCTTGACCTGAAGAGGTGGCTCTCCTGTGTTGTGCCATGCGCTTGTTTAGTTGTTTAGTTTCCCCTATGTAAAGGTCTGCATAAACAACACCACTGAGCTTCTGTTTGGGTGTCTGAGGGTGTTGTTGGGTTCAAAGTTTACCAGGATGTTGTGTTTGGAGAAAAATTTTCTCAGTTTCTCTGAGACTCCTGACACGTATGGAATGCTGGTGCCTTTGCGCCTGTTGTCCTTGTCTTTGTTAGTAGCTGTAGTTTCAGCCAGTGAGATAGTGGCCACTCAGATGGACCCCTACTGCCCTCACAATAATAAAAAAGAGATGTGATATTAAATGTTTTTATAAAATTGTGCAGCTCTTTATGAGTCTGTTTGTCTGCTGGTTCCAGTCCTCTAAGCCCAAAGTGAGCATCCCTCTCACAGCCATCGTGGAGGTGAGGACCACCATGCCGCTGGAGATGCCTGACAAGGACAACACTTTTGTTCTTAAGGTTCGTTCTGCACAAACATCTTGCACCTGCATTGGTTGGCATGCCCAAATGGAAAAATACAAACGCCGTACTCAGAAAGCTGGAAGAGCCTGAAAACAGGTTGTTGGAACATCCAGCAGCTCCGTGTGTGACTGCTGTGTTTGGCTGCTTCCACAGGTGGAAAACGGGGGAGAGTACATCCTGGAAACCATCGACTCTCTGCAGAAAAACTCTTGGGTTGCTGATATCCAGGACTGCATAGACCCCGGGTAAGCCGCCAGATAAATATTTGCTGTTTACTGAAGACGGGGAGAGGCTGGGAAGAGGGAAGAAGGGGAAACACACATAGTCATTAATCATCCAATTACTGGTGTTTCTGACAGGCTGTTTGAGAGAAAACACCGGATCCAGTTTTTAAGACTGGTGGACGTTTGTAGGTGCAGCTCAGGACGTAAACAGGAAGATTATTTGCAACCGTGTTTGTTGGACGTGTGTGTTTGTGTGTGTTTGCACACGTGTATACGCTCCTGTGGTCGTCCTGACCTTCCTGCTTGTGTATAGAGACAGCGGCGATGACATCGAGCTGGCGTCATGTCCTCATGGTCAGGCCTCTAAGGACTGCTCTATGGTGGCGTCCTGCAGCTGTGAGCTGCTTTCTGAGGGTGAGCACACACACACACACACACCGGATGCTTAGCTGTGTGTTGCATAATATTTACATGCTTTGATCCTGACTACTCTTGATCTGTACAAACAATTTCAGGTGTGTATCGGGTTCCAGAGAGGTCATGTCCTACAGCAGCAGATCATTACAGCGCCCCCTCGGTCCGCTGCAGGGAACCTCCTTTCACCCAGCACCCGTCCCACATGCCTTTAGAGCGCTTCCTCCAGTCCCCAGAGGCCCAGAGCTCCAGCAACTCTGCAGGTAGCGACGCAAGCTTAGGCATTAACGAGACTAAAACCATCTCAGATGGAGGTAAACGGGTAGGATGTTTGTGTTTGACACCGCTCAGGTGGTGGTGAAGGAGCAAAAGAGTCAGACGGTGATGCCAGCCTGGCGGGTTACCCGTGGTTCCATGGTACGCTGTCTCGCGTGCGAGCGGCTCAGCTGGTGCTTGCAGGCGGAGCCAGGAGCCACGGGCTGTTTGTGATCCGTCAGAGCGAGACGAGGCCGGGAGAGTACGTTCTCACCTTCAACTTCCAGGGCAAAGCCAAGGTGAGATGATGAGAGAGGAGACAAACAGTGGGCTTGATCTTTAAGCAAAGGCCGTGCAAAAGTTTTAAACCACCCATCATTTCTTTATAACTAATTACTGAATACAGAAAAAGTGCTTCAGTGTGGAGGCTGCAGCTCTAAGATGTTCAGTCCCTGGAAAAGTTGCAGGAGCATCAGCGCTCCGTGTTTTCTTATGTAACACGATCCCTGCACATCACATCCTGCCAGCCGGCAGCACTGAGGAAGTGTCAGCTGCCACCTCTTCCTCTGCTGTCAGCTTTGGCGCACTTTCGCTCTGCTCCTCAACAAAACGCCCCTCAGATAACGTCCTGACCTCTGTGGGGGTTTCTGTGTCTTTGTATTGGCGTGCTCTCTTCCTCTCTAGAATTTCATTCATATAAAACTTTTTATTTGCCCCTCAACTGATTCCCTCCCTTTCATGTTCTTTCCATCAGCATTTGCGTTTGTCCGTTAACGAGAACGGACAGTGCCACGTCCACCACTTGTGGTTCCACACCGTAACGGACATGCTGAGACACTTCCACACCCACCCGATCCCCCTTGAGTCTGGAGGCTCGGCCGACATCACGTTACGCTCTTATGTGCAGGTGCAGCGGAGCGCCACCGCAGGTACGTCACATAGAACAACACATAGGCTGACTGTGCTAATTCATTCTGTACTGGACAGCATCCTTTGTTCCAAATATGTCACATTTACCCTTGATCAGGCAGATTTGCAGGAAAAAGTCAAATGAATTACAAGCTGTAATGCAATAAATTAGGAAGAAGATGATGAAGGGGATGAACGCTTCTGCAATGCACCACAGGAGCAGTTGTACCAGATGGGGAGGTCAGTGGTTTGACCCCCAGCTTTACTTAGAATCCTTTTAACATGTCCTTGAGTGCTGCATCGCTTCTTTATAACTCAAATAATACCTAGCATATGTTTGAATTTGATCACCTCGGATTAAAGGGGACATACTATGATATACTAATAATAATAGTTATGATAGTTCTATATGTTTATGAAGTTCTTTGCACTATAGAACCTCCCACATTGGTTTTATTCTAGACATTTTCAGTACCTCACAGAATGAGTCGTTTTAGGGCTCTGTCCCTTTAAGAAAACAAGTTGAAGCTGGCCACGCCCACCCATCCCTCACTCAGGCTGCTATAAGCTGAGAAGCTCCGATATCTGGGAGGGGCTGAGAGTAGAGCCGCTGCTCCTCCAGCAGTAGATCTCTCTTACACGTGAGCGATGGCTCTGTTTTAATTTTCCCGTTTGTGACGTTTTGAAATGGTTTGTTTTAGGCACATAGTTCCTAAAACCGAACACTGACAACACAGATGAGTGTTTTTTTTCATGTTTGGAGTGTTAATAGAGGCAGTAGAGACCCACACGGCAGCCCAAAAGGATGCTATAGGTCGGTTTTGCATAATATGTCCCCTTTTCCCAACATGTATTTATGTTTGTTCATTTTAATACCTAGAGGTCAACACAGTTAAACTCTGCAGCACATATTTTATGTTTTGCAAAACTCAGTCAGTTCATGGTGTTGATGACTGTTGAAGCTTTCAACAACACGGGGAGCAGAGCTACAACTCTGTACACCACTGCTGCTGCCCTCCTGTCTCCTGGCTGGGGATAAATGCCCCCCTGTGCAACTGTGTGTGTGTGTTGGGGGGATGCAATTATACAGCTGAAGTTCTGCATGCAGGCAGACTCCCACTACACCCCGGTGTTCACAAAGAGGCCCTCTGTTTATCCAGAATGCCAGACCCCCCCCCCCCCCCACACACACACACATACACACACACACACACGATGAGTGGGGGTCTGATTCCGGGTAAATGGCTGTATTGATACACTGGTCAGGCCCGTCTTTGGCCCTAGTGTTGTTGGTGTTATTGGCCACCAAGAGAAAGGATAATAAAGGAGGCCCACACTGCCTGTGTTTACATGCAGCTCCATGAAGGAGCCTTTTACTCAGCTAAACCAACAAATAATCATCAGCAGCAGACTCATTCATTCCACTAATGTATCCTCTACTAAATAGACATCTTTCTTCCTCCCACAAGTTGCTACTGACGCGCCCCTGCCTCCAGCTCTCAGTCCTTCCAGTGCAGCCTGCAGGACGGATTCAACCCCACCAGCTCTTCATCCTCCTGGGATCACCGCTCCTGCGGGGCCCTCTGCTGATGCCCCCCTCTCCTCAAGCACCTCCTCCTCACCCACCGCCCTTCCTTCACTTTCCAGAAGCGACCCAGGTACCGGAGGAGGCGTGGGAGGTGGACTGCAGAGCCGAAGCACCAGCTCTGAGCGCCTGCTGGAGGCCTCTAGTGGCTCCTCTGACGATTACCACGATGCTGATGGGACTCGGAGGGCCCGAGCCGTGGAGAACCAGTACTCTTTCTACTAAATGACTCAGAGCGGGGTTGAGTTGTTTATCTTCGGAGGATGCGGAAGGTTTAAAGTGACACAGGGTGCTCTGTGCATGAGGAAAAATGGCCTAAATCACCATATCACACATCGTTTTGTCTGTTTTCTGTTATTTTTTGTTTCATGGATTTGGCAAGCAAATGATGCCAAAAAATGAGTCCATGGTAACAAATTAGTTTAACATCTGTTAATTTGTTTTAAATTAGGATATTTGAGAGGGTTTAATGAAAGGTAAAGATCACTGACGGTAGAGAACGTTAACAGGGAGGTCATTCTGTGGAGTCGTGTGGCTTTGATTCACCTCCTCTGACCATTTCCTGTTCAGCCTTACCCACAGCTCCCTGGGAGCAGAGGCCATATCACCCCTCCCCTGCTGGATTCTGAGATGACCCTGCAGAAGCGATCCCTCCTCTCTGAGCTCCTGAGAGCTTCTTGTTAATGTTTATAAAGCTGCTTTGAGTCTGTGCCGGATATCCTCCCTGTCCCTTTGGGTTTCCTCCACAAAGTCCCGCTCTGGGGCTTTTCCACTAACACCAGTACAGCGTCCACATGTGTGAGTGTAAGCTTAGAGCTATTTTCTTAGACATGTACAGCCCAAAGGTGCCTGACAATTGCTTTGGACTTGAATGGACCTTTGTTGACAGCATCTAGAACGGCGTAATGCTGGAATCACTAAAATAAGATGCAGGTGTTAATTTCACTGCTTCAGACACTAAAAACACACTCACAGACATGGGTTTGAGCCTTTTGTTGACACACACACACACACACACACACACACACACACACACACACACACACACACACACACACACACACACACACACACACACACACACACACAATGTAAAAGTTGTTTCCATTTTTCAGACAGGTTGATTAGAGCTGTAATGTTTTCTGGGTCCCTCCGCCTGGTGATGGTTCTCTATTCACACACATCGTACTGATAACCTGTAGATTAGACACACTGTTAATATAGATTAAAGTAATGCCTTGAAGATAATTTAATACCAAATCCAGCGTTGTTGGAGGGACTTGTGCTGATTTATGTGGCCTCCTGGTGAATTAGTGGGTATGAAGTGGGACAGACAGAAAAACTAAGTGTATTAAGTGGCCATGCTTGAATAGAAAGACGTATGGTTGCTGCTTTATGTTAACTAGAAAGTGGAGTTTTTTTTAATCTAGGTAATTTAAAAGAAACCAATTTTTCACATGAATGTAGAAACATAAAAAAGCACCATGCTGGTGAAGGTTCTCAGTCATCCAGGGCATGGTCTTCAAGAAATCAAAGAAGTCCAGTTTCCTTCATTTGAACCCCTTTGGATAAAAAAGCACCACCTGAAAACTAGTCCCATAAATAAAATGCACTCTGTAGGAATTAAGGTTTTCTAAAGGTTGTTCTTTTATGTTTGTAGCTAATGAGGTGATGCTGCTAACAGGTTAGCTTAGCACAATTCAAGTCTAAAATGGTTCAAAGTTCAAAAAAGGACATTAAATCAAATTAAATACAATTTTTAGGTCACTTCAACTTAATTATTTTAATTTTATGAAGCTTTAAAGGTACAATATGTAAGGATTTATGGTGAAATAATCCCAAAACAGTCTAATTTCTCAATCATCTTGGAAGGAAGGTTACAATGAAACAGATTTCCTTCTCAGCCGGCTGCGGCGTTGTCAGTTTTTGTTCTTTTAAAATGGCAAAAGAAGCACGTAGTAACTGTTTACAATCTGTGAGCCCGCAGCTCCGGCATTTGTAATTCGACACCGACTAGCAAAACGCAGAAATGTTTCGTAAAGATCCTAAGGCCTGGAATATACTCGATGTTTAACGACACGTGTGCATGTTTAAAATGGCTGCCACACGTAACTTGCGTTGATTTGAAGCATCGTTTGTGCGAGTCCCCTGAAATTAAAGCGTATGAACCCTGTAATATACGAGTAACCAGTCGGTGGAGTTGACAAAACAAGGTCTTTCATACCAACTACGATACTTTTTTTCTGTGATCTCAAAATTAAGCAGTTACTGATCTCTTCTATGTACACCATGTTTGTTTTGGTTGTACCCACAAACCCAGCTCTCTATCCGGTCTGAGTTCTCTACTGTGCCCCCTAGTGGAACACTCCAGTACTACACGCATTGCAGTGCCGTGCAGCAGTAAGTATGTGAGCAAAGACGCAGCCTGCTCCCTGTGCCAACGCGAGGTTAAAAAGCAAGTATATTCCAGTCCTAAGCTAGTAACAAGAGAGACCCAAACGTTATTTCTTGTAGCCCTAAGAAGCCACGGCATCTTTTTGTTTTACTCTAATTCCGGGTAAAGAAGGCTAGTGGCTAATGTTGAGCTAACAATGCTAACAGTGAATTAGAAACATATAGTCAGCTCTTAAAAAATCTCAAGCTACTTTTTCAATTATAAATAACTCGATATTACAGTGAAATGTAATTACTTATCAATGTACTGTGTACGACTCGTTTTTGCTCGTGTTCTAGAATCTTCTGGCGCCGGCAACAGCCATGAAATTCAAATTAGGAAGAAGAAAGTCACCCGTGTGTTTGGAAAATGGGCTGCAGTACCCAAATATGACCACAGGATGTCAGTCTTACTTCATTCTTACATATTGCACCTTTAAGCCTTCATTACATTACAGTTGAGGAAAAAAATACTTCTCAGTCCAATGTAATGATTGGATTAATTATTTATGTTGATGAAAGTATGATCAATATGGTTGAAATAATATAATAAAATAATGCAGTATATAATATTTTACATTATTAGAATATAATCACCATTTAACTTATCTTACGTAATAAACTTACGTGTTTTTTATTGGCCTTTTAGAGAATAAAAATGCAAACTTTGACTTTATATCACGTTAGACACAACTAAAAGAAACTGTTACATCCTTAGACATATGCAAGTTTTTTCCTTTGTTGGAATAAACATAATAAACATATCACAAGCCTGTCTTTTCAAGCATGGCCACTCAGCCTCTAAGGTGATTTGAGTGGAATGAAGCAGTTTCATGTGCCAATTTGAATCCTATTTTTGAAGCATATTATTCCCTCTGTAAATGACACGTTTCCTATTGAGTCTTATTTATGTAGAACCGATTCTTCTTTACGAAACAGCCTCAGTGGAAATCATCTGTTGGAAAGAAACCCATCCCACATATCTTTTATTTTCTAAACTCTCCTACAGCTGAACTTTCTGTTGTCTGACTGAGTTTTGAAGAGTCTGTGCAATTTTGTACAAAGTGATGTAATTGACATACTACTTTATATTTCTGTGAATAAAATGTGAACAAACTGTTGCTGTTTTCTTCAGGATTGATGATAGTTTAGCGTATGGTGACAATTTCATTCAATATAAAGTCTAATATGAGAGCAGGTTGTTTGTGTGCACTTGAACTATCTTAGATCAATGTGGACAAAAATAATCAAACTTACTGAGCGAGAACGTGTTTATTTCCTCGTACACAGAGCTGAAACTTCTCAGATAATATTTATATATCCAGATGCCCCCTGGAGGGCAGATTCTCTGACTCTAAATGAACAAATATACAAGAAAAAATACAGAGAACATGCAAATAAAACCAAAAGGTCAGGTTTTGTTCACAGATTCTGGATCATATGCAGATCTGAGCCCTTATTCTCCACAGACAACATATGAATTTATTGTTTACATTCCCTGATCATTTAGACACATTAAAATAAAGTCTTGGTTTTGTTTTTCCATTATTTATATAATTTGCTGCCATTTCAAACATCAGTTATATGAAAATATCATTAATTACAGTTGGCATGACTTTAAAATTTTAAAACTAAATTGTAAAAATCTCAAAAGGGTTTACTAAAGAAAATAAATCAATAACAAAATGAGTATTTGTTTTTAATCTAACTTTTCTCATAATAATTTTACATTCTGATACAGTTTGAATCACCTGAAGGCATCGTGTGTACAGCACATTCAACTTAAGGACCTTTTACAGTTAAAATGTAGAAAAATGAAAGATTTGGTTAATTATTAAACATGAAAAGTAAATTAAAGATTCAAAAATGAAGACTCTGCCCCAAGAATCGTTTTTAAAACGCTACGGTGCTGCTTTCATTCACACAAATACTAGCATTAAGGTTGTCATAATTAACCATCTGAGACTGTGCAACACTTGCAAAGACATACAGCAGCTTCATCCCTTTCCTCCACCTCCACGGAGCTCATGAAGCAATCCGCCTGCTCGCTGCTATTTCAAGGCTTGATGAGACCAACACAAACGAGCCCTGCCATAGTCACCACCACCAAAATGGCCAACTCCATCTTTCTCTGCTGCCTCAAACTGCTAATCTTCTTTTTCTGCATCTCCTCCATCTGCTTCCTCCTGGCTCTCATGGCCCTCTCTTTTTGCAGCTGCTCCCCATAATGAGCTTGATAAAAGGTGTCAAAGTCAAATATGGGCTTTCCACCAACATGGGAGAACTGCCTGGCTCTCTGCTGTGGATGCTGCTGCTGCTGGGAGCCAGTGGATCTACTCTGAGTCTCTTTATAAGTTGGTCTCCCTGCACTTTGGATATCTGAGTGGCTCAGGATTCCCCGGTCGTACTTCCTCCTCAGGCTGATGTTGCCCAGCACAGTGTACGCTTCGCTGATCTCAGAGAAGCGATGGGTGGCCTTTATGCTTCCTGGGTTCTTGTCAGGGTGGTAGATGAAGGACTGTTTGTAGTAAGCCGTCTTGATCTGGGACTGTGTGGCAGTGGGGGACACTTTGAGGATATCATAATAAGCTGTCTTGCTTCTGTGCAACAGAGGAGCCTCCTCTGACCTCCAGCTGTAGCCTCTGGTGGTTGCTGAACCTGTCATTGTATGAGGATGAAAGTTCAGATGTCCAAAGTTTGGCCCCGTTGATTCCTTCTCTGTCAGAATAAACAGGACATTGCAGAAAGCTCTGACCTGCTGAGGGGACCTAAATGTATCATGCTGGATAAAAACAGCACCTCTGGTCCAGGATGGCATCCTGCAAGTCAGCAGCTTCTCCTGGAGGAGACCTGTAGATGTGTCCCTGGTTGTTCCAACGGCGTGTAGCCTCTTTCTAGAGTCAGGACAACAAATCCAGGAAGATGAAGGCAGATCACAAGAAGAAAAACCGAACAGAGTCACATCTTTCTGTTGATTCACAAGTTTCTTTGGTGTTCTTTGTGTTGCCTTGCGTTTTGACACCACCTGATCCTGGGTTGATTCCTGACGAGCTAAACTACGACTACAGTGTATTAAAAGACACACGGAACATCTGTCGACACATACAGGTCGATTCGTGTTGGTTCTGAAAACTATAAACCGGCAAAACTCGGTCCCAAAGAGTCTCGGACTGACCTCTGCCATATTCTTTACGACGAGCCGGTGAACTGAGAACTTCCGGTTGTCACAGAACAACTAGCCAATCAGATGCAATGTTTACAGGAAGTGCTCATATAACCCGACCAATCATTATGCAGAACAAACAGATGCGTCATTGATGCGTTCACTGCAACCCGCTAACTGGTACATTTTGAAATTCAGATCAATTTATACATATCAGTATGTCGTTTAAGAGTGACGGCTATTTTTTTAAACATGCTATATAAGTCCCCCCCCCTAAAGTCCGCGTATATTATGAAACAACTTTGTTCTTTTGTCATTTTTGCAATAATAAATCACTGGCGTCTATTTTGAACGCATAAAATTCTTATTTTTCCTAATTTGACTGATATCTTGACTTTTGACTAAAAGAATCCAAGTTTCCCTTGTTTCATTTCCCAATTTTCCTCAGCAAAATGCAAAAACGTCGAGTTTAAGTTGCAATTTACTATTTTCGATGTTACACGAATGCAGCACAAGTCACATACTTATTTCCTAAAGGATATTAGATTAAATAATTAATTAACATATTTTAGAGCACCTGCATTTTATCACACATTTCTGCAGAAACATTATTAACATTTTTTTGTTTAATTTACCAACAGTCTATTTATAATGCCAGGGTAAAGTTTTTCATTAATGTGTGTTATCTTAACATTTTATGCAATTTCTGCAATAATAGTTGTTTTTGTATTTTCATTTACAAAAATGACTGTTTAAGGGATTTACCTTTTTTATGCGTTTCATATAATTTGTTGAAAATAAAAACAAATTACCACTGTTATAATAAATAGCAAGCAGTCGTTGTACAAGTTGTTTGAAATTATGTTTTATTTGAATTTGTTCAGTATTTTTGTATCTGAAAATAAAAACTGAAATTGCAGTCTGCGTGTAAACATGCAACCAGCAGGTGGCGGCAAACCTTCAGTCAAAATATTCAAACGCAACGAAGAAGAAGGACATCACGTGACCTGTAGCTACATTTCACATGTGGGATTTTCAGTCTCCACATTTATTTTGATTTGTAGATTTTATTTACTTTCACACATCAAGGAGGAGAATGGCGTCCAGCTGCCGACGACCGGAACACTCAGCTCCTCCGGATGTGGTCAGTTTATCGTCTAACTGTTTATTAAACCTCTAGTATTTGGTCTCTAAAGTCTACTGTTTCTGTAGATTCGTCACAAAACTAAACATCTTAATGATCTGATCTTTATTATTGCAGTTCTATAATGAAGAAGAGGCAAAGAAATACTCTCAGAAGTAAGTCTGCATGTTTGGTAATGTAGCATTTGTTGTGGTTTAATGTTAAACTTCTTATTTTAGCTTTATTAGCTTATTTTAGTACATGCTCTCCTGTTTTATGCTATATTTTGACATTATTTACCATTCTTAGGCCACTTTATGGACTCATTGATTAATTTGCTAAAAATAAGTTCATAAGTGTGTTTTGAATGCACAGCTGTTGGTGATTTTATGAGTTTGGATGAATTGGAGGAAAACAGGAGAAGAATAATGACACATATTTAATGTAACTTCATGTAAACGTGTGTGTTTTTGACTCTCAGCTCTCGGATGATTGAGATCCAGACCCAGATGTCAGAGAGAGCCGTGGAGCTCTTAAACCTGCCGGAGGGTCAGTCCTGCTTCCTGCTGGATGTTGGGTGAGCTGGTGATGCTGACTTATTCGGTCTCTCATTTAAAAATAATTTAGCTTTGTTTTAGTTAACTTTTTTATTTAAAATGCATTTTTCAGCCTCTATTTAGTTATTTTACTCTATTTGCTGTATGTCAGGGTTTAAGGTCTGTTCTGTCCCTCAGATGTGGGTCTGGTTTGAGTGGAGACCACCTGTCAGAGGAGGGACACTACTGGGTGGGAATGGACATCAGCACTGCGATGCTGGGTTGGTTAAACGATCTTGTATCTAAAAGGAAAAACCTTTTTTTTTTTTTCACTGATATAAATGTGTGATTCTGTTCTAACCAGATGTGGCTCTGGACAGAGAAGTGGAAGGAGACCTCCTGTTGGGAGACATGGGCCACGGGATGCCTTTCCGACCGGGAACGTTTGACGGCTGCATCAGGTGAAGGACAAAGCACGTTTGTCTGAAATATTGTTGCTGGAGTTGTGATTTGTTACTAAATTTGATTCTTTTCCCTTCCTGTTAGTATTTCTGCGCTGCAGTGGCTTTGTAATGCAGACAAAAGGTCACACAGCCCTCCAAAGAGACTCTACACTTTCTTTAGCACTCTCTACTCATCTCTGGTGAGATTCCAACTGTGCACACTCACAAAAATCCATAACCTTTATAATCAACTCTTTTTAATCTCATCTCTCTTTCAGGCACGGGGGTCTCGTGCAGTTTTTCAGCTTTATCCAGAAAACTCAGAACAGGTGAAACATCCTTCTTGTCTCCTTGTTTTGTATTTGTGTGAATGACTCTGACGTCTTCTTTCTCCTCTGAAGCTGGAGCTGATCACAGCTCAGGCCATGAGAGCCGGTTTCAGCGGAGGGATGGTGGTGGATTACCCCAACAGCAGCAAGGCTAAAAAGTCAGAAGCTTTTATTCTGAAATGTTCTCCAGTGGATTTCAGCTTAATAGTGTGTGAAATTAGCAGCAGCTATAATAAAAGATGGCAGCCGTATTGATTTATAATGGATTGCTCATTTTCCTCCAGGTTTTTCTTGTGTCTGTTTGCCGGAGTAACCGGAGTTCTTCCTAAAGTAAGAAACGCACGAGGTGGGATTTGTTTGTTTTATTTATTTTTGTTTTTAATGTTTGTGTTTTTGTTCATTTCAGGGTTTGGGGTCAGAAACCTCAGACAGAACGGTTCCAAACCAGGTTCAGTATTCAGGACAAAGGTAAAACTATTCAGCAGGCACATGAAGCTCAATAATAATAATAATAATAATAATGTTAACATGGTTGGATTGGATGAGTTATTTCACTTGTTCTTAAAGTGTTATTCATTCTTTTCCTTCTTGGGGAATAATATAATGATAGCTGCTAGTAAAGTTAAGACATTAAAACATAACTTTATTTTAACAATCATCCATTTGAAAGAATTTAAATATTTTGACCTTGATCTTAAGCATATTTTTTCAAGACAAAATGTTTATTAATACATAAGTAATCGGCTGTTTTTGCAGCTCTTTTCTTACATTTTTAGTTTTTAAAAGGTGCCGTTTTATTATGAAGTATTCAAATCCAGGTCTTGGGCTGAATCAGTGCAGGTTTCACTCATACTTGTATTGATGAAGCAAAAAAAAAAAGACCTAAATAAACTCCAAAAGGGCCGTCGTCCTGCCTGACGTAAAACTCAGTCTGACCGGTTTTCCTCCCTTTTACATTCAGATGTTCAGAAAGTGATTTTTTTTGTGTGTGTGTGTGGATCATTAAGACTATTTTTTGTCGTGAAGGTGTCGTTTTAAGAACATGAAGGGGAAGTCAGTGAAGAAGGGACGAGATTGGATCTTGGACAAGAAGGAGAGAAGAAGAAGACAGGGAAGGTATGGATATAAATGCATTTTATTCTCTTGTTTTTGTCTGATTAAAAAAAAAAAAGTATAGAGATCTAAAATCCACCTGATTGGCTGATGCACCATCTCTCTCTCTCTGCTGTGTTTGTGCCTGCAGGGACGTTCGACCCGACACAAAATACACCGGACGTCAGCGAAGGCCTCACTTCTAGCTCTGACTCATGCAGCTGATCCTTCATTAGTTCCCATCTGAACCACACACACACACACACACACACATGGAGCTGCAGTGTGATTGGGCTTTTCAACTCCTTAAATCAAGTGGATGAGACTCAGGCGTGAAATATCTTTTATACTTGGTGAGGTGTTTGCGCTCTGTGGTTTCTCCCTAGCTGCTGAGATCCATGTTTGGTTTTGTTGGAAGTGTGTGACTAAATATTTGTGCTGCTGCAGAGAACAGGAAGCAGCTACAGGATTGAAGAATTAAAACAGTTTTACCAATTTAAGCCAACTTTTTGTTAAACTCACTGAAATATCTGTTTGTTTTCTGATCATGAATCTGTTTTAAAGGTGAGACGAGGGAGAAAATGTTATGTGGCGTGTAAATTATTAGAAATAAATTTTCTGCTCATGGCTGAAAAGCAGAGAAAATTTTGTCTTGTATGAAACGTTTTAGCAACAGGATCATTGATAAAATATCATATATTAAAAAATCGTGTTTTTGATGGTTTAAATTTTTATCTTATTGAGAAAATTTTAATTTTAAATACATTTATTGGTTTATCCAAAGTGACTTAACTTTTTGATCTAACGTGTGTTTTTGACCTGTGGGAGGAACTCCGAGAACCCAGAGAAAGCCCACTCATGCATGTGGAGAACATGCAAACTCCACCAAAGACTGTATATATAAGAACTCCACACAGAAAAGGCTGCAACTGTGATTTGAACCTGCAGCATTCCAGCTAACCAACAGTTATATGAATCATGCAGTGATGATTTATTTAAAATACAGAGATGCAGAAGTCTCTTTGAAAATGATAAGATCAATTTATTGTAGTGATTGTTTTCAAAGGGTTGAGCGTCATAATTTTATGTCCTGTAATTAAATATTTACCTGATAATTAAAAGATTATCTCTAAATTTCATTCATATATATAGATATATATATATATATAATTTTACTGACCATTGTTTTAGCTAACAAATCCGGCTAATTTGTCTTTTGGTGCTGCTGTACCTCTCTCTGCCGGCAGGAGTCGCTGTTTGCTCATCTTAAACCACCTGGGCGTTATCTTTTTAACCTGATCAATCGATAATCAAACCAAACAAATTCAGCTCTCTGGAAGGCAGAAACTCAGTAACTACGTTCAGATAAATTCTCGCGGCACAGAAACAAACGTGGAGCGGGAAAAAAGCGCTGGAAAGGAAGAAGAGTGGGGATAAAGGAGGAAGTTGTTGGTGTGTTAAAGGTTATCAGCCTCAGCTGGCCCTGTGAAGCTGTGAAGTGCTCCCTCCATCCTTTCATCCACACCGAGGAGAGGAGGAGGAGGTGGGGGACTCGCAGCCGCTCCCCCTCCGCCAGACGCGCCTCCTCTCTGGGTCACATCATCGTGTCTGTCTCCGCCCCGCCGCTCCATCATCACACATCCACCAGGCGAAGCAAACAGGAGGAATACAGGAAACCATGAAGGACCGCATCCAGGAACTTAAACATGTGAGTTTCTCTTTGATTCCTCATAAACACTCACCATCCACCTGTTTCTGAGAGGAGAAGCCACGTGATCGCCTCTGAGTGATTTCTTTATTTGATTTTCAGAGAGCGCATCTATCAGAGCAGGGTGCGCTGGTTGAGCAACAGTTGTGACTCCCCGGGCTCCTATTTGGTGTTTTATAACCACACATCGTTTAAAATTCATCGCATAAGATCATATTTGAAAGCAAACAAAGTCATTTCAATCCTCCAATAAAATCAAGGGTCATTGGAAACAAAATTAAAATATCATTTTCTACCATTTCTGAGGTTATTATAGCCATCCAGAGATTTGGATTGAAAATGAAACCTCGTTTTTGTTGAAGTATGTCAACAGTGAATGAATTAGTGTGATTTAATCGATCTGATCTGCTGTGGGTGTGTGACTAGAGGACAAACTGGTCCCAGCTCGTCCATTCCCACCTGTTCTAATCACCTGGTACCTTTAGCCACCTGTCAGGCCAGTATTTTATTCTACGCTCTAAAGAGACATACCCAATACTACTTTGTAGTACTTTGCATTTTAAAAAGCACACAGCAACCAGGAAAATGAATCATTTAGAGCCATCTGTTCCATGGTCTCTTTTAAATGGAAATTAGTTGTTTATTTTTAAATCAGTTTGCAATCAGTGTTCCAAACTAAAATAGGAGAATAAGACAGGTATTTTTCATGTTGATGCTTTGTCAAATAAAGTTGAGTTGTGTGTGTGTGTGTGTGTGTGTGTGTGTGTGTGTGTATGTGTGTGTGCACTCCCAGATCTGTCCATGCTAAAGTGGCCATTGTCAAATCTGTGTAATTGGCAGTTAAGATGCTGAGAGGGGAAACAATTTACAGCTCCTTGGGTTTTCATTGAGGATCTCCTGCTATGAATTGGCCTCCAAGGAGGAAATAAAGCAAGCCCTGCCAATTGTTAGTGCATTAAAGACAGGCTTGTCTTCATCCTGCCTCTCCTCGCTGTGCTGAAGAGATGCTTGTTGTACAACTCTGAGAGAATCAAACCAAATCTCGTGCAGCTTCAGTGAGAAAAGCGATGTGAGGTCCAAAGCAATGATGTGCCAGCTGCTGATTCCATTTTCTCTCATCATTTCTGATCGTATCATTCATGTCTGACAAACGGCTGCTGAAGTGGCTCCAGACAGCCCCTGTTTTAGGAAATCCAGACTAAGTAAAATTGAGACGACAGTCATTTCCCATCAGCGCAAGATTAATATTGTTTTCCATATCCGAGTGAAAGCAGCACACTGGTGGATGAATGCTTGCATAACAGTCTGAAATACGATGAAGTAGCTGCTGCAAATGTTTAATTTATTAATCTGTTAATGGTTGTCAAGCTGCTCCACAGCAGGATTTGTGCAGATTAGTTACCTGAAACCTAGTTTCAAACATCTTTGTGGGTTTTTCTTATTGGTTGTAAGTCAAATTTGACTTCTTTTACAGATAAAAATCACAAAATGATTCACAGCTGAACAAATGACAAGAAAATGGGCAAAACGGATAAAAACAATCAAAGGAAAAACATTCTAAACGTATTTAAATGCAAGATTAAAAAGCCAGGACTTTTAAACGTTTTCTAAAACAGCGTAAAGAGGAGGAGGGCATTCCATAACCTCAGGGCCAGAGCTTTAAAGGTGCGATCACAACGGGTCTTAGGGACTGACGGAAGCATCTGACCCTCTGATCTCAGACAGTACTGAGGTGCTCAGATGCACCTGTTTCAGGAAGTAGAAGTCAGCTGGAGGAGGAAGTAGCTTCAGACGACAGGATTTGGAGTCTTATTTCCTGATATGTGGACATCTCTCCTCTGATTGGCTAACAGCAACGTGACTCTACCACTGACTGTTTGCTCTGCAACGTTGATGTTTTATCTTAAGTCTGAAGGAGTTCTGCTGTGTGGTGGAGTTGCTAATGCTAACAGTTAGCTTCTACTAGCTGAGATGTTCTCTGCTGTTTCCTGGACGCTAAACCAACAACAGCCTTCCCCGTCAATTGGAATAATAAACTGAACGCAGTGCACTAAGTAGGTTCAATTGGAATGTTTGCTTTGTAAAATGTGTTGAGATTACTCTTGTTGTGAATCGGCGCTGCATAAATAAAATTTACTGAATTGAATTGAATTATGCTTGAATGTTGCCAGCATAGCAGTAGAAGGAGAGGTCCCTAAACTTACCAATGATCTGCTTGAGTGGAAGGAAAAGATTTGTTCCCAAAACTGATCCCTGAGGCACTCCGCAGGTGAGGTGTTTTTAATCAGACTGCAACTGATTTATAAAATGCTAAAACTTCCATCAGAGATAAAAGGAAAACCAGTTTAAAACCATCCTTGAGAGGACTACAACATCACAAAGCCCATTACTCAGGATTCTGTGGTCCACGGTGTCAAACGCTGCAGAAAGATCCAAAAAGAAGAACGCTTCCTGAACAGCCTGTTCTTGTAATAAGCGGGAACAAATGATGTCACTGCCACCAACAGCAGCCATTCAATTTCTTCATTATTATCATCATTATTTTATTAACTTTTACACCGTTGTCAGGTTCACATTATGCTATTTAAATGCATTTTTATGGTTGTTTGCAAGCATAAATACCAGCAGCAGCTAAATGTAGCACTTCTGCTGCACCAGGGGTCAAGTCGGGTGAGAATTTGATCATATTTCTGCAACAATTAACCATTGTGCACTAGCTAATTGTTAAGTGTTGTAGGTTAGATTTACTTTAAGATGGCAGCAATTTGTTTTGCATGTGGGTCCTGTAAATAAAAAGAAATCTTGACAGTGCACTCCTGCAAATGTAAGCTTAATTTCTCTGAACTGGTGCCGTTCAGTGAATAGAGAGTCATTTCTTTTATAAATTTTACACAGCAGGACACTTTAAAATGGTTGAAACCCCCTTTGGGTGCAATGTATCACAATAGCTGCAGCCTTTCTGCATGGAGGTAGCATGTTCTCCACATGCATGCTTAGGTTAAATCACTGCATTGATATATCCACACTTGTAAGCATCTGCCAAATAAATAAACAGAAACCAAAGTTTGCTAAATTAATTTAGCAAAGAACTGCTTGAATTTTGCTAAATCACAGCCTGCTCTTTGCATAACCTTCTGATCTGATGGACTTTCATTGCTCTTGTTGTCCACACCTGGTTTAGACAATGATCCAGAGGAGCTCCCAGCATAGTTGTCCTGTTCTTTATTAAAATAAAACATTAATTAATCAAGTTGAAACTCGTCATTTTGAGTATTTTAAACAATCACGTTCCCAAAACTTTCATATCCCTGCTTTTCATTCATCACTTTGCTTTCCTGCTCTTTTATTTCCACAGTAACAGATAAAATAGCCTAGAATGAGATGTGGGACTGTGCAGAGGCCCTCCAAGAATTACACGTATCCCACCTTAATAAGGAGGACACACAGCATGTTTCATTTAGACTAAAGAAATCGTCACAAAGCTGGTTACAGAAATGTGGCGACGCAGATTCTGCTGCATGCCTGAGAGACCCAACCCAGCCTCAGAAACAAAACTGTAATAATAATTCAGCAAATCTTTTACTGGTTTATTAGAAAAAATGCAAACAATATTCACTCTATCTATATATTAAAGCGATAAAAACAGAGGATTTAATGGGAATAAATAAGATTTTTAATTATTCTTTGACTGATCTGCACACAGAACTCTGATCCAAGCGGGACGTATTTAATTAGACAAATATTGTCTCCGATTATCTCCCAGCTCTGCTCACAGCTGACTTGCAGATCGCCACCAGTGAACTCGAAATAATTAGTTGGTTTGGGAATTTTGTGGGGTCCAAATGCGAGTTCATCCCCAGCCCTGAGTCATGCTGGCTCACATCAGATCATCCACTGAGAGCTGGTTTTAATTCAGAGGTATTACATAACCGTGTGAGTTTTCCAGATTCTGTGCCTTCATGTTTTTCTTTGACGAGTCACTCTGTGAGTTTACTCACCCATGTGTCATTTTTTTTGGCAGGAAATTGAGTTGTTGCTCATGTTTGTGTGAGATTGGGCTTCAACGTTGGCCCATATGCACATGGAGCTACTTTATGAGCTGCACACCTGTCCGCCGCGCTGCTCTACCAGTGGCTCATTAGCTCGAAGGCTAAAGCTGCCAGACACAATAACCGAAAAACCCATCACACGGCCTCCTCCCTCCCCTCACCTTGTCCCGTTGCTCCCAGTTGGCCCAGCAGTGACAGATGGCTCAGATATGATTGTCAGCCATCTTTCTGGTCTCTGAAATCTGAAGGGAAGGGAACTGATGGGGTTGTTGCAGATTTCACCACGGGGTGCTGTTATAAGTCAAACGTGGTTATAAATGCTGCACCTGTAACTTTACTCTCGCCGTGTGATTGACCACATCAGGCACCTTTTCCATCTTCTCCCCTTAAATAAAAACTCTCACAGCAACGGTGAGTTCCTCCACTTTTGCACTTTGCTCTTTCCTATCAGTGTTTTATCAGATGGCTTCCTGTCCTCTGGCCCATTTGTCCTCCTCTCTGTGCAGCCTTGTTAGCCTGTCTCAGTGTTGGTTCAGGCTGCTCTGTGTCCGTGTGTGTGTGTGTGTGTGTGTGTAAGAGAGTAGCTGGGATACTCACTGTCACTGCTTGTTGGCATTAGAGTGACACATTAACTAATAGGATGGAGGTGGAGCTCTAACTCTGAGGCTGAGCCCATTTTCTGTATGTTTTCAATATTTCTGTCTAATTCTTAATTCCAGTTTATTCCAACTTCACGTTTTTACCAAGATCTCTGCTTCACTTTTTAAACTGACATCTACAACAATAAATAAACTGCCTATTTTGTTGCTCTTAAAGGATTAGTTCAGAATTTTAAAATGTATTTCTGCATGAAATTTAGAAATAATCATCACGTTACATTTCTGAATGGCCTGTGTTGTGAGAAATCATTTAATCAGTGCATTTGCAGTGGTCTCTGGTAGCCTTGCAAGTCGTACTCGGGGCCAAATATATAATCAGGTCATGTGGTTTTCTATGATGTTGCACGAATCACAACATTTGGAGATTGGGGTTGTTTCAAATTAAGGAGCTGTGCTCAAACTAGCCGTTAGCTCATCAGTCATAAGGAATGTAAACTCTATTTTTCCAAACTGAGGCTGTTCAGGAAGCCATCCACCATAGGAGTGATTTTTATGTAACATGATTATAATTTTTAAGTGGAAAATGGCCTTTGAGATTTTTGTAATCCACAGATTAGACTCCTCCGGTAAAAAGCCTCGTCATGCTTCGGTATCATCAGAAAGGCACGCTCACAAACACATTATTCATTAACACATAGATGCTGCATTAATGAGCCATGAAATGAGTGTGACCGAGCTGGCGTCTCACCAGGGACTTGTCTGTCTTTGCAAATGAGGCGACAGTTGCAACGATATCCAGTTTCTGCTGGCTGCTAATAATTATTATTTTAGAAAATTGGCCATTGAGTTGTTGTTTACCAGGACTGATCCTGACTCTGACCAGTGAGAATTCATGCACGTCGATCAGCAGAAAGCGTTTTTTTAAAGAGGAGCAGCTTCTCAATTGTGAGCTATTAAGACTAAGACCAACAAAATGTTCTGCAATCAAACATGACTCATTTTAGGGAATTGGCTTTGGGTAATCTTAGCCCCGGCTTCTAAAATTGAAATTTCCACGCGCTGACCTCCACCTCTCGCACCAGCGTATAATTAATGGCAATAGAACGGGTCTTTGGCAGTGCAGATTAAACCTTTCATCATACATACTTGTTGGAAATTAGGTCTGTGAAGTGTCATTATTCTCATTAGCCCCAAAGTTAGAGTGTGTCGTTGTTCGCTGGTGAATTACAGTGAGCTGAATCCTTCCAGACGGAGGTGATTTTATGTACAAACGCCTTCTGGGACGGCATTTAATCTAAACTCACAACAGGAAAGACAAAAATGTTCTGGCTCAGTTTAGACACCTGTTTTTAGTTGCTGAAGTAAAACAATCAGGATTTTGCAGAATTAATTGTTTGTTTTTGTGGACCAGCTTAGCATTGCACCATCATTGTTCAAGTTTCCTGGGTGGAACTCATTTGCAACAGCCCTCTGCACATTCTGCATAAATATAAACAAATGCAAGTTCATTTATCCATCGTTTCTCTTTATTTGGTAATGAATGACGTGGCCGTTTAGATGCTAAAAGCTTCTTTCACCAGCTACTTGTGAACGCTGACTCCGCTTCTGCTGTCCAGAAGTTAATTAAAGCTTTTTTTGCTGAAAACAACTGATGGTCTGAATTTAGATCAGTCAAAGCAAATGAGGTACGCTGCTATTATAAAACAGTACTTTTCTTTTTTCTGAAATATTAAAATAAAGGTCAGCACTCAGCTGCAAAAGTTCAGCGAACAGCTGCCGCCCTTTTATTGGATGATTTGTGAGAAAGGTGCGAGACGCTGAAAGGGTTTTTAACACCCGGCCATGACATTTTCAAAGTGAGACTAGGAAAGTGAAGACGACGCTTCGCTTTCTGGACAGAAAAGTCACCAATATTTACTTTGATCTGCAACAAGAATGGGTTGAATCTACATTTAGTGTCTGACATCTTTGCTGTAGTTGTTACTGGTCTGTCTTAGTCATAAATTGTGTTTTGATTAACCACGGACTGCTGTGTGTTTATTTCACCCATGATTAATCTCATAGTGTAGTTTAAAACCCTGTTGGGGGAAAACTCCATTGAGAGGCTCTCACTCATGTATTCTAGTAAAATAACAGAGTTTACTGTAATTGGTTAGAATCATGGGTAGCACCGTCTCTTGTTGGTAGTCACAGGATAGAAATCATGCTTGCTGAGTACATGCTGATATTTTACTCTATTAGTCTGCATTTTGTAAAAGCATTTTTGTATTTAAGTTTGATTTAAATCATTTTTTGCAAAATATGTTGTTTTACATGGCAATTAAACTCATGTTGTGTCACATATGTATGTATGGCAAAAAAAAAAATCAATATTTGATCCCAATTTATTGCTGAGAAATGTCGAAACTTCAACATCCTCTCAAGTATCTTAAAATCACAGTTATAGTGATGAAGGGCCAAACAAAAATAGTTAACTCTATAATAAATATTGAGGTAATCCCTGTAGATTTGTCAGCGGTAGAGAGTGAAGTGCGTTTTGAGGGCAGGTCCATGACCTGTTGTTGGATTTCTAACATGATTTATTTGTGGCTCTGGAGCAAGAAGCTGCTCTTATATTGCTTAAATGTGATTTTAGCATCCAGGAGCACAAACCATGAACCAGCATCCTGCTGGGCCGTGAGTGTTGGTGACAAATTGTGGCGAGGTCTCCGAGAGTTCTTCTTTTCCTTGAGTGAGTTGCAGGGGCCACGCTCTCGTGTCATTTGAATTTTTTTTTAAGGTGGTCAAAAATGTTCTTGTTTCGAATCATTGTGTGCTAACCCTAACCCTTACTCTAACTGGGAACCAGTATCGAAGCCCTTTCAGTTGCTTCTCAATTTAGTTTCTGAGTCGGAAGTTGCAAGAAATGTGAGAAAACTTTGAGAGGAGAAAGCTTCCTGAGAATAAATTGAGACATAATTAATATACGTTGTGACTGAATTGCAACATGAAACTTTACCCATATGTTACATGCTCCACTTGCCCCAGCCATATGTAAAACCTGTCAAAAATGTCTCACATACCAATTCAGTAGAATTTCAAATGAAAAGATATCTTCTTGCAATTTTGTGCCTCCAAAAGGCACAGCCCATGAGCTGCTGGGCTCAGGACCCTGCAGATATGCACAGGTGTGTATTTCTGGTATTTTAGGGCAGCTGTACAAGAGCCTCAAATAATCCAAGGGGTTCAAATGAAGGCAACTGGACCTGTTTGGTTTCTTGAAGACGTTTCGCTTCTCATCCGAGGAGCTTTGTCAATTCTGACTGGAATATGGGAGGGTCGATCTTATAAACTGTAGCTGTCTATTGTTGCTCAACGAGCAGCATCTGCCTGTGAATGCCCCTCCTCCCTACCTCTTGATGAGTCGTTAGCATCGTTAGCCTCTGTTTGGGAGTCGTGTTGATTAGATGCAGGAGGGTGTGAACTGGACTGAAACTGTTTTGGAAGGGGTATTCACAGGCAGATGCTGCTCGTTGGATTACCATGACCTGGATGACTGAGAACCTTCACCAGCAAAGAGCCTCAAACTCACAGGTCTACAGTTTCACATCAGGTGGCAATAATTAGCCTTTTATCAACTGTTTAAATCATTTTCTTGTGCTAGTATGTGCTAAAATGACCCTTTACAGGGTGAATGAAAGGCCCCCTGTGGCCAGAATATTCCACTTGCAACTTCACAGTTGCTGGTCCGGTCTGCTGGGACTTAGAAACATTTGAGCTTGATACCTGGTGCTGCAGTCTGCTTCCAGCATGTTTCCTGCATGTTTTAGATCATGAACACAGCTGATTTGTTTGATTTAGTGATGAACCGCTCCTGTAGACACTAATGAAGGCTAAGGAGACATTTCAGCAGTTAAAAAGATGAACGCACAGCGAGGAGATAAGTTTTACGTTCGCTTTCGCCAATGAACACTAGGGGGTGCTAAAAACAAGCCAAAACTGACTAGTGTCCCTTTAATTAAAAAGGAACATTTGCACCAGAGTTTTGATGTAATTTACACGTTTTTATTAATGGGATAAATTGTCTAAATATTGAAGACGGTGTGTCTCCTTAACCAGTAGCTAAACAAATCTAACATCTTTAACCTGATAATAAGCAGCAGATTATTCCTCTTGAACGGATCAGTTTTTAAACGATCTCTCAGCTCTTTTCTTTTCACTGATTGTTTTGTTTTCCATTCCGTCCTCCTGCTCCTTTCCTCTGTCCTCTACACACATCCTGTTTTCCTCCCACACCCTTTTACATTTTCCCCCCATAACCCCAATATAATTGTGTTAGTGGAGCACGGGTCGTGTCATAATCCTTCATGGGCAGTGACTCGCACGATGAGGCCTTCTCCTCGTATTCCAGGAGGAAGACGGAGAGCAGAGCGGCGGTGGGGAACGCTTTGGCGTGAGCGGCGACAGCACATCCCTTTCCCCTGCCTCTGATCTGTTATTAAAGTCTTTATGACATTTTCTCACCCACGCTGAACGCTGACCAACCTCCTGTTGCTGTCCACACACAACAGTGTGTGGTTTTTTTATACATTCACATCCATACCTCTTGGCCAGTTACGAGCCACTGAGTGGAAACGTGACGAAGCGTCCAAAGGTCACCCGTCTCGCGTGTGTCCCTCTGGCACAAAGAGATTTCTCGGTGAGAGCTGGCAGCTGCAGACATTTAGATTCCGGCAGGAAATTGATCGGTATTGATTTGCACAGTCATTGTGTTATCGCATTTGAAGTCATTTTTTAACCTTTCGCGATGTGGCGGTTTGTAAATCTGAAATGTATGCATTTGTTTAAAATGGCATCACTCTGATGGTTACTTCACTAAAGGTCAGAAAGAAGGGAGTGGGTGGAGGAAGAGGAGACCATAGAAAAGAGAGGGATAAAGTATAAATACTGCTGCGTAATGAAATGTTGAGGCAGATATAAGATTTGCTGAAGTCTGGAGAGACGGCAGTAGGAGACACAAAGTGTGTGAAGAGAGAGAGACGAAGGTAACTGAGTCCATAGTGTGTGGGCCTGCCGCTGTAATGATTCTGTAGCAAGGAGGCGAGAGGAGGAGGACAGGCGGGGAGAAGGAGAGAGAAGATAATTAAAGGAGGAGGACACTGAGGAGGATTGTTAAGAAAAGGAAATGGCTAGACATGCAGAGGATTTAACTTCTCCCACTTCAACACCCACGTTCTCCTCCGACAGCTGCAGGTAGAACCCGTGAAGCATCCTCGTTAACCTCGCTCAGATCGCTGTTTAACTGGAGCGCACAAACATCTCTGTGGACGAAAATCAGATGAAAATTTAATATGAGATGTGTAATTCCAACTGGTACAACAAAATAACTCTGCAATACACCAACGTCCTGCATGGGGATTAGTGGTTTTGCAGATTTAATCTGGACTTCTAACCCTACAACACGATCTTTTCCCCTCGTTTTTTTTCTCAGTCATGCCTGTGATCCATCTGCTATATAAACATAGAGCTGTTTTATACCTGTATGCCTCTGTATTCTGGAAAAAATGTGAATAAATAGATCATTTGGATTACCTGTTAGTTTAATCACTGATTGGTTGGAGCAGAGAAACATCAAAAACATGCAGGATAGCAGCTAGGATTGGACACCAGTTCTCAAAAAATCTAAAGTTTAAAAGTCTAAGATGAAAACTGCGTTGGGTTTTATGGACACTAACCAGATGTTCCTGCCCTGAACGATGGACACGTGTTGATTTCCTAGAGGAGAGCCGTGATGAGACGAGAACTGAGTGAGTTTTACACTCGGCTGGTTCAGTCTGTCACTTCCTGTGTCCTCGCTGCTCCCCAGTTGTGTCATTTCCTCGTCTCCATGGCGCCACACCTCCTCCAGCCACTCATCCACGCTGACATTCACGCCATCACTCGTGATTTATGACTTAAATGAGCCCACCTGTTCTGTTTTATCTTTATTTTTGTACATTTTGATGTTATCTGTAACCCAGAGTGGAGATCATCATCCTCTTTTAGCTGCTTTCACTCCTCATAACTTTGGGTTGTTTACCTGATTTGGATCCACAGCCTGCAGGAAAAGCATCCAGAACCTGTTAACATGTTTGATCACTACAAAAAAAGAAACTAACTTTGGGTGCTTCTTGTTGAAAAACATAAACAAATTCAGGAAGTTTAATTGGAACTTAGATCTCTTTGAAAATGGTTGGCTGAGTTTTGAATAGCGCTGTAATTTTTTTTATACTCCTGTAATCGCCACAAATTAAATTCCATTCTGCACCCGCAGCAGAATCTCAAAGTTATCATAAAATAGATAAAAAGAGGAATGCAGTGATAATGCCATGAGGTAAATGTGACAGAGGGAGGTCAGAGAGCCAGGATGTTTCTAAGAAGTGTGAAGGTCTGCGCTTAATTAGCCGTGTTTCTGTAACTTGTTGGCTTGATTTTTATGACAGTTGAAGTACTGAGCATCCGACGGGGGAAGAAAGGAGGTTTGAGTGATTTTGGATGTGCTTGTTGGTCGTTTTCACCCACAACCATCTCTGCTTATTTTCACATGGAACCTTGAGGATGATGCTTCCTCACAAACTTCCCAGACGTGAACGGCTGCACATCAACACGCTCGGCGTCTCTGTGGTTCTTGTTGCACCTCCTATTACACTTTCACAGCTTTCGGTAATTGTTGTGTTGCAGCGTTTCCTCCTCGTCTTTGTGCCTCTCTGATATAAACCCAGATTCTTGCAGCCTGCCGGTTTAATCTCTCCCTCCCCCACTCTTATTTTCCTCCCAATCCCTCTGTGCACACTGGACGTGCAACCACTTTTGTCTTTATAGGAAGGCTTGCTGCCGCTCCAGTGCCTAGAAATGTTCTCTAATCTAATAAACAGCACAATCAGATCACTTCACCACCGCTCTGCAGTTTGGATGTTTCACCCCGAGGACGAGCCTCAGAGGCAGAGTGCACGCACGGGTTATGGTCTAGTGAGAGCTGGCTTGTATGTGGCTTGTTTTCTCTGTGTGTGTGTGTGTGTGTGTGCCATCTGTTGTGTATTAGAAGTGTGTCAGCTGTGATGTGTGTTTGTATGTTTTTGTGTCTGGCTCAGAGCATCTGTTGTGTGTGTGGCTAGTCCAGTCTGTAGGCTGAGTCAAGAGTGCAGCGCTAAAGGCCTCCGCAGACTCTTTTTGGCTCAGCGGGAGCTCCAGATCTGGGTGGGAGGTGGAGGCTTGGGTTTGTACTCTCCTCTCCTCTGCTCTGCTCCTGACCAAGACTAAAACCTTCATCTCTCCACTGAACTCTCTCCTCTTCTTCCTCCTCTCTGCCTCCTGCTGCAGCATTTACACTCGTTTCTCCTCTTCAGTCACAGCTAACTTTTTTAAAACTGAATGTATTTTTAGAGCTTCAATCAAAGGCAGCTGGACCGCTAACGTGACCTAGAAATCTGAACTTAGTAATTTAGTTTATGGTGACTTTAATGCATATTGAGTGGGTTTTAGATGGTTCCAGTGTGATCACAGTGGCTCTGCAGTTCTCTCACTTAACATTTGTGTCCCAGCTCCTCTCTTCCTCTGACATCTTCTCCCAAAGCTGCTTTTTTCCCCCCTCATCAGCTCATATTCTCCATCTCTTTCTTCTCTTTCCTCCCTGCTCCTCTGTCAGCCCTTCACATGTTCAGAACAAAATCAGGCTTTTTGAAGTCATAGCACAAAACTTTTTTTGTGTTTGCACATGCACAAATCTAAAGAGTAACTTTTTTTAGGGGGTTGAATTTGATTCCAGGCCTATTTCCACATTTGAAAGGATTTGGTACTCAGATATTCAACTTTAGCAGCTTTTAAATCAAAATTGAAAACTTTCATGCATTCATTAGAATTACGGATTCTGTCCCTGCGTGTCCTCTAAATATTTGAATGAAATAAAGGAGATACTCCCGGCTGAAGAAGATGAAAACTGCACTCTGTCATCACAATGTTGATACGCAAATGGATTTCATAAGCCACTAATGGGGAGCTGAATTAGCTTGACAGCGGTCAGATGAATGAGACGAAGCCACATGAGATCTGCTAATGCAGCATAATGGCTGATGTGATTAGAAAGAAGGGTTTATTTCATGATGAATCACTGCCTACATGGTGGGAAGTTTTTATTTTCTCTCATTATATTTGATTATAATAATAAAACCTTAATATCAGCCATGCTTGTTATTGAGGTGGTCCTCCAACAGCTGCGTCCAGTCAGGGGCGGACCCGGGGACATCTAGTCCTGGGGGCTCTGGTCACAAGGAGTTGGGAGAAAGTGTTTCTATGGATCTGATTTGCTTCCCAGATCAAATCCCATCAAATCTGAGAATTAAAAGACTTAAACGTAGTTTTTTTGCCAACTGCTGTAATTTTGTTTTTGCACTGATTGTTTATCCTGGCGTGTTTTCCAAAAACTACTTTCCAGATGTAATGTCTTACATCGTCATAGTTAAAACCATGAAAACATTCATTTGGAAGCCTTTAAATCAGCTTATCAGCTGCTTTGAGTTATCTAAAAACCAAATAATATGACCACATCTGTTCCCAGTGGCTTTCAGCTCATGTGAGTTGGTTAATCCCTTTAAAAGTTGTTCACTTTTAGTTTTTATTGTCATTAACATCTTATTTTCATATCTTTTATACATTTTAACACAGGTTTAATGTGTTGTATTAAAACTTGCTTTATGGATAAATTGGACCTAATATTTGGTTAAATGTGCCTTTATAGCACATAACTTTTCCTGTTGGTTTCAGATTGTTCTAGAAAAAATAATTACATTTATGTGCAAATTCCCTGTTCTATCATCACTAAAACTATCACAGACCATGACGCTACCGCCGCCATGTTTAACTATTAGAAGGTTGTGTTTACCTTTATTCTGACCTTTTATCTCTGTGTCCAAACCTTTTTTAAGGATTTCTGCAAACTTCATTGAAACGTGAAGGAGTTCATTTGTAGATGCTTTTGCAGCTATTTGTTCATAGAAGTTCATAAATATAATCAAAAGCTTAAAAATGCACCCGCGTCGAATGTTATCACGCCATTCAATGGCCGTCATCATCAATTACCATGCCGATTGAATGTGAATTATGTGCAAATATAAATTGATGACAGTGTGTGTGTGTGTGAGGAGATAAAGATGTACAAAAACAACAAAAAAAATAAATCAATCTGCTCCCAGGTTCTAATTAAATAAACCTTGCTAATCACTTGAACTGTGTCTAATTACATGTGTGGTTAAGTGCCCCTTGTTGCTAATCAGATGACGAGCGGAGAAGGTGTTTGATTCGAGCTGGAATTATGCAACGCAATTTTATATGGACTAATAATTGAAATTGGAATTATGAGTAAATTTGTGTTTCTTTAATAATAATAAAAAAATCTAATTCATTATATTTCTCACCAGGTTTTAAAAAGTGTGTTTTCCTTTAGGGGAAGGAGACGACAGAGGAGGAGGATGAAGTGGCAGTGGGGATGGATAAAGGATTTATGGATGAATTCTTTGAACAGGTTGGTTTGGAACACACACACACACACACACACACACACACACACACACACACACACACACACACACACACACACACGGATAACTTTTGTAACACTAAATCAGAATCAATATCAGTTCGTTTCCTCTCAGCAGCGCTGTAATCATTTATCTTATTGATGTTGTTGCAGGTGTGGTATGGATCATTGTGTTCTTTATTTCTTTAAAATAAAAAGAGCCTACTGATTCGATTCACCACACTAGTGTGTGTTTCTTGCTAGTCTCCCTTCTTTTCTCACAGCTTTTCCTGCAGCAGCTTGTGGAAACGGCACCAACATGTATTCCTGCAGCTGCTGTGTGCACACAGGAACACACACTAAACATCTTCATGGCTTTTGGAGGGAGGGGCCCATTTTATTCTAGCTGCAGTTGGGATCTCTGCAGAGATGGAGGCCCGCTGTGAGTCATCAGTCATACAGAACCACGCTGACTTTACTTTGTGACGTCTTTCACTTCGAGTAAAGCTGCGTCTGTGATGCGTTTTTATGGAATCTCCCACAGCGAGTTAAACGTAAAAATGATCAGACTTATTTTGATTTTTAACATTTTTTCAGCAACACCTGTTGTTTTACATATCTGGGTTCTTTATCTTTGATGTCCTTAAATCACCATTGCTAATGCTGCTGCAAAGGCGGGTCATGCGAGGCTGAATGCCTTTTAACACCATCTGTGATCGATTAAGGAGGCTGGGGAAGAAACAGCACTTTGATTTGAGTTTTCAAAGCAGACAACAAACGCATCACAAAAGAGGCTAAATCATTTCAGCAGAGCTGCAGGTGCATCAATCAAATGATCTGTGAGGAGGTTTTATACCTCGGTGAATCTTAAAACAAAAGTTCTGGTAATGGGTTCTGGATTTTTCCGAGTGTGTATGTCGTTGAAGGGATATTTGTCCAGAAGCTGCAGGTGTAATTTAAATCAGCTCTTTATCCATTAAATGTGAAAGGATGCACATGCCTCCAACACAAGAAGTTTCTGACGTGCACAAAGAACTTTAGCAACAGAGCAGCCCGGTGAGATATTTGCTTAAACCTTTTTCAAAAGTGACTCATTTTTAATTCTGCAGCATTTTCTTTGTAAGCATTTGCTCAAAGAAACCAAAAATGTTACATCTGAACTTAATGAGGCTAACAGATCCGTGTACAAAATATTTTAATTACATTTTATTGTTCATTTGCCAACTTCTGACCCAACATCCATGTTTTTCTGATACCTTCTGCCTCAATTTACCTAAATGCATCATTTTTTTGGTGTGATTTGGCTTCTTATGACGACGCTGAAACATAAAAGCAAATATTGGCAGGAAAATTGTCTGAGAACAGTTTGAGTCTGAGAGAAACAGATTTTAAAATGAGACAAAAGCTTAAGGAAAGATGAAGAATGTGAGCAGATAAATGGAGCAGAGCCATTTTCTCCCTGACTTATTGTGTAATGAAGGTTTTAGTGGAGATGTGGAGTGAAACCAGACCCTTTGTCCTCCTCTCAGAACATAAACTGAACCCCAGAATGTGGGTATTGATTTTTATAATGTGTTTGTGGCATTTGTGTGAATATAAACGTGGCTTTGTTTGATATCTGCTCTCGCGTGTGGATGTAATGGCTTTTTATTGGCTCTGAAAATAAAGCTGCGTTTTATTACTGTCAAAAGATTTCTTAAGGAAACCAAAAATCAATACGTATTTTATCCTTTCAACAAGTCGGATTGTTCAGCCCGACATCACTTAAAGAGACTAAATTGTTTTTAAGTCTGCTGCGACCGAGAAATGTCACATTTCTATCAGATCAGTCTTCAGACACGAGCTGTGCATGAACGTTTACTATGAACATGCAGCTGCGGAGCCTTAGCATTAGCTGAATCAGTTTAAAGAAATTCATTTTTTAAAAGATTTATATGATTTATTTGTCATTTTGATTCAGACACAGGGATGAATATGGGAAATAAAGTCAATAATATTGGACGTTTCTTGAAGAATAGTGTTTACAAGTCAGTAATGAAAAGCTCAGATCATGTATTTCGATATTTTCTATGCTATAAAAAGGATTGAAGCATCATTAGATCCTGTGATCCTCTCATGTTGGGTAGCGTGGCTCCTTTCACCTCATGATGCAAGAATGAAGAGAGCAAAAGCAAGAAAGTTGCCCTGTGGCCTCGAGCTTTCGTATGACTTTGTTTCACTTTAACAGACGACATTCAGGCGACAGATAAAACAAATGTGTCATTTTTCTGTTTGAATTAGCAGCTGTTGGATCCCGCTCACTGACAGAGTAAAAATAAACCGTTTCATCAAGACTGTAAAATTAAAATCAGGTCACGTCGTAATAAAGATGCTGATTCCACAAATGACTTGCAAACATTAAAAAAGATCATTTCAGTAATAATCAGGACAATCTGTCTTAAGAAGCACAGATTGTGTGTTTTTGCATGCAACAGAGTTTCTGAAATTATTTTTTAATCCCTCAAATAAAAATCTCTGATGTCTTACGAGAGTTCTCTGGTGCTCTGTGACTCGCCAACAAACGGGTTTCTAAACAGCCGAAAGTGATTTCACCTTCTCCTTTTGGCGCGGTCACATCTGGGTTGGCCCGGTCTAGCCAGAGCCAGAATCTGTGAGTTCTGGGAAATCTCAGAACGACTGGTGCGCTTTAGGGCAGGTGGGTGTGCTTCGGGCTGGCGTCGGCACTTGGCACCCCCCCCCCCCCCCCACACACACACACACACACCTGCTCAGCGATTCCCCGTCATGGGATCGAGCAGGCTGCAGCACCGTGTTCCCTCCCGTGTGGTATCTCAAAGCAAATTAGCCTGTTATTAAAAAAAAAACAGATCCAATCACCGGTTAATTAAGGAGATAATTCAAGAATAATGACCCAAGATTAGTGAAGGGAGTCTGAGGAATGTGGCAGAGCACTGAGAAGTGAAAGAAGGAAGAGCAAATCAAAGCCCTGAAGTGTTCACGTGGAGGTGAGAAGAAGGCTGGCCTGTGGCTGAGCAGGTGTAAAGGAGGAGAAAGTGATGAGAAGGATGACAGTCTGAGATGCAAGTTCAGATTTATGAAGTCACTGATAGATGTGACCTGCTGCTCGTCCAGCTGTAAGCATGAGCAGCCCAGCTGGTGATGAGGCTGCAGGGAGGGAAGTGATTGGTTAGAGTGTCAGAGCTGCATTTTGGTGACAGATAATGTGGCGTTTAAAACAGAAATAGGTGCGTGTTGCTGCTTCAGATTAATATTGGTCTGTTAGGATCTTCACACGGGATGACAACCTGCTAAGAAGCAAAGAAGTCAAACTGATGGTCTTTGTAGGGTCTTGGTGAGGCCTTCAGGAGCATATGAAGCTGCCCATTAAGCCCAGTAATGATCCCAGAGAGACACCAGCATCAATTACTGTCAGTCATGCACCCGTACAAACTGAAAATGGCTCATAAAACAAGCTAGCTTTAAAACACAGACACGGTCACAGAACCCTCACCCCTCCCGTCCTAGGCCACATCCCTGGATATGGGAACGCGCTTGCCAGAGGAAACTAGAGAGCTCTAAACACCAGTCGCAGTGTTCTAGGTACAAATGTCTTTTGTTGTCCATGACTTCAAATGGTGTTTTTCTTTTTGGGACTCTGGTAGTTTGCCCTAAAGTTGAAGTGGTAGCAGCCGGCTGTTTCTCCTTCTCTGATATTATTGAGCAAAGAACCTCCCATGCCAGTGGTGTTCTGTTGTAAAATGCATGAACGCGTAATGAGTGGAAGGATCCAGGTAAATGTGGAAGTGCAGTGGTTCGGTGAGACGGACAAGCGGATGGTCCAGTTGTTAGTTTTGGACCGAGCTGTGTTATTGGCTGAGGTTGTTGGACAAATTTGAGAGAATCACTTCATTAATTTTTTTTGTTTGTTTTTTTATCTTCACAAAATAGTTATAGTACTATGTTAGAACGTTGTTAAGATGCATGAAAAAATGTTTTAAGCTAGCTTGTTTTGCAGATTTGCCGTTGTAGTTGTAGTCGAAAGTTCACCCAGTTACAAAAACATAAAATATGTCGTGTAACCACTCACACTGCACATCAGGAATGTGTAACCAAAAGGCATAAAGTCACAGACTATATCGCTCAAAGGCACGATTCACATAGAAGGATTTGAAACTTGTTAGATGATTTTTGAAAACACAAGAGACCCAACATGTTGCAATAAAAAATTGCAGATTTAACACTTTTGGTCCTGCAGATGGGAAATCCTGCAAAATTCTTAATCACACATGACTTCAAAGTAAAAAATCATGGCGGAGGAGGAAAAAGCAGCGCACTTCCGTCACCTCACTTTCTGACTGGCTACACATCAAATTCAACAGGACAGGACACGTATTTGTCCTCGAAATTATGGAAAGGCAATCCAACATGTTGAATATCCCCAATTTATAATTGGAGCGGTCCCGGCGTCCTTCCGAGTGAACCAGAGCACAAATTATTTTTAGAGCCATCACAGCGATCTTTAAGAATGTTGGAAGGGGAGATATCAGCATTATTATCTTGCAGTGTGAATTGGGTCCAACAGCCATCAAAAACCTACAAAATCACCAATCCCGGACGAGCCCCCAAATGTGATACTGTCAATGCATTAAAAAGCTTCAAACAAATTCAGTTCAAACAAATAGCACTGTTTAAAATAATTTTAATGAAATCACATAGTTCACCATCAGTTTCTAGACTCCCTCCTAGCCCTGAAAACCTAGATCCTAACCTCGTAATACCAAAAACAATAAAACAGAATTGTTGGTAACTCCCAAACTCAACTAATAACTCATGGCAAAATCTGATTTACAAAAATCTTTTGGTATAAAGTTGATGGCTTTCTGCTTTTTAAAACATTGCCAGCCAATCCGGTCTGAAAAGAGAGAAAATACGAATACACAGATTCACAAACTCGGGCCCATAACACATGCTCTTCCTTGACAAGTCCTGTTGATTTTTTAACAATGTGACAAAATACCCTGGGTTCAGCACATCCGGGACTTGGTGCCGTATGTATTACTTCATTTAGAGTCTGAAGCAATACTGGCTGACCTCATTTCTACATGGTGCCATTTTGCTGGCCTGGCATGATCTTCAAACTCAGCTCCCTTCCAGACACTACTCAAGAGAGTCATACTAGTGTGTGGCACCGAGTGTTATGATTGTGTGCATACAAAGTGCTGATGTACGAAGTGCGTTGAGTGTCTCAGGGATATGGAAAGAAGCTGAAGGAGGTAACGAGTCGCGTAGGTCACTCAGCAGGGTCGTCATCCAGAATGGAGAACTCCAAGGTGTTTGTTTAGTTTCCATCAACACCGATGCACACAGACAGATTTTAAACATGTTGGTTGTTTCCTCCTGTTTCCAGACTGCGCTCAGTTTTAGTCCAGACTTCACACGCATGCATACATACATAAGAAAGTGCTCCAGTTTTACAAAATCACAGAGGAATAATGTCTGAGGCTGCACCAGCCTAAAAAACCCCATTCTCCTGTCTGCATGTTCTGCTTCTGCCTCTAATATGATAATTACATCCTCGGTTCAGACTCTGTCAACATCAGTCAGACTAATCACTGATGCCTCCCGTCTTGCTGCTGAGCAGATCTGAAGCACTTCTCGGTCTCTATTGACAGGTAGAAGAGATCCGGGGTTTTATCGAGTCTCTGGCAGAAAAAGTTGAAGAGGTGAAGAGGAAGCACAGCGCCATCCTCGCCTCACCTAACCCGGATGAGAGTAAGGCGCTTCTTCTGTTCTCTTCTTGTGTTTAATTCATTCCCTTTCAGGAGAAAAAGTTCAAGATTGTAGGACCCCCACGTGGCTCTGATAAATAATGTGCTTTCATTCTGATGAGACTTAATTACCTCTGAGGTTTAGAGCTGCCTGCCACTTTGTTGAACCTGTCAAACTCCATTAGTGAGACTTGATATTTTATAGATTTCTCACTGAATTTTGCTTTAGACATCATTATCTGCAGTTAAACGAAGCACTTTTGTACATCTCCACAAGGTTTTCATGAATCTCTCCTGCTTAAGTTTGCACACCCTTGGTCATTTGACAAAATCAAACATTTGGTGATAAATTTAGGGTTTTTAAAGCACAAAAGGTGAGCTAAAAGCTTCATCATAGCAGCAGATTCCAGTGAAAAATGACTCGGTTTAAAATAAACTGAAGAAATAAAGGACAGATTGTCTGAGAAGCAGAAGGCCCGCCTGTAGATAGATTCTGTAATAGATGTCAGGGGACCTTGAAGATTTTCAGAGCTGTATCTTCCACCTGTCAGTCAGCTCTGTACTTTTCAGGAATTTGTGCTCTCATTTTTGAAACGTACACTCTCGTTTGTCCATTTTTATCCAATTTTCTGCTTTCTTGTCGCAATTTTTTGAACATCTTTAGCTTCGGGTACCACTTTCTGCTACGTTTCTCATTTTCCATCTTCACTTTGCTCATTTCCAGCCACTCTTCTTTTTAAGAACCCCTCCTTCCTCCTGTCTTTTGGCTTCTCCGTCTGTGTTCCCTCACACCTCTTCCTCTCTCATTAATGTTGGGGCATTGATCTGGACCCCTGTTCTCACGAGGGGATCTTACACCACTAGCACTGCCAGTCCCTTTTTCTCCCACTGATCCCCCACCTGTCTACCTGCAAAAGCATTGATCTGCGTTCTGCAGCAGCCAACAGGCGAGTGTTTTAAGTTGCCTGAACGTGACCATGACATGCAGAGCAGAGCAAAGTGTTTTAAATCAGAACCACAAGTCATCTCCTTTGTAATTTGAGTCAGTGCTGCCTGTATGTGTGTGTCAGCACGATAAAAGGAGAGAAAAAAGCACATCAGGCATCAGCTGATGTAAATGTCTGGGTTTGATTTTTAAAGGAAGGTCATCTTGTTTGATTTCTGCTTTGGAGCAACTAGAATAATTTATTTGACACAAACCAGAAAGGTCCTCTTTATCTGAGCAGCGGTTTATTTAGTCTGGGTCTTTTCTTTGAATCAAAGTCACGCAATAATATCGTGCACTGAATACAACAAAAAGACTTTTCTATCACTCAAATAGCAGAGCGATAAATGAATCACACTGAAGGTCGCTGCCAATGTTTTTCATTACTTCTGCCGACCATATTGGCTTCTGGCAACAATGGCATGATTAATATTTTTACAGTAAAACTCAGTGACGTTGCTGATGCACGGAAGACAAAAAATACTAAAAGGTCAACAGCTGCAGCAGTGAGTCGGTGAAGCTTTAATTGGACTCTAAAATGGTTTGAGTCGAATTTAAATCTTTGCAGAGGCGAGCGTTGACACTTTTCAACCATCCCACGAGCACCTCTGGGCAGATATTTCACCCTAACAAGACAAGATTTCCGGGTGGATTCATGCAGAGGAAACAGCGGTGGAAATTTGGCTGTTAAATTTACTAAACAACAAATTTAGTGTTGCATTTATCAAATTTCCTAAAGTTATGCATTTGTCTGAGCTCCTTTAGTTTATTTACAGCAGTACATAAATTAGTTTTCAGTGTAAAGATTTGTAAAGCATGTGGACGTCGTCGCCACACTGAGAAAAAGACATTAAGTTTAATCATATGTCCTCATGTAGAGCTGGAGATCTCAGTAACTTTCTGATATTTTTGTACATTTATATTTTACCAGTGAATACGATTATAAAATGACCTTTCATTTAATTAAATGTTCCTCATTTGAGCAGTGCTTATTTATTCTTGCTGATTGCTGCTAATTATAGACATACAGAGGGGCAGAAAAGTATTTAGTCAGCCTCCAATTTTGCAAGTTCTCCCACTTAAAAAGACAAGAGAGGCCTGTAATTTTCATCATAGATATACTTCATATGAGACACAAAATGAGAAAAAATCTAGAAAATCACATTGTCCAATTTTTAAAGAACTTATTAGCAAATTATGTTTTGGTATTTGGTCTCCTACAAACAAGCAATATTTCTGGCTCTCAGACCTGTGACTTCTTCTGTAAGAGGCTCCTCTGTCCTCCACTCGTTACCTGTATTAATGGCACCTGTTGGAACTCATTATCAGTATAAAAGACACCTGTCCACAACCCCACTATGGCCAAGACCAAAGAGCTGTCAAAGGACACCAGAAACAAATCTGTAGACCTGCACCAGGCTGGGAAGACTGAATCTGCAATAGGTAAGCAGTTTGGTGTGAAGAAATCAGCTGCGAGAGCAATTATTAGAAAGTGGAAGACATACAAGACCACTGATAATCTCCCTCGATCAGGGGCTCTATGCAAGATCTCACCCCGTGGGGTCAAAATGATCACAAGAACAGTGAGCAAAATCCCAGAACTACACGGGGGACCTGGTGAATGACCTGCAGAGAGCTGGCACCAAAGTTACAAAGGCTACCATCAGTAACACACTACGCCACCAGGGACTCAAATTCTGCAGTGCCAGACGTGTCCCCATTTAAACCAGTACATGTGCAGGACCGTCTGGAGTTTGCTAGAGAGCATTTGGATGATCCAGAAGAGGATTGGGAGAATGTCAGATGGTCAGATGAAACTAAAATAGAACTTTATGGTAAAAAACTCTGTTTAGAGGAGAAAGAATGCTGAGTTGCATTCAAAGAACACAATACCTACTGTAAAGCATGGGGGTGGAAACATCATGCTGTGGGGCTGTTTTTCTGCAAAGAGACCAGGATGACTGATCCGTGTAAAGGAAAAAATGAATGGGGCCATGTATCGTCAGATTAAATGTGGCTGGGTCATTCAGAGTGACAATGATCCCAAACACACTGCCTGGGTAATGAAGGAGTGGCTTCATAAGAAGCATTTCAAGGTCCTGGAGTGGCCTAGCCAGTCTCCAGATCTCAACCTCATAAAAAATCTTTGTAGGGAGTTAAAAGTCTGTGTTGCCCAGCGACAGCCCCAAAACATCACTGCTCTAGAGGAGATCTGCATGGAGGAATGGGCCAAAATACCAGCAACAGTGTGTGAAAACCTCGTGAAGACTTACAGAAAATGTTTGACCTCTGTCATTGCCAACAAAAGTATTGACCAAATACTTATTTTCCACCATAATTTGCTAATAAATGCTTTAAAAATCTGACGATATTGTGGCGGCCCTGCCCACTGCCAGGCTGGGCAGAGGCCGCAAAGACTTCTGGGAGTGGGTTCGGGTTGTTTTATTCATGTTTTCTTGTGTTCCGTGTGGTTTCTGTTAGTTTAGTTCATGTTAGTGTGTTTTACTTTTAGTTAGCGTTCATTTTGTGTTTTTATCCGGTGTGAGTTATTTTTGTATGTCGGGGGGTGAAGAAGGGAGCAGTTCGGCTATTAAAGTGTTCTGTGTTTGCTACTTGGTGACTCGTTCTTGCCGCTGCACAACACACCCGCTAGATGGCGTCTGAAGCCGCCACAATATGATCTTCTGGATATTTTTTGTCGTTTTGTCTCTCATAGTTGAGTTGGTATACCTATGATGAAAATTACAGGGTTCTCTCATCTCATCTGTACGTCCACCATCTAAATCTGCTTTTTATGTCCACTGAATCTCCACTTTTAGACCAAATGTGATCTTGACTTTAGCCGAGACCAAGTCGATTTCTCTTACACCAATGCAAAAAACACAACTTTTCCTCCAGATATTTTATTATGAAGCTGTTATTCTGCAAGAAATAAAAGACACCAAACTCTAAATACCATTTCTGACACTTGTTAAATTGCAGTGAATGGGCCATTAAAAGTAAATGCATGATAAAACCATTATCGGCTTTAGGATCCACACAAATTCATTGCCATTCTAAAACTCTTCCTCTCCTTTTATTTGTTGCTCATTTTAAGTGTTTGAATATTAAAATCCTGTTGTTTTCCTCCCCTGTGGTGAGAAGAGTTCCTTCTGTTAACTCAGAATCAGAATCTTCCTCCTCTCACTTGACTTTTCTCATTAAAACAAGTTTTGCATTTTGTCCAAGAATTTAACTTCAAATTTAATTAATCAAAAGTCCCATTTAATCCAGTTAAATCCAGTTTAGAAGCGTTTTGTTCCACTTTCTGTGCTGCGTTTATAATCCAATCCACGGATTCACTGACTGGAGATTTTCTCTCTTTTAGCTCCAGCCCACTTGCAGCCTCGTCTTAATAAGCACACAGAAACTCAGCCTGTGTGTAATATTATCTTCTCCCCTGCATTACACATTATTCCATATCACAGTTTATCCACCCACTTAAACAAAGCAAAGCAAACTCCCACCAGGGAGTTGTAAATTATTCGTTTTTTCCCTTTTGTGTGGATTGTGCTCAGCAGCAGCAGCACGAGTCAGCAGCAACGATGCATCAGGCTTTTATCAGATGGCAACCGTTCCCACGTGATCACATTCCTTCGGTCCAAGGGGGCATGAGTGCGTTAAAGGATTATTTGTTTTGTTTGTTGCGTCGGTTCCTGGTCCCGTGCAGCATCGCCGCTCATTATTTTGACAGATGGAGCATCCCTTTTAGGATTTTATGATGGAAAGGTCAAAGGTCAGGTGTGATTGCTGTTCCGGCATCGGTGGGTTTTACAGTCAGCTGCTCTGAGACCCTGCAGGAAAACAAACAGCTTTTTCATTTACAAACATTTGTTTAACCAGCAGTAGATAAGTGTCGTCGATGGAAAACGAGCCTACTATCTGCCTCTAATATTAGATGTCTAAGCAGATCTTTGCAGAGTCACACTTATTTATCATCTTCACTGGTGTTAAATCTGGTGAACCGCTTTTGTTTACTTATTTGTCTTTGGCGGCTTGTTGCTCCAGAGATATTTCTTGCAGACGTGATTTTATTGTTGAAGATTAAACTTCTGCTCATACGGTATAAAAATAGACCAGTTTGTACTGAGTGGACAGAAAACACCACTCTATACCCCGCATATGTCCTGTTCCTTTGCTGCATTTCGTAATTAAACTACCTTCATGTGTTTCCTGTGGAAAATAAGAACAGTTCCAAGTGATCCTAAACGTTTGACCTGTAGTTTCCACATTAGGGCTCCGCAGTCTGCAAAGGTTATTTGGGCACATTTAAAGTATTGTTGAGATTATTTCTTAATTGTTTTTCTTTTTATTGTGGGCAGCAGTAGCTCAGGAGGTAGAGCGGGTTGTCCAGTATTGGAAGGTTGTAGGTTCAATCCCAGCTCCTGCCAGAGAATGCTGCTGTTGTGTCCTTGGGCAAGACACTGCCTGCTGGTGGTGGTCAGAGGGACCAGTGGTGCCAGTGTTTGGCAGTCTCGCTTCCGTCAGTTCACCCCAGGGCAGCTGTGGCTACGATGTAGCTCATTATCACCAGCGTGTGAATGGATGGATGACTGGTTGTGTTGTGAAGTGCCTTGGGGGGTTGTAGAACCCTAAGTAGGTGCTATACAAATACAGGCCATTTACCATATTTACCATTTTATGAGAATGAGTATCTTACATCTGTCATTAATCTACAGCCATGACGTCATTAAATTTATTTTTATTTTGTTATTAGAAACAAAATATTCAGTGGTACACAGCAGCTGCAGCATGATCACAGCTAATGCTACTATGTTCACAGCTAATGCTACTGCTGTAGCACGATCACAGCTAATGCTACTGCTGCAGCATGATCACAGCTAATGCTACTATGTTCACAGCTAATGCTACTGCTGTAGCACGATCACAGCTAATGCTACTATGTTCACAGCTAATGCTACTGCTGCAGCATGATCACAGCTAATGCTACTGCTGCAGCATGATCACAGCTAATGCTACTATGATCACAGCTAATGCTACTGCTGCAGCACGATCACAGCTAACGCTACTGCTGCAGCACGATCACAGCTAATGCTACTGCACGCTAGCTCTCTCTGAGTCATCGGTGAGGTCATATCATTGTCATATCAATCTCTAAACACAACCGTTAATGTTTCTTACCTGGTCACTAGGAAATGAGCCATGTCAGCATCCTTTTTCAGTCCCAGATCTAGTTGAAGCAGCGTCCATTCATCAGTCGCGTATCCAATATTTATTTGGGTCCTTGCCCGACTTTTACCATATTTAGTAAAAGCGTGGGAAATTCAGGACCAAACTGCAGCGCATTTTGCACACAGTCTGTTCAAGAAAATGGAACAATACATGGGTGGCCTCATTCTTTGTGGTTTATAACAGGGCAGCAGTAGCGGGTTGTCCAGTAGACGGAAGGTTGCAGGTTCGATCCCGGCTCCCCCCCATAGAATGCTGCTGTTGTATCCTTGGGCAAGACACTTAACCCACCTTGCCTGCTGGTGGTGGTCAGAGGGACCGGTGGCGCCAGTGTACGGCAGGCCTCGCCTCTGTCAGTGCGCCCCAGGGCAGCTGTGGCTACAATGTAGCTCATCCCCACCAGTGTGTGAATGTGTGTGTGAATGGGTGGATGACTGATTGTGTTGTGAAGCGCCTTGGGGGGTTGTAGAACCCTAAGAAGGTGCTATACAAATACACACTTCCTCACCCGTTAGCGTTAAAAAAAATTAACATGCATGCTTATTTTTTTACAACCTGCCCCATGCTCCTTTAATCATAGAGGGTTTTTTCTATGGCATGTAGGTTGTTGATAGAAAACTTTCAAATTTATACATTTACAGTGACAGGTGCTACATTTCTCCACTATTTAAGCATGCTGCTGTTTTTTTTAACATAAACAAACAAAAATAATAATACTATCCTCCTCTGACTGTGAAGTTGCCATGTTTGTTAGATTGCCCAGAGACGGTGACACACCGCCCTAATTTACCTTTCCAGACTACACAGAGGCTCATTAAGTATTTTATATCTGACAGGAAATCTGAGCAGTGATAGTGCACGGAGATAAAAAAAACAAATAAAGATTGATCCAAGTGCATTTTAATGCACCCTCCTCCTCGGTGCATTAAAACCATTTGAGACAAGCTTTCAGACGCTGTTGCAGAGCTGCATAAATAAGCAGCTTAGAGAGAGCAGAGCTTTGTTTTTGACCTTGTGAAAACAGTTGTAAAGATTTATTCCTACCAGTAAAGTGGTGTTACGATTGATGCAAAACCGTTGAGTTTGGGTTGAATCTCAGCACCAAACTGACTCTTCTTAACAAACACATGAATAAAAAACCAACACAGTTATTCCTTTCTATCCCTTTTACTCATATTTGGTGGCAGACTTTGAGCTGAGCCGTAAGATTAGGTGGGAGATTACGTTTAAAATGTTTATTTCCAAACAAGCTAAAAGCCAAGCTTCTGATTTACTTTAAATTAAACAAAAACACTTTAAAATGATAAGATGCTTTGTAATTTATCAATTTGATCCTTCCAACATCTCAGTCTGCAGAAAAGCGCAGCTTCCTTCTTTAAAAGTCCTCAGCTGGCAGCACTGGAGACGCCTGTTTTAATTGCAGGCTGTGAGTGTTACTATTTCTAGTTTTAGTTTTTGGCCGAGCATCCTCCCACCCTCCTCCACCCCCAACCAAAATTTAAAAGCCCGACACCCCTCCCAGCTCTTCACTCTAGTGTTCTTTGTTCTTTTTCTCGTGTCACGTTTAATTTCCTTTTTCTCTCACATCTCCCTCTCCTTACGTCCGAGCAGATATGGAGATGCGGGTTGATACTGAGGGAAAATGGTATCTGCGTGAACTAGAGGTTAATCTAATGTAGACGATCATGTCTGAGGATGAGGACGTCCAGAGACGATGGAGGTCAAAGCCAGAGAGAGATAACTCGTTCAGTCGGAGATGAATCATTTCATCTGCATTTTGTCTCTTGGCTTTAGAGCCAGAGGGTCTGTGCTCTGATCTTCATTACAGAGTTAGTCGTTGGGCGGCAGAAGGAGCTTTTAAAGCGACCATGTTAGCTCAAAGTAACCCCAATATTCTGTTTTGGAAGAAGTTGCAGGAGAAGGAGCGATTATTGAGGAGGAGGTACCTCTGCTGAGGGCAACTAAAAAGAGATGTCATGTCCCATTTTACATCCTGCAGAGAGCGCATGACAGTGATAAATGCTGGACCAAAAAGAGTTCAACAACCCACTTCTTGAGGCTTGCCTCTGTTAAGCTTCTCTCCTCATACGTGTAAAACTGAGGCCAAAGGTGTAGAGAATGACTCATGCGTGAGGTTTTCAGATGTTTCTGTACTAAATTATAATTACAAGCATTTAATATATTTCAAACACTTTTACTGACAATTACATGAAGACTCAATATTTGTGGTGTTGGTCCTTCTTGCTGAAGGCTTCTACTGTTCAACCTGACATGCTGTCAATCAATTCCTGGGCAACATTCTGACTGATGGCAGCCAGTGTTGCATAATCAAGACTTGGAGTTGGACAGATTTTGATGATTTACCTCAAGTTCTCAGTGAGATTAAGGTATGATGAGTTTCGTGAATATTATAGGGGACATATTATTTAAAAATCACCTTTTGTATCCTTTTGTGCTGCCATGTGGGTCTCTACTGCCTCTACAAACACCCCCAATATAAAAAAAACATCCATCTGTTTTCTGCCAGTGATTGGTTTTAAGAAATATGTGCTTAAAACAAGCTGTTTCGAAAAGCCCCCGTTTGTGACATCACAAATGGGAAATTAGCATAGAACCCCCTCTCACCTCTCCAGGCTGGGGCAGCAACGGCTCTACTCGGAGTCTCTCCCTGATATCAGAGCTTCTTAGCTTA
This sequence comes from Aphyosemion australe, assembly GCA_006937985.1. Taxonomy (NCBI): domain Eukaryota; kingdom Metazoa; phylum Chordata; class Actinopteri; order Cyprinodontiformes; family Nothobranchiidae; genus Aphyosemion; species Aphyosemion australe. Next base: position 3,172,451 of record SSNS01000006.1, on the reverse strand, counting down.
TAGCAGCCCGAGTGAGATGGGTGGGCGTGGCCAGCTCCTGCTTGTTTTTCTTAAAGTGACAGAGCCCTGAAACGGCTCATTCTGGAAGATACTGAAACAGTCAAGATTTAAACAGCTGATCTGTGAGATGGATTTTATGCAAAGAACTTTGTGAACATGAATTATAGACCATAGAAATATTACAACTTAAGAAAAAATGTGTGTCAGGTTGACCTGACTGAGCAAGGAGTTGATTTGAGGCATGTTGTTATGACCCAGACGCGGAAGTACAAACATAGGGTGAAACCTAGACACACGGTTAATCTAGGAACGCCTATGTGAGACCCAAAGGGAAACGAGGTCACACAGAAGTTCCGGAAAGAGAAAAAAGATGACTTACTAGTCAGTCGAGAATCGTCTGGCTTGACTGGGTTGGTTTGGACTTGTGGCATGGATAGAAGAATTGATGACTGAGTGATGAGAGGTGCTTGGCTTCCATATATAGACATGGGTGATCACATGACGAGAGTTTCGGTGGATGGAATGCTGGGAGATGGAGTTTTAGGGGATGGAGGTCCGACTGGACGGGATCCAGGAGGCAGAAACGTGACAATGTGTCCCCTTTAAAGTCTTGATGTTTATTTTATCAGATAACTTAGTTCTGACTTAAGCCTTTTGGCATGGAGCTCCATCATGCTGGACTAAACTGTTCTTGATGGCTTGCAGGATTTCCTCTCTACTCCCAATTCCACTGCTGGACTAACTTTAGGAGATGGACTGGACTTTTTAAGGTCGCCCTTAAGCTGTTTTTTCTAATGCATTGGAAAAACTTTAGGATTAATTAAATTTTAATGACAAAAAAAACTTTATGATGAATTGAAATTCATCTGATCTTATCTCTTAATAACATTGTGGAGTTTATCCAAACTCCCATCATAAAAAGTTTGTGACAGTTAATATTTTTTTAAATAAATGATGGTCCCAGCTGTACATGCATCCCTGCACAATTCAAATGAGATTAACTGAATGTTATTTTAACAGTGCGTGTGTCACAAATTCATATATCATGTTAATTAAAGCTCTGATGAAAAGATCACTCTGGCCCGTTGCATTTTGATTTGTTAGATCATCTACACACGTGTCCGTTTACACATATGAAACATGTCACTCAACGTGATCTCTGTTGATATAAATCAGAACGCTTCTATGACAGTAGTCTCTTGATGATTAGTCATTTCTGTATAACAGAAACACCAGCTTTGTTTATACTGTACTTAATAAAACCGTCGTCCACCTTTCCAGACTGCAATAGCTTCAAAATAACGATGAGAAAATAACAACCCACAAATGTAGCGCTGCTGAATCCAAATGATGTTGTGGTGTGCTAGAGACCAATTTCATGAATAAAATCATCTAAACTGGCTATACAATAACCAGGTTTAACATGAACAATTCATTTGATATGAAAATGACTATTGCTGGAAATCTTTAGGTCTGATCTTGTGTTTTATACTTTGTTAGATGTTATAAACAAGGTTGTTTAGAAGCCTTCTCATGTTTTTTCTGGAGTCCGAAACATTTACACCATCAAGTTTGAGTGTTTCCTTTCAGCTGCAGACCTACTTTAGAGTCTTTGGTGTCTCAGATCCACTTCTCCAGAGAAATATTGATTCATCAACTCTATGTATCCCACGTAAAATGAATGTACAAATATTAAACGGTGCTATTAACCATTTAAACGTGGTTAAACTTGATCTTTGCCAGCAGTTTGTCGTTAGTCGTATTCACACACGGTTTCCCAGCACCATGGTGGTGATGTTTGAGGGATGAGCTCAGACTCTGTCTGAACTCTCACCGATCGATGAGCAGAGCAAACACACCACAGGCTGGTAATGCATTTACAGAGAGAGCGAGGACGAGAGATGGAGAAAATACAAATGGATACAAGTGGGAGAGTGAAAAAGCACCAATTGACCCAAAGTTAAAGAGAAGGAAACAGAAGCATCTTGGCTGATTTGTTCAAACGTAAATTAATAAAAGTCCCGCTGCTGATTCTGCTCTCTGGTGTCCCGTGTTGTTTCAACCTAACGATGAGAAGAACAGCATATTTAAAGCATCATGCCACAGCTTTATGTTGGTTTCCAGACTTCTTCTTGGCCAGGAGCAGTTGCTTGGCAACCAGATGAGACTCCAGGAAGTTTCTAAGGATGTTTGGCCCAATTTTGGGTGCTTTAAACTTATCAAAAAGCACTTTAGTCACACAAGAAGGAAGGAGGTATTCTTGTGTAATGTCTAAAAACTCATTTTATGTTTTTTTTTCATATACTTTGAAACACAGTAGGTATGACCTGGAAAAATATAACTTTTAAATCAAGAACTTTTCTAGTGAAAAGAGTTGAGTTAGAGAAGTTTGAGTGTTTTAAAAAGTAGGAACAAGTTTTAAATTTGCTTTTTGTAGTTTGAAGGTCAGAGTAAATATTCAGGGGACAAATAAAGGGGTCAGAGTTCATGAAGGTTTGGGCTTTGAGGCTGCTCAGTCTTCTGCCTGAAGGAAAGAGGGTGAATCGATCATGGACTAGATGAACTGGATGGATTCATAGATGTTTCATTGTTTTAATATTCCAGTAGTTTATTCAAATAAAAGTGTTTTACATTGATCTTGTTCAAAGGTTGGATGTAGAAAAATGTTTAACAACAAGACTGAGTAGCTGTATATGTGGTTCTGCACAGCTTGACGACACCTTTAGTCTTGCTCATAGCTCCCATGGTGCAAAGCACTCATTCACCTGCTTTACTTGTTGGACTAAATGATGCAAACTAAAGCCAACTTACTGGACTCAGGCCAAAGTATTAGATCTCTAAACAGGATTCTTAAAGCTAATTAATCAAGTCTTCAGGTTTAGTTCTGAACTTTAATATTATTTGAAGGATTTCAGAATTACTTTACGATTAGGGACACAAAATTGTGCTTCAGTACTAGAGAACAACTTAGTAGGTAATGAGTAATGAACCAGGGACTAATGGGTAGTTAACCAGTACTTACTGGTACAAACACAAGTCCTATTCAGGGACTAATGGGTAGTTATCTAAGTAACAGGGGAGTAATAAACCAGGGAAAAATGGTAGTTAACCAGTAGATAAGGGGGGGCCTAGCCAATCATAACCCCCCCCCCCCCCCCCCCCCCCCCCCCCAAGAGGACCATTACTGTGGTTTGTTGCCAGCCAATGAATTTGTTCTATTGCAGCAAGAAGTAGGGTCAGTGGTCGTAGAGAAGTGCCGTCCACACTCCAGGTCAGTAGGTGGCGGTAATGCACCTCATGTTATTTGCAGGCCACCATAAAATCCCTAATAGAAGAAGGAGAACTCGAACGAGCAGTTTCCAGAAAAAAAGATAATCGAAAGGCAAAATTTATAATCCAAAGCACTCTTCTAGTAAGGCAAGGCAGCTTTATTTATATAGCACATTTCATACATAGAGGCAATTCAATGTGCGTTCCATGTAGCAAGAATGGCAAGAACAATAAAATCAACATGACAGCACAATTAAAATACATACAAATTCAATTTAGATACATAAATTAAAAAGAAAAGGACAGGGTGAGCAGTTACAGTGCAGAAGGTGCAGCATAAGAAACATTCATTCATAGGCTGATGAATACATGAAAGTTTTAAATTTCGATTTAAAAGTTACTAGTGTTGAGGCACATTTGAGGTCATGAGGACGCTGATTCCATCTGTGTGCAGCATAGTAGCTAAAAGCAGCTTCACCCTATTTGGTTCTGACCCGGGTTTCTACCAGCTGACTGTTTCCTAAGGATCTCTGAGCCCTGCTGGGTGTGTATACAGGAAGGAGATCTGACATGTATTTTGGCCCCATGCCATTGAGTGATTTATAAACTAGTAGTAGCACATAGAAATTGATTCTGTAGTTTACTGGTAACCAGAGATTTAAGAACAGGAGTGATGTGCTCGGTTCTCTTGGTTCTTGTTAAGACTCTAGCAGCAGCATTCTGAATTAGCTGCAGTTGCTTCACAGCTTTTTTGGGAAGACCAGACAGAAGACCATTGCAGTAGTTCAGCCTGCTGGAGATGAACACATGAATGAGTTTCTCTAGGTCATGTCTGGACATGAGACCTCTGAGTCTTGCTATTTGATGAAGATGATAAAACGCTGATCTAGTTATGGCCTTAATGTGACCAGTGAAGCTCAGGTCTGACTCAATTATGACACCAAGATTTCTAACCTGGGTCTTTGTTTTCATTCCTCTGGAGCCAAGTTGAGCAACAACCTCCATCCTATCCTTCTTATTTCCAAAGACAATAACTTCTGTCTTGTCTCTGTGTAACTGGAGGAAGTTTGACTGCATCCAGTCATTAACTTGCTCCAAACACTGACAGAGTGAGTCTAGGGGACCACAGTCACTAGGTGATAGCGCTAGGTAGATGTGTGTCATCTGCATAACTATGATAGTCAATGTTGTTATTGTATATGACCTGACCCAGGGGGAGCATGTAGAGATTGAAGAGTGGTGGTCCAAGAATTGAGCCTTGGGGGACCCCACATGTAGTAGTCCATTAGCACTTCAGTAGTCCCTATTTCCAGACCGGAATGATGAAGAACAGCCTCCACTAAATGACAACATCCACGACTGTCGATTTAACGATGCATGAACTTGTTTAAATAGTCCAAATCGCGACACACGCAGTATTCTGTGTATTCACTCTCTCAAGCTGCTTACTCACAGGCAGCGGTAGCATGCTAACACTTCCAATCTTCAAAATAAAACCCAAAAAAATACAGCAAAAGTATTTTACATTTTTCTCGCTTTGAAATCCAGCTTTAAAGGTGCTTTTGCATTTTTTCCTCCTGTAACATAAATGAGTTTTCAAATCTGCCAGTGTGCAATTGAGCCAAAATAACATTTTAGAGAAACAGAATGTGTCAAATTATGAAACTGTTTCCAAATTACCTTTTATCTGCCACACTTCCCTGCAGTGTTGTATTTTACTTCCCTTATTAGACTTTATTCGTTTTGCTTCAATAAGTAGAGAAATATAAATTCCAAAATCTTTTTTCTTCTCTTCATTCATTCATCTTTTCTGTACTTTAAGTCCAGCCCAGTCACAAAAACCTGGATCATACAGGAATAAATCTCCTGCATCTGTTATTTTTTGTAATGTGGTCCTCTTCTTGCTTCCACATTTCTTGATGCCTTGTAGTGTCTCTCTGGCTCTCCTTCCTTCTGTCACTTTGAAACAATCTGAAGCTGTCGAGAGGACCAACTGCACACATCGCCATAGCAACACAGTCTTAATGATGGCAACAAGCGTGACCTGAAGATTCCATTTGAAAACGTCTGTGAGAGAGGGACGGAGTGTGAAGCCACAGCTCAATTGACTCCTTCATTTTGCCCTCTAATTTGCCTCCATCACACTTCTTCTTCTCTTTATTCATCTCTGCCGGCGCTCTTCCTCTTTTCCTGCATGGCGAATAACGAGGCTGAGCAGACACTTGATCGGCCCGGTTGGCTTCTTCTGTTCACTAAACCACAAGAGGGAAATCCAATCAAACCCCTCACAAGACACTCACACAGACACACTCATACACCCTGGCACTAACCTCCATTTTTATGTTATTATCTCTGGGATGCTTGTAGCTGCCCTCCTGGTACAGGTGAGAAGAAGTTGCTATGGTTACGTAGAAACTGAGGGAGAGGCTTATCCATAATCTTACACCTTTGAGGCTGTGTTTGGACTGTCCCCTTGTTCTCTCACACCTTCCACTATGATAAAGGAATCAACTATTTGATTTTTTTAAAACCCAGCTTTTGATCGTTTTTTGACTTGATGTTCTTCATAATCATGCTCTGAATACTCATGGAATTGTTTCATTAACTGAGTGATTATTTAGAGGAAGTGGACAGCAGATATTTGGTTGAGGAAATTGTTCATCAAAGAGCCTGTAGTTTAAAAACTCAGATATTAAAGCAACCCTAAATAAGTTCTCCCTCCTACAGGTTGAAAGTGGAATTACATCTGTTGCAAACAATCCTTCCACAGCCTGCTGTAGCTAGTGCTAACAACAAGCTAACACTAAAATGAGCTAACTGATATTAAAATAAGCCATGAAGTAAAAAGTTCCACAAATGGGGAAATTAGAGTAGAACCGTCTCTCACCTCTCCAGACTGGAGGAGCAGCGGCTCTACTCAGAGTCCCTTCTGGAAATCAGAGCTTCTCAGCTCATAGCAGCCAGTTAGGGGATGGATGGGCGTGGCCAGCTCTAGCTTGCTTTTCTTAAAGTGACAGAGCCCTGAATTGTCTCATTCTGGAAGTTACTAAAGCTGTTAAGAATAAAGCTGCTGAAAGGAGGGATTTAGTGCAAAGAACGTCATAAACATGTTTTGAATTGACCATAGGACTGTTACTTCTTCTTTTAAAAAGTCACAATAGGTCTCCTTTAAAATTTAAATGCAAAGATTTTACCTTCTAGCTTGAATTCATGTCAGCAATAACATGGATAAAGCAAGGAAAAGATGCAACTAGCAATACAGGAGAGTCTGTTTTTGACAAGAAAAGTGCAAGTTTTAAATGCACAATGACAACTGACAAAGTATTATTAGTGCATGAAGCAGCAGGAACAACATGAAAACATCTGAGTGATTTTTGAAAAGAAATCTACTTTCAAATATGAATTTGATCTGGTTTAGATTCCGGTATGAGTATCAATGCTGGGATGACTTTAACACAAAACAGATCGCTTTGGCTGAGTAAAGCAGTCAGGAGCATTAACCTTAACATGACCACTGTCTGCGAGAGTGAGAGCCTTTTCTTAGACCAATCAATGAAGCCATTAATGTTAAGCATCTGAAAAGGTTTTAGCCTAAAGTCATCCACCGGCAGTCTCTAGTGATGACAGAATAAAAACCATTATAAAGCTGCTCTTACCATGTGCTCACACACACACACACACACACGCGCACACACACACACGCACACCTGAAGGCACCAGCTCACTACATCAGATCACTTTCTGACCAAAAAAGCTCAGATGAAAACAATGAAAAGTCACCCATCCTCACACAGAAACTCCTACCAGTCAGATACGGCCTAACCCACTAAAGCGCTGAGTCTTTTCAAGATGGGTAATCAAGATGTTATGGTACACCGTATCAAACGCAGCAGTCATGTCAGCATGATCTGATTTTGATCACACACATCTACCAGATACAAGTTTGAGTCAAACGCCTTTTCTTAAAGCAGATATGTTTTGCATGCAGGGATACAGTTGAGGACACAAACAGCTCAGGCTCAGAGCACATCGTCTACTTCCTGTATTTACTTGTGAAAGTCCCGCCCCCCAGACATGTCTGACCAATAATCAGACTGAATGTTCTCACCTGCTTTGAGGTGAAATAGTCTGGCTCTCTTGAAGTTTTATCTGCGTGAAAAGAATAAACGCACAGTCTAATCCGAGAAGAAATCGAGACAAGTTCCAGATGCCAGCAATGTCTCTGTGTTCCGAATGTGTTCAAAATCCCTGTGACGTGACCGAGAGGTGCAACAACTCACACAAGGAATCTCCGAACCTTCGCAAACACTTCGAGACATTTTAGAAATGATACCTTCATGACTCTGCTTGCTTAGTGAGTATTTAATTATGCAGGTTTTCATGTAGTTATTACATCCTTTTTTATCATTTTCTAGCAATTAATCGATTGCAGCCATGTGGGATGTTTTTAAATCATCCAGCTGGAGGAAATAGCCTTCACTTATGCTGTAGATTTGCTGAGCTGCTGCAGAGAAAGAGATGAAGTGATAACCTCTTGTTCTTAAGATTCTTTCCTGTTGGAAAAATACATGTAAATATTATGTTTTAATAATTGAACATGTGCCAGTGATTGAAGTCTCTTTCGTACTGTGTAATCAAATTATCCACTGAGGCTGTGTTTGTAATTGGGTTCAGATGTTTGCCGTGAGTTTGGGTTCAGCAGGGCTACTGCTCGCTCTAATTTATCTTTGTGATTTATGCAGCCCTAAAGAAGCAGGAAACGTGCAGAAATAAACTCATCATAAAGAAGAACTGCAGGCAATTCAGTTTGATTGAACGGGTCGACTGCAGCAACTTATAAACCTCTGTATTTTTATTTATTTATTTATTTGCCTACTCTCTCCCTGTTGCTTGGTAATGTTTAGTTTCTGGATGGCATTTAGATGTTCTCATTGTAAGGTGTGAAAATGCCAATTAATTCTGCAGAGTTGTCATTGTGTGTGTGTGTGTGTGTGTGCAAAATTCTAATCCCTCTGGTGGAAACTTTGACCTTATCAGGACCTGTTGTCGCCATAGAAACCAAAACAAGTTACCTAGAGGAAAAACATGAATTCTCTAATGATCCTGCAGGGTCAGAGTTTGTGGTGAAGGACGAAAAAATAAAAAAATGTACATGCAAATAGAAATCCATGAAAGAACTAGAAGAATGTTATAATTTAAATAGAAATTAAGCAACAGGGTTTTTTTATCTGCTTTTCCAAATAACGACATTTTGCACAGTTAAAGAGGAGCTAGAATGTAAAGCAACTTTTTCCTTGTTGTTGAATAAAGACAGCTTGGGTGGTCAAAAGTAGCATGCCAAAAAGCCAAAGCCATGTGTGACCTACTTTTGTGTAAATGAGAAAGTTGAAAAAGGCGAGAGAAAAACTTCTGAGAAAACCTTCCTTAACTCGTCATTAGGGGGAGCCCTTCCTCCTCAAACCTGCATGTCTCCAGTGTCTGAGACCTTCTGGGGAAACCAACCAATCAGCAGGCAGCTCATTATCATATTCATGTCCTGGCCGAGTGGGAGGGGCAAACAGCTCTTTTCACAGCAAGGCTGGTTTAGGGGGTTTAGAATGGCCTGTGTCAGGGCTCCTGGGACAGATGAAAGCCAAAAGAACATTTTAGAGGCTCAAAGCAATGTTTTAGATTGTTGATTAAGTGCTTTATAGGTCCTCTTTAAGGTATTTCTTTGTATTTATATGAAGTTTACCTTGATGTAAAACAGGACAGTGCACCAAAGAGAGTCTCTTCCATGATGGATGACAGCTTGGCTGTACCCTTCCTCGGAGTCGGTGGACTTCCCAGGACAGAACTGGCATTACTGATCCATTTATTCTCCCGTCTCATCTCTCTCCATGGCTGCTCCTACCCAGCAGACAACTGCATTCAGTAAACAAGATCTGGTGCCAGTCTCTGGGAGTATTTATAACAGCATACTCTAGGGCGGCTTCATTAATTTACCAGTAGAGTTTATTGTTTAAGCGCCACATCAACCATGTTATAGCAGCAAATACTGGTAATTCAGTTATTTGTATTATTAATGTAAAGCTTCTCATCTAAGTTTGTTTTCAGAAATTAAAGATGAATTCTTCATTTTTAGAATAGAAAGTGTAATTCGGTCAAACGTGAGACATGAAGTGTGTTTTAGATTTCAGGAGCAGTGTCTGGTGTGTTCCACATGGCCTTGAGAAGCTGGTTTCTGCTGTCAGGCCATGATTTACTGCTGGATTTTAGCACAACTGGAGCTGTCAGTGGAGAATACAGAAAGCTCCTGCTGTTTCGTGGGTTTGTCTAATTAACTCATCTAGAGCAACGCTGCAATGTCTGACATCAGGAGGTTTTGATTTCTATCATTTTTTTAGTTTTTCGTCAAACTTGGATCATTATTTCATAAACGTCTAAATAAAAATAATAATTGGTTCAAAGTAAACAATCTTTACCTCTACGGTTACAGTTTTTACTTTTGCATTTTCTTTAATATTTCATTTTTATTTACGGGGTTCTCGTTCGTGTTCTATAAACGTGCAGAAATCTGCTGATCTCCACTTAGACCATCATGTTTGATCTCGACCCATTTATCTGCTCACCCGAGTGTCATGTTTGTGTCTTCATGACATTTAGGATAAAGCGGACGTTTGGGCGTTTAGATGACAGATAAATGATCCGAGGAAGGCTCTGGACAACTTGTTCAGCTGCAGACTGAAACTGATCAATTCTTGGTCCCAGCTGGGAGGGACATGTGTTTCTATTGATTCAGTCTCTGAGACACTCTCACATTTTACTTTGTGTTTTTATATGTTTGAACAAGTCCACTAATGTCTCTCTTTTTCTTTCCTTTCCTCAGAGACTAAAGCTGAGCTTGAGGATCTAATGGCAGACATCAAGAAACTGGCCAATAAAATACGCTCCAAATTAAAGAGTAAGTTTTATTCCTCTATTTTCAACCATTTAAGGCAATTTTCTTCTTTTGCCAAAATTAGTTGCAAGATTGTGTCAAACAACATAAACAGTGAAGAACTTCCTTTATCCTTATGTAATATCGACAGTCTGGTCACCTTTAAAAAGCAGCTGAAGACTGTTTGAGTTTGCAGCCAAATCACCTTCTCAGCAGAGCGCACGACACGCTGCAGTATAGTATTAACAACTGCTTAATATTATTGTTATAATTAAGTAATGCATTAATAAGCAGACACACACACACACACACAGCCCTTTGTCCTAACCTTAAGGACACTTGATAGTTAACAATATCAGGAACGTTAATAAAGGGATCCTTTGTTAATTAATGCTTAATAATGCACTAACGGTAATAAAAGGACCCATACTGTAACGTGTTACCGATTTGTTTTGTTTTTTTCTGTGAAACCAAAAGTGAAACTTATCTCCTCGCTGTGCGTTCATCTTTTTAACACCTTAATCTAACTGCTGAAATGTCTCCTCAGCCTTCATTAGTGTCTACAGGAGCGGTTCATCACTAAATCAAACAAATCAGCTGTGTTCATGATCTAAAACATGCAGGAAACATGCTGGAAGCAGACTGCAGCACCAGGCATGTCAGCTGAATTTTTTCTAAGTCCAGCAGGGATTGGTCCGCCACGCTGTTGCAAATGCGGTATTCTGGCCACAGATGGCGGACCTTTTCACCCGGCCCCCCAACCCTTTGGGCCCTAAAGTCCCCCAATTGGGGGACTTTGAAGTTTAGCAGCAAAATTCATGTCCCAAATATCAATAAATATTGTCGAGCGGTACCTCTAAAGACTCGGCAGAACAGACACACCGTGCCGGCAAATCAGCGTAATATTACCTCAACCGTGTGTCTTATAAACGCACATTAAGCCTTGGCGCAACAGCGGGTGGTGTCATGATCACGTGATGAATTAATGCAGAGCTCCGGCCGAGAACTATTGAAAATGAAAGTAAACACGGGCTTAAGTTTCTTTTTGTTAACAGAACCAGCTGAGATTATAAACTAGAGCGATGCAGAGCACCAGGAGCTTTTAGAGCTACCTGCAGCTCAGATCATCTGACAGGTGACATCTGACAGACATCTGACAGCTCACAGGGACACCGCATCGCCGCCACCACTCACCAATCCACGTGATCCCGGACGCCGCCTTCTTCCGTTCTCCCAACTCCTTGTTCCCTGCTACGCTTCGCTCAGCGGAGCCGACACTAATATATCCCTCCACTAATGTAACCCTTTTGCCTCGATCTGGATGATATTGAGGAGAAATTGCTCCAAAAAATGTCGCTGACACGCATCTGTCTACTTCTTTCCATCGCGGAAATCTGCGGAGCTGCAGTTTTTGATCCACTTATTGTCGGACTTGGTAACAGTAACTAAGGGGGGCGGGGCTCAGCGAAAGGCTAATTAGCTTGTGAATAAAAATACCAAAAACAGAAATGTTTGGTCGTGTTTAGAAATTGCACAGATGTTTGAAAAAAGTTTGTATAATTTTATCATTTGAATCTGTCTGTGAACTCGAATGAAGAATTTATAAACAACTGCTTAAACATTTATAAGGTTATTTAAGGCAAAAATATATATTTCAGCTACCAGCTTGCTCAACTTTCCTGTTTTATATCAGTGTAAACAACATCTATTTTACTCAGGACTTTCAGGCCTGAGTCATAAAAGACAACAGTTGGATGCAAAGCCATGGAAGCAGAAGAAATGGATAAACATATTAAAGTAATAGGTTAGCAAAACTAACCCTAATCAAAGTGACGAGCACCATCATGAATGTTTTTCTATTAAATTATATAAAACACAATTAATAACCAAACAGTATAAATCAGCTTTTAACTCGTACTGTCTAGTCTCTGGAACCATATGATGGTCCCACTGGGCACCAGTAGAGTTTTCAGGGCTGGTTACTGCATCGTTTCTGGCAGCTGACAGTCATTTGAGTTCACTTGTGTTGATTCTGATCTGCAGAAATAAAAGTGTTGTTCAACACAGATGTGGCCGTGTCTGTTTATCACAATCCCAAATGGAGTTTATTTACATTTGTGCACACAGCTGTGCTAATGTCACAGTAATCTGTGGAAATGCAGACTGTCTGTCATGTTGTAGGAACGGACTTGTTATTTGTTTGCTTCTGTTTGTGTTGCTTTGTGCGTGAGGAGGCAGTAATCTTCTTATTTTATGATTTTGCTTCTAAACTCCTACTGAATTTATCACACACATGCAAGCGTAGTGTATTTTCTCTCCTTGTGTGTGTGCGTGTGTGTGTGCGTGTGCGTGTGTGTGTGACAGCTTATGTGTCCATCACAAACAGTAATTTGCTCCCACTGCTCTGTTTGGGACTCAGGTGGTGAGGAACGATGGGTGAAAGATAAAATATCTTTATATAGTATCTGAAGGGAAAGTGGAGCTCCTTTGGTGCAGGCAGAGAGGATAATTGACTGGTCCTCTGCACCTCCTATGTGTTCAGACACACTGTGAACATGTGTGCTGACACATACACAGTGTTACACAAACTTAACACCGGCGCTGTCAGGCAGAACAAGCTCTGAAACATACAGCCTAATAACTAACTCTACCTCACCAGTAGGTTGTTGCTACAAGACAGCTTCATGTCACTGCTTTCTGTTTCCTCCTCCAACTCTGACAAATCCTTAAGAAGCAACATTTATTTAATTGTTTATCATTAATATTTAGAATTAAACAGCACATGGATCCAGTTATAATTCAATTTTTAAAAGCAAACATGCAGTAATGTGCCTGTATAATCCTACTGAGTTTATTGTCATTTGCAAATAACCAAAGAATTACTTGTGAATAACTTTGTAATGTGAAATTTACAGCAATGTTAATGTTAGGAAACTCCTGTTGCCCGAGCTGTTATGAACATTTTTTGTGTTGTTTTTGCCTCAATGTGCTCTAACTAATGGTTTTGGGAGATAATAATCCAGGTTACCTCAAATCAAACCATGCTATATTCAAAATGATCCCGGACAAGCCCCCAACACTCTCTCTCTCTATCTCTCTTGTTTTGTTTTTTATTTAAGGAGAAAATAGTTTGTTTCTTGATAAGTTTATTTTAGTCTACAAGGATAGTACAAAACAATGTTTCCTATCATAAAATATGAATAAAACCAGTGTTGTACCTGAACGCATTCATTGAAAGATAGTTCGTGAACTCGTTCGTTTTTTTGGTGAACATGAACTGAATTCGCTCGTATTTTGCCTGACAAACGTTAAAGTGAGCGCGCTCATTCTGGCGTGTGTGAACAGGTTTATGAACAACGTTCTCTTGCCGTTTGAGCTCCTGACCTCAACAGAGCCAAAGCTTTAGCTAAAACTTTCAAAACGTCCGGTGAACCATAGACTTTATATAAAGTAGACCCTGGAAATGCAGCCGCCATAGGGAGTAGCGGTCGGTGTGGCGCCTATTCTTCTATGTCTATGCTGTGTGGAGGATGGACATCATGGTGCGTTCCATTTACCTCGGAAAATATACAATCGCACATAACATCGATTTTAGATGCACCCTTACAAGTTTATCTTGTAAAATAAACACGTTTCCACCACAGCTACTATTGTTATTGCAAAGAAATGTTTTATTGAAGCTTGAAGTTAGATTTAAAAACATTCTCTGACTTAGGGAGGTTTTCCAGTTTATTATTTCCACTCAGAAGTTAGAATTTCCGAGTATTGGATTAACTGGAACGAACCGTGGAAAGTATCAATCTGAAAACACTAGTCACAGATTCACAGCGGTAATATTTAACTATTAATTTATTTGCTTTTTTTTAACAAATTAATTTGGGGCTGATTGTTGCACTTTATAAGTTCTATAACGTTTTCTTTATCTTTGGGCAATCAAGTCAGAAAATGTATTCACAAAATTGGAGAAGTGACTTAATTTAATGATAATTAAATGTTTTGCACTTTGAGGTACATCCTTGTTTCCTACCTCAGCCTGGTTCTTCCCTCAGATTGATTAATTATTAATCTTTTAATGAAAGCCACTCAGTTTTTCTTCATGCTATTTAGAATATATATATATATATATATATATATATATATATATATATATATATATATATATATATATTGGAAAATAAGAACTATGAACTATTTCGTTTTTGGAACAGTGAACTTCAATAAGTTCGATAAATTTTAAATTATGACCTAAATAATTAACTAGTTCATTTTAAAATGTATGAACTGAATTTTGAACTAGTTCGGTTTTAGAACGAACTTTCCCAACACTGAATAAAACTTGATGCTATGTGTACAAAGAATTTACAGCCTGCTAATTTATTTTGTCTTCCTTGTTGTTTTTCTTTATTTATTTATTTTTAGGTATCCAGCAAACCATTGAGCAAGAAGAGGGGCAGAACAGGTCGTCGGCCGACCTAAGGATACGTAAAACACAGGTACCTACTATTCATTACAATACCTAGAAGTCTCCTCTGCTTTTAAAGTGAATTTGACATCATACTTATGTGCAATTAAAAACTGTCCCAACAAGATGTTTTTGTTTGTTCTGAACTTTTATCTGGAAAAAATCGTAAAACTTTGCGTCTACGAGCAGTTTCATTGAGGCTCAATTGTCTATAAAACATTTGAGTTTATTATACCAGATGCTTCAACTGTATCTGGTTTATTGTTGTTATCTTTATTCCAGTATGAACTGGTATTGTTCATACTTTTATCATGCATGTATGTGTTACGTTACCGCCCACCAATAACCTGTTGTTCATCGTTGCCTCTCCAGCACTCTACACTGTCCCGCAAATTTGTCGAGGTGATGTCGGAATACAACACCACCCAGTCGGACTACAGGGAGCGCTGCAAAGGACGCATTCAGAGGCAGCTGGAGATCAGTGAGTAAACCTGCAAAAGAATGCACAAGAATCCTGTTGATGCACGTGCTCAGATTGAGTGAGCTCATGCTAAAACATTTGCTTTTTGAATCCAAACACCTCTTAACATGACCAGTTATCTGAATGCTGATCATTGGGTGTCGATGTTTGTGAATCAGAATCGTGTTTTTTTGCCAAGTGAGAGTCTCACATTACTTGGAATTTGCTTCGGTGGAATGGTGCAAACATACAAGTGAAGCAAGTGACAAATAGGATACGTCAAAAGAAATTATGAATAGAAAAGAAGCTCCATTGGTTTTTCTTGTTTTAACACAGTATTATGATGTTTCATTTACCTTTAATTACTGACGGTTTCGGCGACTACTGTCGCCATCTTCAGAGTCACGCCGACTTGACGGCGTCACTTCCGCTGTTTATTTGCAGGCAGTAAGGGGCGTTGCCACCCCCTACTGCCTGCGCCTTCCTGGTCGATCACCACGTCCCATGAATGATCCAGCGTGTACACTCCTTCATCCCTATTCATGGTCCCGGGTCCACGTCTCCTTATCTCGATTGCTTCCTTTATCCATCGTCTGTATTTTTGTTGGGCGCAGGCAGTAGGGGGCGGCAACGCCCCTTACTGCCTGCAAATAAACAGCGGAAGTGACGCCGTCAAGTCGGCGTGACTCTGAAGATGGCGACAGTAGTCGCCGAAACCGTCAGTAATTAAAGGTAAATGAAACATCATAATACTGTGTTAAAACAAGAAAAACCAATGGAGATGAAAAATGAACACAGGAAGAACATAACAAGAAGAAGAAAAGAAGCTGTTTTGATGATGAGAGGTTCTGGTCCGAATGGACCTGAACCTCCTGCCTGAAGGGAGTGATTCAAACAGTCCATGACCAGGAGGAGAGGAGTCTGCTGCGATTCAACCTGCACGCCTCAGAGACCTGGAGGTGTTCAGATCGTGGATTGATGGAAGGAACCTTTTCTGCTGAATGCACAACACTCTGTAGTCTGTGCTTTTCCCTGGCAGTGGTCCCAGCATACCACACACTGATGGAGGAAGTCAGGATGGACTCAATGATGGTCGTGTAGAACTGGACCATCATCATGGTTCTGAGTTTCCTCAGCTGCCAAAGGAAGAACATCGTCTGCTGGGCCTTTTTGATGAGGGAGCTGATGGACATTTCCCACTTGAGGTCGTAGGTGATGGTGGTCCCAAGGAAGAGGAAGGAGTCCACGGTTGAGATGGGCATGTCCATCAAACTTATGGGGGGCAGTGGAACTGACACTCTTCTGAAGTCCACAATCATCTTCACTGTCTTCTGGACATTCAGCTCCAGGTTGTTGTTGCTGCACCAAGACGCCAGACGTTCCACCTCCCTCCTGTAGGCAGACTCGTCCTCATCTGAGATCAGGCCAATGAGGGTGGTGTCATCTGTGAACTTGACCAGCTTCACAGGCTGGTGGCTGGAGGTGCAGCAGCTGGTGTAGAGGGAGAAGAGCAGAGGGGAGAGGACACAGCCTTGAGGGGTGCCGATGTTAATGGTCCGAGTGTCTGAGACATTCCTTCCCAGCTTCATGTGCTGTCTCCTATCTGTCAGGAAGTCAGTGATCCACTGGCAAATGGGGTCGGGCACGTTGAGCAGGGACAGCTTGTCCTGGAGGAGAACAGGGCACACTTGTTGAAAGCTGAGCTGAAATCCACAAACAGGCTCCTAGCATAGGTTCCAGGAGAGTCCTGGTGCTGCAGGATCAAGTGAAGAGCTAAGTTGATAGCATCAGCTACAGATCTGTTGGCTCTGTAGGCAAACTGCAGGAGGTCCAGTAGGGGGGCTGTGATGTTTCTGAGGTGGGACAGAACCAGGCGCTCAAATAATGTCAGGGCCACAGGTCTGTAGTCATTAAGGCCAGTGATCCTTGGCTTCTTGGGGACCATCTGGAACATCTGGAACATCAAGGTGATCCAGCTGCTGCATTAGTGATTTATAAAGGGGACAAAATTACAAAGCTGTTGTCTTTTGTGATTTCTTTTCCTATTTTCTTTCCTTCCAAACACAATATATCGGGTAATTCTTGGCAGTGTTGCAAAGCTGGAGGAGTGAGATGTTTATTATCACTGTCAGAGTGCACGAAAACTACAAAGTCTAATTTATGAAACTTGTCACAAAAGTTAGAACATTGAAGCGTGAGCACATAACAATTTAGCACAACTCTAGTTAAAATTACAAAACACACTATTAGTTTTATAGATGATGTCTTTTTTTCTGTTTTTGTTCAAGGATCTTTATGAAACACCTTCTACCACACACACATTTACATCATTTATACTCTATCATAAACGCTCCCTGTGAGAATTATAAATGGGCAAACTATATTACAGAAATTACTTTATTAAACACGTTTCTAAACTCTGTGGACTGATTTAAACTTTTTATTATAAAGCTGTAAAATCAACCTGTGAAAAGGGTCATATTGGCAAAGTTAGATGTTATAAAACTGATACTTTAGATTTTTTTTTCTATATGTTGATGTGCTTCATTCATTATTCACTGCATTTATTATTGATTAGAATACTTTTACTATGGCAGGTGAAAAATACGTCTGTGTCTTTTAACCTCAATCATTTAAAATAAAGTCTAGTTTATTGAATCGTTACTAACATCAATCAGATGTTTATATAGATATTTCACATCTTACATGTACAAACCCACACACACACACACACACACACACACACACACAAAACCTCTCCTACTCGTGTCAGGCTGTGTGTGTAATGTGATCTGACGGGTATTAGCTGCAGGCCCCAGGCTTCTGGACCCAACTACAGACTCTGCCACGTCATTTTAGCCGAGCGCACCCAGCTGCCCCTCCAGCCACCACATTAGAGTCACCTCAAAGTGCGCACACGCAGAGACGAACGGCGTGACTCATTTTGGGGTAATAGCAGAGGAGAGCGAGGGCAGTGATGCTGATGGCTGCTTGGCTTAGACGTAATTTCCTCTGGCCATCTGTTAGTCCAGCGTGCACACACGCAGCCACTTTAGGTGTGAGCTCCACCCCTCGTACACCGGTCAAAATAGCAACACACCTGACTCGCCTTTTCCTCAAAGCTCCTTCAGATCCGTTTGGGTTTGATTTGTCAGCGGTTGGAATCACAGGAGGCCTTCGCTGAGCTCACCTGTCGCCAAGGAGGGGATTTGACACAAAGCGCAGAGGCAGACGAGCATTAGGTGCACAGAGAAGACAAAAAGCACCTCTGAGTGTTTAATGAATTAAAGGACTTCCCCTCTCTGATCACAGATTTAGGTAAATATTATTTTCTAATCCGATTTAATCTCCTTTGGGTTTTGTGGCACCAAGGCCGTGCGTCGCTGTTGTTCCAACACCTTTGACTAGTTTGTGTGTGAATCGATAAAAGTGTCACACGCAGAGGGAAACATTTACTGGTTTCTCAGACCCAGTATTGATTCTGCTGCTGCTGCTTCGCCCTTTTCCTGCTCACCTCCACTCAGACCTGCTGGATACAGACATAAAAAGAACAAGAAAGACACGACACGACACACGGGGAACACGTTAAGAGAGTTTTTCAGCCACCGTTTGCTTGTTTAGCTGGTTGCTGCAGTGAGACTCGTGTTGTGAACCAGACTCATAAATTAGGTCCAGAATTATTCTGGCACAGTGGAAATTAGGATTTATAATGTTTTTAATATGAATACAGAATTTTTCTTTTCTTCCTGTGGATCCCAAAATATTCCCAAGTCATTAGAGGATTTATAATCCCTCCAGCAATTATTAACATTTCCTCCCAGATGTGCCCAAAAATCCTCCAAAGGGAAGCAACCATGCTCCTGAACCTCCTCTGTTGATTCGTTTGGATAAGGAAGAGCTGCAGCTCTGCTCCCAGCACCTCCTTATTGACGGAGCTCCTCAGAAAGCTCATTTCAGCTGCTTGTGTCCAGGATCTCCTCCTTTGGGTCCAAATATCGTAAACATAGTTTATTGCAGGAACATAGACGGACGAGTGATTCAAGTTTTTCCTTTTGGTGCGGTTCCTTCTTCACCACAGCAGAGCAGAGCAGCACTGGTCAATATCTGACTCCATCATGTGTGAACAGGTCTTTGCTTGAGGCAACGACTCACTCCCTAGCCTGATGGAGCGGTCCACTTTTTCCCAGCTGGGATCCTTGGCTCAGAACCACTCCAGGGCACGCTGAAGGTCATGACCTAAAGACACCAACAAAATTACATCATATAGCCAAAGTTATCCACAAATTGAAAGCACCTTATAACTCAATCTTTCATTATTCTGTGAGATTTGTCAAACAATATGAATATGTGACCGAGCTTCACAATATCACTTAGCTCTCATAGCTGAAACAAAACCTCTAATATCTGCATCAGGTACCTGGAACAGTGACGCCTGAAAGGTGAAATCAGAAAACAAATCACTGCAGATGAATGATTATTGATCTAATAATGAGATTTATCTCAGCTCATTTCTGTCTCAACGTTCTGAGTTAAATTCATACAAGCTATTCAATTAGTCGCAAGCAAAAGCCAATGTTGATTCAAGTTTAGTGCCAGGAAGTGATGGACTCAGCAGGAATTTGTGAAGGCAACATATTTAGTAGAAACGTGCTCGGTGTGTTTTTAAATGATGTCGCTGCTAACGGGAAGCTATTCCCAGAATTCACAGCAGGTCATTAATCGCTAACCTCAATCAGTCTTTTTCTAAAAATGAAGAAACTTGCTGTGAAGAGGCAGTCGTCTGGTTCAGCTCTAAATTAGCACATATTACACATCACAAACAGCCCAGATTTACTAATTAACAATACCTTCAATAACTTCATTACAGTCAGAAAATAACAAAATCATAAAGCTGCACTGTGGAGTTTGCAGCAGGTGCTGCAGAGAGCGCACCGTGTGGCTGTTAGAAGAACTGCAGTCAGTAAAATGCACACTCCCGTGACGTTCAATCCTATTATTATTATTATTCACCAAATTATTATTATTTACTACCACCTTAAACTCAAGTAACTAATAAAGCTTTGGGAATCATTGGAAGGAGAGGCCAATGATAGTTGGCGGGTTAGTAGAGGAGAGCATTGGAGAACCAGAGGAATTTGGTGGGTGAGCTTGGAAAGTAATCCCGGGGACAGTGAGCCAATATCGGAATGCCTTCTGAGGTTTTCCCGCTCCCTGCCCTGGTTCTCAAAAGATTTCAAAGTCCTGGAGTTTAGCACCAGGCATGATGTTGTGCAGGCCGCCTGTGTTGCACAACTCTGGGCAGAACCAGAAGGACATGCTGCCTCACAAATGCAGAGATCCAGGCTGGAATTATCCACCTGGAGGCCCTCTCCTGGGTGCTCAGTCTGGGTCAGAACCAGGAGGAGGAGCGACCAGGGTCAGAAGCAGCAGGATTCATTTTAAAATGTACATTTCCAGCCGTTACCTTAGCTTATCTAGCAGCTAACTGAAGGAGAACACGGCCTCCTTGTTAATGCTCACACGTAACGGCATGCACTCTCACAATGGCAGCCTGGGGTGGTACCGGCCCGAACCGCTTCAGAATAAATGGAATTGCTACCTCTACATGCAATCGTGACAAAAGGCACTAGATTCAATCATATGGTCAGGAAATGAAAAAACTGGATGAAGATTTTAAAAACTGTTTTATTACCAAAAGTATTACATAATGCAGCTTTAAGGTCTGGCAAATAACATTCAAGAAGATTAGTGTTTTACATTTCTGTCCTGCTTCCATGTGCAGCGAGCAGACAGGCTGATGAGAGGCTGCTCTCTCTGATGTTTGATTGCAGTGTTTTATTTCTCTGCAGACTCTTCTCTATCTGCATGAGGTTTATTCTTAAAGCCAGGGGGAAAAGACGAAGAGTTGTGCTCTAACTTCCTGTAAAACATAATTGACTCATCTTAATGTATGCAGAAAAACAACACGCGGAAGGAAAATGTTTCCCTGCATGCAGATAAAAATCCTATGAATGTGTGTGGGGTTGTTTCATTCTAAAGTTTGCTTATTTAACATAAAACTGGAAATTAAATAATGCTGGTAGTAGCAACGTAGTATTAAAGATTTAATAGCTCACAAACAGCATGTGTGCAGTGACACGTCTTGGCTTCATTTTAGGCTTTTCGGGGTTTGGGTCTCCATGGTAACAAATAAGAGCCTCCCTCTGAGCCTCGGAGCCTGTCATGGCAAAAAAAAAAAAATGCAATGAGGTGTGTGTGTGTGTGGATAAATGGGGTAGGACAGCACCAGAATGTCTGTGTGTGTGCGCGTCGCCTTCGTCTTCTCGTTTGTGAAACAGCAAAATGTCATTATTGGACTCAAATAGATTCCTGAGCATGTTAATATACGACCACCTAATCCCACCTAAATGGAATTCTTTGGTCTGATGGGGATGAGGAGTCTGAATTACCTGTGATATGCTCCATTAACGATTACAAAAAAGGAAGAAAGAAACACTTTGTTGCTGGTAAACGTTACTCAGCATCTTCATCAGTATTCTTCTCATGAAAGTAATCACCGGGTCCGACTCCCAACCTTCATCGCTCTCCATCAGCCTAACTGCTTCGCCATGAAGTCTGGATTACACACATTTTCCCTCTCACTCTCTCTGGTTCATGAAAGGAAGCTTTTTTGTTGCCTCTGACGTTTCGTATGAGCAGCAGCTGTTGGAAGCCAGGCCAGGAGTTAGTCTGATCCCGTTGTTGTTTGTGAGGTAAACTTGATGAGAAACAGGTAACCTTTCACTATTTAAACCAGCCCACCTGCGCCTCTGGATCTTTTTAATTACAGAGCATTTGCTGAGCGGCAGCAGGAAGCTCGGGTCAGCTGTTCCCGTGTGCTCAGCTGATCAACATTTTTTTCTCAACATGTCCTTATTTCTTTAAATAAACTATGGCAATTTCCCACAAGGGTTGTGGCTTGAGTAATCATGAATCCCATTTAAGCGACAGATTGAGGTATAATAATGTAACTCGTCAGAGGAGTTTTCATGCTTATTATTTACGTTCCTCATCAAAAAAAATGTACCTTATTTACTTTAATTATTTTATACTTAATAGCTGAAAACATGTCCTTTTGCTGAGTAACTTTTACCTTTTGAGGTTAAAACCATTAGCATATTTAATAATTAGACACAAACATAATGCTGAAGTTGAAGCTAAAACACAATCATTGCCCCCTGGTGGCTGGCTGCACTCAGTCTAAATGAACATTTTCCTGACTAAAAGAATTAAGACTGAAAGTGTTGATATCTGTTTATCGACTTAGTTCTTAAAGGGTACACACACCCTGGGTGGAGTCTTACTTCACACACACTTCCTGTTAGAAAAATGCTCCTAAAGGAGGTGTCGCCTGGCGGACCGAGAGAGCGACACTGAGGCAGTGATTGACAGCATCCCCCTCAACACCCCCGCATGCTCTCTGAGTTTTTGAGTCGGAAAAACAAGTCGTTAACAAGTGTGCGCACAATCGCGCATGCACACAAGCACACACACAGCAGACTCACCGCTCAGGAGAACAAGCAAACATAGAAACTGCAGCATGCTGGAGGGTTTAACGTGTCATATCAGCTCATGAGTGGCCGAGCCAGGTGGAGGTGCAGCCGAGACTCAGCCAGTGCAGCGCAGCCACGTAGCACGGTACAGACGTCACCTCGTACATCTTAGCCATCTGCTGTGGCTGATTCTAAATCAGTCTGGAGCAGAGTTTTAACATAAAATAAAGTGCATCTGCAGCTTCCTCTGTTTAGAGGACATTTACAACAGCTGATGCAGAACCAGAGCAAGATCGACCTCCTTCCTTCAGGCAGAAGGCTGAGCAGCCTCAGACCACAAGGTTGAGGAGGAGGAACAGCTTCTTTGAAGCTGTGAGGCTCATGGATTCAGTCTTTCTAGCGTCCTCTGCACTGTTCACTACAACACCAAATGCAAATTATTTGAAAAGGTTAAAAATTTCTAGAGCAATGTCCCGCAGTGTCACCAAACTGTTATGAAATATATTGCAAAGGTTGTTTAATGCTAACTTTAACTTAATGATGCATGTTCAAGTATTTAACTTAGACTGGTTATTTGATGCTTAAAAACAGCACAATTGTGTGGGAGGGAGTAGCCCTAAGTGCATGCACCGTGGTTCCAAAAGTACATGATTTCACCTGAAAACAGGATATTGTTGCTTAACAATACCAAACAAAGGACAAAGGATGTAGACCGAAACATTATAATCCACCATTATGTATTCTGATGGTCTAAGCAGGGTGCTGAGCTAAATTTACTCTGGTGCAGTTGTGAAAATAGCACCAGTCACAAATCATGTCTGTAACATTTACCAGGAAAAGTATCATCTATTGTTTATATCCCAATAGACCAGGAGTCCCAGAGACCAGGACTACTGGGCCACAAACATAAAAAAACATTTATTTACTTTAATTCCTGGGCATATTATTTTGAAAAACTAATATAATTACTCCAATTCAGCGTGCACAGTAACTATTTAATGCTAGGATATCCTGTGTGAACTATTTGTGACCCACATGAGGATTTAAAAAGTGCACCGGAGCGGTTGATGCTGACGGCGTCTGACGGGGACCTGCAGGAAACACCGGGGCGGTAATGGAGCTCTGCTCTGCAGGCAGATACAGCATTCGACGTGAGGATATTAGAGCAGGTGTGGGAGAGCACGATCATGAAGTAGGACAACTCTGCTGGGAAAAATAAAAACGAGCAAGGAGCAAATGTCGGCGCAGCAGGAAGAAGCTGTCATACGGAGGGGTTTTAGACAGAGAAGATGCAGAGTAAAGCAGGATGTTAGGAAAGTAGGTGGATGCTGTCAGGCTTCGTTTTCCTTCTTCTTTTTGGATATTAAAGAGAAAAATGACAGACGATGACCTGAAAATAAGAGATTAAACACTCCAGCGGATGTGCAGACTAAGGACATTTAACTCAGGACCTGTCTTCAGGAGACAACACGTCTATTTGCTGCTGAAACATATATTTATAAGACGATACATTAAATTGCTAATAATAAAGTTATTTTCAGCATTTGCAGTTGTAAGAATTCTGTGTAAAAGTACATCTAAATTGAATGTTTGCATTGGTGACCCAAACGTCTCACCTGTTTGTTAAATTGTATAAATGACGCCCATTTAGCTGCTTTGTTTCATGCAGATTTCTTAAAAACTATAAAACAGACTCGTATCATATCCTCTGAGAGCTTTAGTCCTGCCATAAATTCATTCTTATGAAATCTGCTGGACTTCAAAATAAAGCTCAAACTGTTGTTAGAATCAAACTAATTAAAATAAAGTTGAGTAACGGAGACGAGCAGCTCGTTTTAATTGGCTCATAAGGGACATAAAGGAGGAGAAGGAGGGTGTCAGGGTGTTTTATTACAGGCTTTAAGTGATCTTTATACACCTCAGTCTAAAGAACCTGATGAGAGCATCTTTTCACCCTTCAGCTGGCAGAAACACGACAAACGAGGAGTTGGAGAGCATGTTGGAGAGCGACAACCCAGCCATCTTTACCTCGGGGGTGAGCGATCCAGCAAAGTCTGCAGAAATGTGCCTTTTCTCCTGCAGCCTTCTCTCCTCCTGATTAGTTTTGTTGTGTCTTCTCAGATAATAATGGACAACATCACCCAGCAGGCGATGAATGAGATCGAGACGCGGCACAATGAGATCATCAAGCTGGAGAACAGCATCAGAGAGCTCCACGACATGTTCATGGACATGGCCATGCTGGTGGAGAGCCAGGTGAAAACACTGATCCTGCCTCAGTCTCACGTCAGCTGGGAGGTTTAGAGTTGGAAATCTATGAAATCTACATGTGAATAAACTAAAATCATAAGCCAGCATGATCCAGCAGCCCCCTTCTGAAGCTCCATCTAAATCAAACAGTCAAATTTGAGCGTTTATAGGTGAATGTAGACACATCTCTCCCACCACAGGTAGAAGGAATTAAATCATTTTAGTATTCAATTTACAAGTTTTCTTCTTCATTCACGTTACAATCTACTGGCTCAAGAATAAAAGGACCAGCTTTTTTCAGTCTTGAGAATACCATATGTAATTTTTATATTAATGTTTTGTTTTTTTTATTTATATTTTAAATTTTAATTATTTTATTGTTATTTATTTATTTATTCATTCATTTATATGGCTAGCCTACCTGCAGATTTTCAAATTTACTTTATTTCATTTTTAATTTATGCTCCATTATTTTTTTATGGCTACAGAGAAGCATTAAAGCCATACTATGCAACTTTTTCATATTTTTAAATCATTTTCTTGAGCCAGTATGTGCTAAAATGACCTTTTACAGGGTTAATGAAATGTCACTCAGACCCCACCGCCCTCTGTGGACAGAATACCACACTTGCAACTTCAGAGTGGCGATCCGCTCCCTGCTGGACATGCCTGGCACTGCAGTCTGCTTCCGGCATGTTTCCTGCATGTTTTAGATCATGAACACAGTTGATTTGTTTGATTTAGTGATGAACCGCTCCTGTAGACACTAATGAAGGCTGAGGAGACATTTCAGCAGTTAGATTAAAGTGTTAAAAAGACAAACGCACAGTGAGGAGATAAGTTTCACTTTTGCTTTCACTAACAGACACTAGGGGGTGCTAAAAACAAGCCAAAACTACAAAGTGTGCCTTTAATCAAATTTTTATGCGTTTTTTTAGAAGCCATTTTTGTTACATTTAAAAATTTGAATTCTATTTTCTTTGTTGTTTTTTTAAAATTTTTATTACTGTAATTTTGCTAATAATTGTACCATATTTTTTATTCAAATCGACAATTTTGTAATCTAACTTCTTTGTCATTTGTGAGGAACTTTGGATAAAAGCATCTTCCAAATACATAAATATAAACACACTATTTGTTTATAGGTCACAGTGTTAAAAAAAATCTAAAACTACCACCAGATTTTTCCAGTTTTTTAACAATAAGATGTAATAATTTGTTCCAATTCAAAAGCGGAAAAACTGTCCTTCAGTTTTAAATGATTGATGCACACTGAAGACAGTTTAGAGATATTTAGAGTCTAATCCAGTGACGTAATCCCTCATATCCTTCCACACACATCGATAATCCTGGTGTGCAGAGTTGCTTCTTCTCTCTCGTCGGTGAAGTAGGGAGCTTCAGGTTAAACTGCAGGCTTGCTGCTGGCATCCATGACTGTAGGAACGTGGGCTGAACCCCCCACAGAGATTCCCCTTAGCCTGAATTACTCTAAATAGACCTGAGAGAAAATGAAAGCATGAAAACTGAAATGCAAAAGATGACACAGGAATTTGCTGCATAAGAAAACCTTCAGTTACAAAGAGACATCATTTAAGATTTTTTAGGTTTAATTTAAGATTGAATTGACTTGGGTGTGGGGTTAGGTTAATTCTTGAATGTATTTTGTAATTTGACTCTCTTTCAGCTTTGCTCTCTCTGTCCCTACTCTGTTTGTTTTCTCCTGTTTTTCGTTTTTGCAACAAACCCGTCACCGCTCCGCTGACTCTAAGCTCTAAAGAACAGAGAACGCTGCTATTCTTCTAATGCCACAAGGTAATTGACAAGAATTTATTCGACTTCCACTTTAACAAATCTTTATCATGCATGCATGTAATCGTTATGTTCATGCAGAAATCCTAAATGTGCAAAACTGAGGACTTTGTGTTGCTTAATTCTGTTTTTTTATTGTTTAACTCACATTTGATGCTTCCTTTTCTTGATGTTTAATCTATAATTAAGATAAAAAACCCAAAACACTAAGCTTATAAATATATATGGATTCTTACTAGAGCCTCACCCACCTCCTCCATTAACCTGCCCCTCCCACCCGGGGAGGCACCTGAGGTAACAAGCATTGAACATTTTAAACTACACGTTTTCTACCCGGGTCTCGTCGTGCACTCCACAGATGCTTGACATGTCCAAACTGGAGTAGATGGAAACGTGTGTAAGCAGCTTTACACGCTTGGCTTTGGGTGTAATCAAGCCCCGTTTTACAGATGTTGACACTTTCTTATCAAAGTAACGTAAAGCTTTAGTGCTCATGCTGCTTCTGTGCAGTGGGGAGGGGAGAGTAACCTTTTGGAGCTGAGTGTGTGAAGTACCAACAAGTCTTTTGTTTCTGTTTCTGCGCAGGGCGGGCTGGTGAACAACATTGAGCGGGGGGTTGTGGAGGCCCAGGAGTACGTGGAGGGAGCAAAGGAGCGCATCCCAAAATGCAAAAAGTTCAAAAAGACCAGCAGACGGGTGACATAATTATCCTTTTTTGTCTCCTTGTTGCTCCTCCCCCTTTATTCCTCTCCTCATCTCTATCTATATCCACTCCTCCTGCTCCTGCCCACACATCTGGGCTCCTTCTTTCTTCTCTCTGTCTGTTCCTCTCCCACACCTCCTCTGTAACTAACCTCTCCTAGGGGGAGATGATAGATCGCATAGAGTACAATGTGGAGCACTCGGTAGACTATGTGGAGAGGGCAGTATCAGACACTAAGAAGGCGGTTAAATACCAGAGTAAAGCCCGGAGGGTGAGTGGCAGAGACAAGAGTGCATGCACAAAAGCACGCCGCTGCAGGAGTGTTGCACGCACAAAGTGAAGTGGAGTGTTTGTTGTTGTCTGTGTGCATGCTTACCTGTCATGTGGTTTACTTTGGAGTGTTTGTGAGTGATTGTAAATGACACGATCGTGGCTGAGTTTAGCTCTGGTGGGTCTTCTGCATCCAGCTGGGTGGAGATCAGAAATAAACTTTGGATCTGTTCATCTCTGTTCTCCAGCTGTTCATGTGATGGAAAATAGACTCAACACTATAAATATTTAGCAGCTTGATTGTGTTTTCTAACCAGACTGAATCTGACAGAGAAAAGCTCAGTCAGCTTTAACCTCAATGATGTTTGTTTCTGGGAAATCCACTAAATTCAAACACATGGTGGTTCATTTTCCTCACACCTGTTAGATGTGTTCAGTGGAAATCTAAATAAAACTTTTAATTGATAAAAAGAAACAGCTTTAAGTGTTTATTTTATAGTCTGATCAAATAAAACCGGCTGATCTGATATTTAGGATTTAATTTCCAGGACGGTTTTCTATCTGATTATATAAAACCAGGATCAGACCTCTGATCAGTAGAGAACACTTCTGCCCCCTGCTGGTTATTATTTATAATGACGCTCCAACAACAAAACCTTTTCTTTCATTCTTTCCTTTCCTCATTCCACCCTTTCTTCTTTAGCTCTCGCCATTTTTCTTTACTTCCTTCTTTCCTCCTTTCTCTTCCTACTTTCTTTCTCTTCCTACTTTCTTTCTCTGCCCTTCCTTCCTTCCTTCCTTCCTTCCTTCCTTCCTTCCTTCCTTCCTTCCTTCCTTCCTTCCTTCCTTCCTTCCTTCATCCTTCTTCCCTCCTTTTACCATTCTTTGTTCCTTCAGTTCATCCATTCTGCTTCCTTTCCTAGCCCTTTCTGTCCTCCTCTCCATTTTTCAGCCTTCCTTTATTTAATTCCTTCTTTCTACTTCCCTTTTTTCCTTCACTCCTTAATTGCTTCCTTTCTCTCACCCTCCCCTCCTTTACCCCTTCCTCCCTCCCTTTGTTTCTCATTTCCCTCTTTCCTTTCCTTCTTCTCTTCCCTCTTTCCATCCCTTCCCCATTCCTCTCTGACTCATCTTTTGAGACTTTACGCTCCTTGTTCTCCCATTCCTTCCCTTTTTCTTTCCTTCTTCTTTCACCTCCTTCTCCATTTTCTCCTGCATTCTTCCTCCATCGATTGCTTCATTACTTCCTTCTTTCCTCTCTCTGACTCATGATCTCACCATCTTCTCTCCCTGTTCTCCCTCCAGAAGTTGATCCTGGTAGGAGGTTGTGTAGCAGCCTGTCTGGCCGTCCTCATTGTGTCCCTCTCAGTGGGACTCAGTTAGGACCTGATGTCTCCTCTCAGGACAAACAGACAGGGACTGTGTAGCGTCCAGTCTGCAGACAGAATTTAACTGAACACCCAGGATGTGTTTAACTTTAGAACATAGTTATTATTTAAACAATCAAGAACTTCAAGAAACAGTTTTATTGTTGTTTTTCTGGTTGTGTTTCTTTTTTATTTGACGTTTTGTCTTGTGCATGTTGTGTCGTGTACTTTGCATGTCCTCTCACGGAAGAAATGTGGTTGTTTATAAGCTCGTTTTAAAAAATGCATAAGATTTTTCCACAGGTGTCACCAACACCAGTCCTCGAGGCCTATACCATCCTGCTAGTTTCCTGTGTTTCCTGTAATTTATTCCCCTCCTTACCACATTTAACGCTGCACAGGTCTGTTAATTACTCATTCATTTCAATCAGGCGTGTAGGAGCAAAGAAACGGCTAACATGTGCAGGATGGTAGCCCTCGAGGACCGGAGTTGGTGACCTCTGCTTTATAGAAACGATCAAGTTGTTGCTAGAGGGAGGCAAAATGGATGTTTTCTTGTGAAATGTGACAATGAATCATGTTAAGGAGGCAGAGGGAGTTCTACATCATTAATATTAATGATAAAAACAAATCTAATTGAGTCTAGTCAAGCAAGTTGGATACAAATGTGCAGTCCTGAATTAGGACAAAAATCAAAAGTATAAAATCTGCATTTGTTGTAAAAGTGTACAGCTTGTTTGTACATTTATTTGTTTTAGCAACTCATTTGGAAACTGATTTTCTATTTAAATAAGTGCATTGAGTTCTCTCTGCCTTTGTATATAATCTGTTTTTATTTACATCAGCGGGTTTGAAACGAACAAAATGCAAAAACAAAAATTAAACAAAAGTGTCTCGTCACACTCCAGCTTCTTCAAAACTGCATTTTGTTCTGAAAATGAACAAAATATGACTTTTCTGATGTGTTTTCTTTTTCCTCTGACCTGCTGCGTGGGATGTTTTTTTTATTTTTGTTTGTTTTTTGCCCTGCAGAAGAAAATCATGATCATAATATGCTGTGTGATTCTGGGAATTGTCATTGCTTCCATAGTTGGAGGAACTCTGGCTTAAACTTCTACACAGTCACGCAGCTACACACCCCTACAAACACACACGCACACACAAAAACAGGCAAAACCAGAACAAACACACACATTTTCATTTTCCCATTTAAATAAATGCAATCCTAGAACATGTTTAGCACAAAGATGCGCCGCCTAATGTCCGACGCATCGTCTCACACACACCCTGTACAGGGCCAGAGGTGTTCTCGCATGAGTTGCTATTTTGTAAACGTGTGGTGCTGCAAATCGTTCCTCTGAGTGTTGTCAAGAATATGATGTTTTTGTTTGTTTTTTGTTTTTTCTGAATGGGAAAGTTACAAACCGATGCGTAATGCTTTACTGAAACATTCCAGCTGGCAGAAATGACACAGATTTGTTTGTAATGTCTGTTTTTGTGTCGTACAGACAAAAGTGACAGGTCTGCAGTGTTTTTACAGCCATGTTATCTGATTATTATCTGATCTTTCTGTTGTGTTTTTATTTTGTATTCCTGACCTGACTTCAGACGCCCTGCATGGTTTTAGTGGTGTTTTGTATTCAGATGCAAAGAGGAAAACAACAAAAGAAAAGTAAAAAACAAGCGTAGCTGTACCGATGTTGGTGTCGAATCATCAAACTGCCAAACTTGTTTTCTCCTACGTTTTAGTTCTTTTTTAATAGATAGCTGCAGCCGTTGTTTACTTCTGGTTTCAGCATGTTTTTCTTCATTTCCAGTGTTGAGTCCGAGTTTGTGCATGCACGGATGTTTAAGAGCAGATGTTCAACTGTAGCTAATCGTCTGAGTGAGTCTGAGTGAAAACTGGAGTGTTTTGTTTTGTATTTAAAAGCTCTCTAACACTGCCAATAGTAAAATATTAAACAGAGTTGAATCTGGTTGGATTGATGATTCTGTTCTAGTCAACCTTCTTAGTCTTTTTAAAAAGAACCCCGAGCTTTAAACAGTGCAAGACGCTTCTCTGTTGATGAACATGAAGTCAGAGTTTTTAGGGACACGTCAGATGTGCACAAACCACGTTACCATGTTGCCTACTTGACTCGTTGCCTTTGTGTTGTATTGTGATAACATGGTTTCATTTGTTTAACCGGAGTTTTTGGGTTTTCTTTTCAAAGTAAAAGTCTATTTGGAAAGTCTTTTGTAGCGTTTGTGTTTTGTTTCGTAGACGTCTTGCAGAAATATCCAGCAGAGCACGAACCAGATCATCTTTTATTGTCATTGTACAAAGTGTTTTCTCACAAAGTAACGTAGAAAATGTAAAACTCAATGGATGCATTTACTGAAACGGTGCCATCTCATTGTCCTGGGTAGAGGTAGAAGCGCCTGGTCAGTGTGCATCTGTCTTTGGTTGGCATTTGTCTTTTAGTCTCAGACGGGAACTCCTCAAAACGCTGCATGACCTGAGGAGACATGAAATATGACCATCACTGGCTGCATTTTTTTATTCTTTGCCACCAAAATCCAAAATCAGGTGTTTACCTTTCTGAAAAGCTCATCAATGTCATCCTGATGGCAGCAGGTGTTGAATATTTCCACTGTAAACTGAATCAGGAAAGAGCCCGTGCTCTCTTGTCGGTATGAAACCGTATCTGCAGAGCAACACAAAAACAGGATTATTTTTTGCTACATGAGTTTTCTATCAGATGTGATTAAATAAAACTCTGACCAGGAGTGCTGGACAGAAGAGAAATGAAGTCCTTTTCCTTGTGAACGCATCGAATAGCATCATCGACGATATTGTCTTCTCTAGCCAGATGTGACACGTCGTCAGAGACGACGTCAGCTTTAGCGCTGTCGCTAACTAGCACATGTCCACCAGATTCTGCAAAACACACTCGACAGTTTTAGTTCAGTTCAGGTCCAGAAGTGAAAAATAACACAAATGGTGGAAGTCACCTCCTCTGCAGGCCTGGATGATGATGACCTTTGGTTTGTTCATCAGTGCAGGACAGCTCTCAGAACCCAGGTACTTATAGAGGTGGTCAACATGGAACTCATCTGGTTCTTCTTGGCTGTGATTGACACCAAGGACAACGTCTCGTTTCCCGTGAGACATGATGATGACGAACACGCTGTCGGTGTGTTTCAGTTTGGGGTTTTGGGAGAAATCAGACACAGCCTTATCAATCTCCTGTAAGAGAAGACAGTGGGTAAGTTAGAACCAGTACGAATCTCTGTTTTGTTTGGAAATAGTTGTAGTTTTCGTTTTACCACCTGAAGCCACTAATTTGGCTTCTGCCCAAAGATTACAGAGGAAAATAGCATCTTAGTGGGCAGCTCTGACTGCTGGCAAGCATGAAAGGTGGAGCCACACTTTAGGTACAAAATGCTAACAATGCCTTCATTAATTCACACGCATGCATAGCATTCGTTTCATCCAACATCATCCATCCATCCATCCATCCATCCATCCATCCATCCATCCATCCATCCATCCATCCATCCATCCATCCATCCATCCATCCATCCACCCATCATTCATCCATCTATCTATCCATCCATCCATCCATCTATCTATCCATCCATCCATCCAACATCATCTGTCCGTCCGTCCGTCCATCCATCCATCCATCCATCCATCCATCCATCCATCCATCCATCCATCCATCCATCCATCCATCCATCCATCCATCCATCCAACCAACCAACCAACCAACCAACCAACCGAGTTTTCATGGATTGTGACGTTAATGCCAAAAACAAGCCATGCACAAAAACGTACAAATCTAGTCAACCACAGAACATTTAACCAAATGTTATTGTTTTCTTTTTATGAAAATAGGAAATAAAATGACCTGTACAACAAAAAAAGGTAAAAAGCAATAATTTGCAAAAAAAAAGGTTTAAAATAAAGACATAAATTGATGAAACAAAAATTTCTCAAAGTCTTATAACTAAGTGAACTTTATAGAATTGATTCATTTGACCTGAGCTGCTGCAGTTAAAACAGAAACGATGTAAATACCTTCCCAGAGAGGTCGTTGTGTTTCACCACATCGTATCTCAGAGATCTGAGAAGCTTCTCCATGTTCTCTTCATCTTTCTCTGCTCCCTTCCTGGTCATTCTGGGATCCTTAAAGTTCCTGTTCGTGATCATCAGAGCCACCCGATTCTCAAAGGACTGGTCTGTCACTGGGTAAATCTAAAAATGGAATTAAAAGATCAAACATCACCTTTTGGACGGTTATTTAGAACATAGGAACAATAAAGATGCTTTTAATTAAAGAATTACATTTTTATCGTTCCGTTTCTCCCTAAAGTCGGCGTCGGTGGTGGTGATGAGTTGGTTTGACCAGGTTCCCTTTTTCTGAGCTGAGAAGAACACAACACCTGTGTTAAACTGATCATGGGATTTTTTTATTTTTACATCTTTAACTCTGATCTCACCTGGAGGCGGATCACAGCTCAGGCCCAGTTCAGAGTACAGGCTGGGATCTCGTTTTTCAATGTTGCTGATCAGCTTCCTGCTCGCTCTGTCCCCTTTTTTCCTGATCATGTCGATGAGAGCGCGAGCCATGTCCGCTTTGTTACTGTTGTCCTCTAGAATGGAATCTGTCTCCCCATCGTTCAGCAGCTCGTCTTCTAGAAGGTCGTCCAGGAGCTGTTTGATCATGGCTTTGGACACCTTGTCCACAAATCGTCCCCTCACTCTTGAAAGCTCCTTATCTGGAAACACAAATGTGATCGTTTAAAACCAGCAAGAACATAAAGATAAATCCTAAAAGGTTAAACCTTACCCGCCATGATGCTCAGGTCTTTTCTCACTGAATACAAAGTTAATCAGTGGACTTGTGAAGACACGAGGAAGCTCCAGTTCCGTAGAAGTGGCTGCAATCCAGTAAAACTAGAAATACCGTCTGACTTGATTCTTCAGAACTGAAATGAAGCCAAATATGAAATCAGATCACTTTATTTCCCCCCCTGAATGTTTAGAAAGCAGCACAAGCACACGTAAATACTGTTTTACATTTTTCCATAGCAGTGCACTTAGGAATGAAATCTTTATCATCCAGGTGTAAAACATTCTCAGAAGTTTGTTTTTCTAAGAGATCAAACCTGCAGATCAGCAGTTCTGGTAACAAAGAAAATGAAAGTGTTTTTTTTTTTCTGTTACATGGAATTTTGTTTTGAACCCTTCCATGGTGTATTTTGTTTTAGCATTATTGATGTGTGGACTATTTGTTCCATGTTTCCGTACTACAAAGTACTAAGTAGTAGTACTTTACTTACTAGTAGTAAGTTCCAAGAACTAAAGTTTCCCATTTTCTAAAATCTACAAAGTTTTAACCTCTTGAGTCGGGTCACATGGGAGCTGCTGGTGCCCATCGTCACTGGGGGAGAGGCGGGGGACACCATAGACAGGTCGCTAGTCCATCACAGGGGTAGAATGACAGACAGGTACTCACACCTATAGGGACATTAAGGGTCAACCATCCTCAGCAGGTGAGTTGGGTTAGTTCCTGAAGCCCCGCCCACTGGCCAGTGCTGCAGCTTGCCTTTGACTTATTAAATATTCATTTCTAAGCTGTCTTCACATTGTTAACTTGTAAACAGTAAATGCATGTTTTGTGTTTGTTTGAAGGGCATCAAGCTGAACTCATATTTTTTCATGATTCAAGATTTATTGTCATTTTACAAATGATGGTTACAGGAATTACACAGGATCAAAATGAGATGTTTCTCACCAGCTCAGAGCAAATTACAAATAAATTACCACTGGGATGGCGGTGGGCAGTGGTGGGGGTGGGGAGTGGGAATCCTGGTGCTTCTGCAGCTGATGCTCCTGTAGAAGGGCGAACAGGTCATGAGAATGGTGGTGAAGGTCTTATATCCAGTCCTAGGAGAGGACCAATCCTGTTCAGCTGTCGCTTCTCGTGGTTCTGTAGAACATGACAAGGTGAGGTGTGGCAAGTCCACCTTTCCTGGGACTCCTGAGGAGGTGGGGGCACTTGTAAGCCATTATTGATGACTGCTGTGGAGTTGATGGAGTAGGTCAGATACTACGCTGCACCATTTATGGAGATGTGAGTGTGGCGATCTCTCCCAAACTCCCTGAACTCAATCAGCTTTTTGTTGGCGCTCTCTGTTTATGGTGAGGTTGTGTAATCTGCACCACTCTTCAAGCTGCTCCACCTCCTTCCTTCATTCAATAAAAGATAAGGACAGAATAAAGAGTTCTCCCATGCAGTCTTCCAGGTTGTTTTTGTAAGTTTGGGCAGAAAAAAGAGTGAAAATCTAGTTTCTGGTTGACATTAAATGCGTGAAATGTGTTGTTTCTCTGAGATATGGAAGCCCATTCCCGCCACTCGGATAAAAAAAAATCTCACAATTATGACTTTTCTCATTTTTTTATCTGAGTGCCGGGAATGAGCTTCCATACTGAGAGCTTTAATAATTTAAATAATATTACATTTTATTTGTAAAACACTTTGAGATTTGTTTGACAAATGTAAAGTGCTACAAAGCAAGAGAAGCATTTATAAGAACATGCAAAGTGATAAATAATACAAAATAAAAGATAAAAAACACATTGAAATTAAAAGTCCAAACACGTTAAAATAAAAGAGCGCTACAGAAAATATTTTGAGACTAAAAACGTGTTTTACTGAATCTCGCTCACATGATGTGTTTTTATGAATGACTGATGCTTGAATGAATTTTCCAGAGCTCTTCCGTGGATCCACCCGTGAGCCCCCAGAGGTGACGCTAACCTCAGGCCAGACCCAGCTCAGTGCAAAGTATGGGATCAACTCTTTCCAGGTGACCTATCATCTTCTTGCTGGCGGTGTCTCCTTTTTTTATCACCATGTCAAGAAGAGAACGGGCCCTGTCAGCTCGTTTGGTATTTCCTTCGATTACCGAGTCTTTCTCTTCATAATTCATGACGTGGTCTTTCAGCAGACCGTCCAGCAGCTGGGTGATGTTTGCTGAGGAAATTTTCTCCACAAACTGGGATCTCACTTGGAAAAGTTGATCTGGAATCAGAAAGAAAAAACAATTTCATCACAAAAACGGTTGCAACTTGTGTTTATTTTGAATGAAGCTATGGCTTTTTTTATTCTATTGTTGCGCCTAAATGATTCAGATGAGTAAAAACAAAATGCAGTTTTTAGTTATATCCATGTTTATCAAGAGAAATAAGCTCCAAACCCAAGCTGTGCACAAGTATCTGATCCCTTTTTTAAATAACAAATGAACTGTGATTCACTACATTATATGGAAATCTGAACTCAGCTCCACACCATTCTCTGTCCTGATTGCTATCAGACTTGTAGAATAATAAAAGCACCTGTCTGACAACACGGAGTCGCTAAAAGATCAGTAAAAGCAACACACCAGGCCTCATTTTAAAGATTTCAAAACAATATCTAAATCACCTCAGGCCTCAGAAGTTTAACTCAACAATAAGAACAACGTGGAGGTGAGGGGGACAAAAGTGGATCTTTTGGAAGGTGTGTGTCAAACACACTCTGCATTTCAGAAACAGAGCACCACAATAACAGTCAGAGAAGATGGTGGTAGTGTGATGGACCACTTGTTGGACTTGATTGAACCTGCCTTTTAGCAGAAAGTCCTATAGGAGAATATTGACCTTTGACCTTAACCATGACGTTTATGCTGGAAAACACACTATGGCTGAATTCAAACACTCCTGGGAAGAAGGGTGGGAAAGATTCCTGCCACCTTGATAAAAGACTCATTATTACCAGTGATCAGACATTCTTGGATGTTATTGATGTTTAAACACAAGAAAAGAGGGGACAACAATGGTTTGCATATTGATGCATCTTAGCAGAGTGTGATGGTGTCACAGATGTAATAAATGATCACTAAATCCTTGCAAAGTCCTATAAACTAAACAGAAGAAGAAGAAGAAGAAGAAGATTTTCTGATCTCCTGTAAAACAAATGAGGGAAAATTGGAGGCAAGAATCGACTTTTCCCAAAAGTGAAACTAGTGTAGTAGTAGCACGCCCAATAAAACGACAGTTCCGATTTCAGTTTCTTTGGACTTTGTAAAGATCTCGTCAGTAAAACTCAGCAGCTTTATGAACATCAACCAACTAAAACCCAGATCGATGTTCTGATCCAGAGTTTTGGGAAATATGGCATCAAATTGCGCGGTCAGATCGCGCGTTTGGACGCAACAACACATCTGGCACATCTGCAAAAAGTAGATTCTGATTCCTTACCTGCCATTTTTCAGCGTCTGAATCAGTTCACCGTTCACACGAAAGTTTTAATGAATAAAAACTTCCTGATCAGCGCGCAGGTTGTGATTGCGCTGTTCTTCCTGTTGGACACAGAACCGACCCTTTTGGCTGAAACATGAAACAGGATATCAACATATTTCAAAATAAAACGGGGTTATACCACATCACCCTTTCTTAGGAACCAAGTCAAACATATGCTGCATAAAAAACAGGAACTCACTTTAATTTTTTTCTCTTCTAGTGCTAAACACTTTTATCTTTTAGTTCCAACCTTTGTTTATATTTCAGAAGTCCAGTCTTTGAGGTTTTATAACCTATTTGCAATACCTGCGTCTGACAGGACTCTGGGAAGCTTTTTGGAGTGAGCTCTGCTGACACAGAATGGTTTGGCGAGGGAATGGCGCCCTCTTGAGGTGTATGTGGGTTACTTGGGAAAATCACTTTTGGAGTTACTGCTGGCAGCGCCAGTCCACGGAGCGTCTACGTATATGATGCCTGTGCTTGAAATAAAGTACTGGTTGCTACCTGTGGTTTCCAGCGTCACTCAATCTTTCTCCTGTTTTATTTATTTATTGTTTGAAAAGTGATGGAAAGTCCCATCCCTTGCAAAATAAAAGTTCATGGATTTTAGGCAACTGATTGAATTTCAAACTGCTTGCATTAAATGCTCATAAAGATATCTGAAATACAAATCCTTTAATGTGACCGTTTTAGATAACGAAATCGGTTAGATGTTGTCTTTTGTGTGTTGTGTCTGCTATTTTGTTCCTTTGTTCCAGTGACTGTTTCATTTTGAGCTTTTATTTTGAAAGTGACGTGACTTCCGGAATATGAAGCGCGAGATTTTAGTTTTGCTGTGGGCACGTAAAGGTTAGCATGCAGGCTGGTAGCTTTTCACCATTTCTGTGTGTGTTTTATCTCACTGTTGCTCGGTTTTTGTCAACGTTTCGTCCGGGGTTTTATCGTGGTATGGCAGCCTTATCCTTTCATGTGTTGTCATGGTGAGCTTGTGTCTAAATCGGTTATACTTTTATCGTGTGCCCTCTTGTTAGTGTTTAGCTGACATTTAACAACATCGTTGTTTCTTAAATTTTGTCAAGCAGACATTATTTTCCCCCTCTAAGTATAGAAAAATCATTAAGTGAGCAGTTGTTTTTTTATATTTGAAGTTGGAAAATGTGCTCGAAAGCTGTTTACTTTAGCATATTAGCTCTAGGAAAACTAGCTTACACAGATTTTGTGTTTTTACTCTGTTAATATTTACTAAATTTCTTCAAAGGTGTACCGAATAACACGTTTTAGGTGTTACCTGAGTGCCTTGGAATGGATTCATTCTTAAAAAACATGTACGATGCTTTTAAAGATGACATCTGGAAAGGTAAGGTTTGTGACTGAATCGTAAACAAAGTGATTAAATTCATTTAAAAATATACACTTTAAACTTTTATTTCATTCAGTGACATTTTAATATGCCTATTCAATTATCATGTAAACTTCAATTACTTAAGCCTGGTTTGTATTTATTAATACAACGTTTATCTTTTTAGAGCTGGGACCATTAGACTCGAACTGGTTTGAAGTACTAACAGCCCAAGCACCAGCCAATGATGGAAATGCTGCTGACAAAGATGAGCTGTGTGCTAACCAGGAGGGAAATTTCAAAACACCTTTAAACAAAACTGCACTAGACAGTCAGTTGTTTTCAACCCCTAAAGTTTTCAGACACAGTCGAGTTGTGTCTCCTGAGCCTGAGGATGAGCAGTTATTCACAGCTGCACTAGGTACGGTTTAGCTTTATATGCCCAAATGTTAACGTATGACCATTAATATGTTTTTATAGGCAAAATCTGTCCTGATGCAACTGTTTCTGCATTTACAAATTTATTAGTGTTATGCTTAATTATGTTTTATTTGTGGTTTGTAGAAAAGGGCTCGTCATTACCATGGATGGCAACACAGAGTCCCTGCTTGTTTCCACCGTCAGGACAAGAGTGAGTAAATGTATTCCAATTTATTACTTCATTGTTTTTTGTCTTCCAGGGTTGTTTAAAGTAAAGATCGACCGATGCAGGTTTTGCTGTTGCCATTGCAGATATTTAGAGGTCATGGCCGACATGTGCTGCCAGTTTTTGGAGCTGATTTTTATGGCTGATATCTAGACAGTTTACACCTTATTTGCATACTAAAATGTCACTAATAAAAACAAAGGATGCAAAACATTTCTGAATCTAATCCGTTCATGAACACTGAATTTAATCAACTGTTGAATCCAAATTTTGTGCACTCACTGCACAGTATTAAAATCAAAAATGTAACCAGAGTTAAGGAACGTAGATATACATTTTAACAAATAAATACAACTTTAGAGTATAGATAAAAAAAATCTAACTGGAAAAATAAAAAATATTAAATTTGTAAACTAAATAAAAATAGTGCTGAAAACACAACAGCAACATCTAAAGCTGGATATCTGTGGATGTGCTTAGCTTTGAATTGGCTCATCTAAAGATGGATATCAGTCAATGCTGATTTGTTAAAATGTATATGAAAATATATTTACAACACCCAATCTATCTGTCTATCCCTAGTTTCAAGTAACGTTCTCACTTGTTGACATTGTGAGTAGCCATTTAAAGAGTTAAGAGTGAAAACATATTTGTCAAGTGTATTGTGGTTTCCAAAAAGTGAGAAAAAGCAATCTGTGTTCCAATTTGTCTTGACCTTTTCAGAATCCCAGATGTGAAAAGCGAAGGTGTCGAGCTTCAGAATGCTTCAGAAAGCTTTGGTAAGCTGAAAATGTGTTTATCAGCATGATTACGTAAAAGACTCCAGCACATTTGGTTGATTTTTTTTTTCTTCTTCTTGCCTTTACGTTCTGTACAGATTTGCTCAACACCCCAAACAAATCCCCAGTAAGATTAATCAATTTAATATACATTTTCTTTCAAAAAGCAAATACTGGGACAACAGTGACATTTCAGCTTTTTATATTTTTATTTGAATGAAACAGATCAGCTACGCCAAACATATTTCTGAAAGCCTTGGTGCGCAGATTAATCCGGATATTTCATGGACCAGTTCTCTGAACACACCACCAGCAGCGCCATCCACCCTGATTTTATGTACGTAAATGAAACCGTCAATTGATTAAAAATCTCACTATATGATAATTAATAATAGGAAATCATTGTATTTGTGTGATTTGTGTATGTTACAGCTAAAACTGATGAGAGTCCCTGTCCAGTAAGCGTTACTGCTGACAGAAATGTTGTTGTGAGTACTTCAACAATCTCAGTCATACAACATATCCAGACTTTAGCTGCGTTTCCACTATAGAAGTTCTGGAATATTCTGGGAAGGTGAACGAGGTTAATACGCTGACTCAGTTCTGGCTCAGTAAATTATGACTTTGTTGTGGATTTCCACCCCATTTATTGGCATTGGCATTTTAGAAACAGCAATTTTACAACAGCACCTTTTTCTTTCTATTCTGCTTCGCCATCAACCTTTCCAATTTTACAAATGCTGGTTTTTTGGCGACCTTTGCCGATATTTCCCACTGAGTTACAACCAATTAGCATGAGTTAACCACAAGTCCTGCCCAGCGACACCAATGAACCATTTTTGAGTAGATACCCCAAGGCAGGTACTCGGTCGGTTCCTGAAATGGTCCGGAAAGTGGTCCCTTTGGGCCGACCCGGTGAAATGGGGACACGCACATGCTACCAAGGACTGGTAAATTTACGAGGAAGTTCTGATAGTGGAAACGAGCTTACCGTCTTGCATGTTAGTGTTTTTCAGGTTTCATAATCTTAAAACATAATTGAAATGTGAGAAATAATGAAAATACTCCATTATACTTGAAAAGTCAAAATAGGAACACAATGGAAACGTGAATAAATTAAAAGTAGTATCTAATTATAGATTACTTCTGAGAAATGTTTTTTTGTCTCCAACCTGTCTAGTTTGTACGGAAACTTTTCCCTTCTCTTTCAAAACCTGTTGAAGCACCAAAGAGCAAACCCACGTCCTCTGTTGCCAAAGGTATTCATTTTTTTCTTTTACATTTTTTTAAAGTGACAGTGTGTATTTTTCCTGGCGATAGAATCAGAATCAGAAGGGTTTTATTGCCATATGTGCGAGAAATCACAACATTAGGAAATTGCTGCGGTACTTGGTGCAAGAAGAAAGATTAAAAATAAGAGATAAGCAAATATAAGAAGTAATAATATACTCATGATAAAATAATTATTGTAAAAAGTGGCAATAATTAAAGAAGCAGCTACTATATACACAATGCAGGTACTAATCATAGTGGATCAGTTCAGGTACAAACACAACACCGGGTTATGTGACTGGGATCAAGCGACTGGAGTGGGCAGCCCTAGGATTGACATTCATGAGTCCAACAGCAGAGGGGAAGAAACTGTTCTTGTGGCGAGAGGTTCTGGTCCGGATGGATCTGAACCTCCTGCCAGATGGGAGCGGGTCAAAGAGACAGTGTCCAGGGTGAGTCGGGTCAGCTGTGAGCCGACCTGCACGCCTCAATGTCCTGGAGGTGTACAGGTCCTGTATGGAGGGGAGTTTGCAGCCAATGACTTTCTCAGCAGAGCGTACAACACGCTGCAGCCTCTTCTTGTCCCTGGTGGTGGCTCCAGCGTACCACACGGTGATTGAGGAGGTGAAGATGGACTCGATGACTGCGGTGTAGAACTGCCTCATTGACTGTGCTGGCAGGTTGAATTTCTTCAGCTGCATCAGGAAGTTCATCCTCTGCTGGGCCTTTTTTATGATGGAGGTGATGGTGGGCTCCCAGTTAAGGTCTTGGGTGATGGTGGTGCCCAGGAAGCGACATGAGTCCACCATCGTGATGGGAGTGTCAGACAGGGTTATGGGGGCAGGGGGGCTGTGTGCTTCCTAAAGTCCACAACAACCTCAGCTGTTTTCTGAGCGTTTAGCACCAGGTTGTTGTGGCTGCACCAGGACACCAGCCATTCGACCTCCACTCTGTAGGCAGACTCATCCCCATCAGAGATGAGTCCAATCACGGTGGTATCGTCTGCAAACTTGATTAGTTTGACAGACTCGTGGTTGGAGGTGCAGCCGTTGGTGTACAGCAGGGGTCCCCAATCCTGGTCCTCAAGGGCCAGTATCCAGCAGGTTTTAGTTGTAACTCTGCTTCAACACACCTGATTTCAATTAGCAAGTGATTAGCAGGCTTCAGCAGAGCTTGATGAGCTGCTGCACAGGTGATTCAACCACTGAATCAAGTGTGTTTGAGCAGAGAAACTACAAAACCTGCTGGATAGCGGCCCTCCAGGACCAGGATTGGGGACCCCTGGTGTACAGGGAGAAGAGCAGAGGGGAGAGAACACAACCCTGAGGGGTTCCGGTGCTGATTGTCTGCAGGTCCGAAACATTCTTCCCCAGCCTGACTTGTTGTTTCCTGTCTGTCAGGAAGTTAGTGATCCACCTGCAGATTGGGTCAGGCGCGTTCATCTGGGACAGTTTGTCTTGAAGGAGGTCTGGCAGGATTGTATTGAAGGCAGAGCTGAGTCCACGAACAGGATCCTGGCGTAGGTACCCGGGGAGTCCAGATGCTGCAGGATGAAGTGTAGGACCATTGATGGCATCATCTACAGACCTGTTGGCTCTGTAGGTAAACTGCAGGGGGTCCAGTAGGGGGGCCGTGAGGGTCTTGAGGTGGGGGAGAACCAGGTGCTCAGATGACTTAATGACCACAGATGTCAGAGCCACAGGTCTGTAGTCATTGAGTCCAGTGATCCTTGACTTCTTGGGGACAGGGACTATGGTGGGGATCTTGAAGCAGGCAGTAAGGGGCAGTACATTCCTAAATCATTGCAAGCAAGCGATATTTTTGTGTTTGAGTAAGACCTTACCAACAGCCATTAGGGTCAAAAATCCCTGGGAGCGCAATTTTCAAACGAGTATTTCCTCAGACCGTTCAACTTCCAGCAACATGACAAGCACATCAAACTCCCTTTCATCACTGGCAACGAACGAAGAGGTATGTGTTTAAAACAACGTTTATGAATGGTGAAAGTTTTGTAACTGCTTGTTACAAATCAGTAAATGTGTTTTGTCCTCACGGGCTCCTGTAGAAGGAAACATCACGTCTAATATGGCGTTGCCCCGAAACTTAAACCCACGCCGATGTATTTTAGACCTGATTTTTATATGTTACGAAACCGCCAATATAACAACTGAGCATCATTTAATTCATTTTCAACATTTTGATGGATTTTTCCAGAGATTAATGGTTAAAAACTACACAATGTCACTTTAAATAAACAACTGCATAAAATCTGAAAGATCTTACAAAGCTACTGCATACTGATATTTGTTCTGTTGTCAATAGGTGCCGTTTCTTCAAAGGCCCTTGATTTTCTACAGTCTCCATTAAGCCAGAGTTCAGACTGTTGGCAACAAGGAGATGCTGCTGAAGATGAAGAAGTTCATAACAGAATGGTGGGAGCCCTTGATGGAGCTGAAAATGCTCTCTGTAGTTTCTTTCCCAACAGTTTTTCTGCTCTGAGAAAAGTGAAATCTGACAGAATCAAACGGAAGCAAATCACTCAGACAATAGAGAACTGTAGCAGCTCAAAAGATGTTATTCTTGCATACAACGCTGCATCTAGTGAAGAAGTAACATCTGATCTGAGATCTGGTGGATTACCTTCTACCCCTCTGGTAAAAACTGCAGACCCTGCTGTCAGCCAGTGGTCTCCTTTAAATTTATCTGAAATTCCACCTTGTGCTCTGGAAAGCACAACACAACAACTCCCAAATGATACCAGTTCTGGGCAGCTCACCAGACCTTCAACAAACACCATAAACTCAGGATTTGTTAAGAAAAAGAGAAAATTTATCTACACAGTTTCAGCTTCGAAAATGCAAGTTCAAGAAGGTCATCATTCTCAGAAAATGGACCCGTCATCAAGAATTCAGCATTCTGGTAATTCATTTCTCATTTTTCTTAAATGTTATGAGACATAAAACATTTTACAATCACTGATTTATTTATTTTTTTATTATACCTTTCTTTAGGACAAGAAGCAGACGTTAAGATCCCAGGTGACGGAGAAAACACTGACCTAAACCTAAGAAACGCTGATGAAGAAAAAATCAATGTCCCTGTTGGTGCACAAGTCCAGGAATTTGACATGTCACAGCTTTGCAAAGATTTTGCACAAGATTTTAGCCAAGTTCCTAACTTTTGTCAGCAGGAAAAAGTAGCAAAGGAACCTTTAAGTAACTTCTACCCTTCAGCTTGTCTCTCAGCCATGAAACAAGCGAAACAGAAAGAAAAACAAGCCAGGCTTCTCCATGAAAGTGATGGGATCGGTAACAGAGGACAAACCCTCTCTTTTGCAGAAGGTACTGTAAATGACAGCGGATTCCAGTCTGGTGATGGAGACATCACTCGTATGACGGCCTCATCAATTCCTCACTCGGAAAACGCCAGTCAGAGTCGACAGTTTGCAGCGACTACTTCTCTGTTGACAATAAAA
This sequence comes from Aphyosemion australe, assembly GCA_006937985.1. Classification (NCBI taxonomy): domain Eukaryota; kingdom Metazoa; phylum Chordata; class Actinopteri; order Cyprinodontiformes; family Nothobranchiidae; genus Aphyosemion; species Aphyosemion australe. Next base: position 3,127,566 of record SSNS01000006.1, on the reverse strand, counting down.
GAAAACACGATTGCACATTTGGGTGGCGAAGCTAAAACCACACTGCAGAAGTCTGAGAAAAGGCAAACGCTGGACACAGGAAGAGAAAATCAGTCATGCATTGACAATAAACCAACTCAACAACCCAGCAGTGTGGTAAATGTTAATAAAAAGAACTATATTCCATTAAATGGTCAAATTTCTGACCATTTGTCTGGATCTGCATCAGGATTCAAGACCGCTTCCAATAAAGGCATACACATCTCATCAGCCAATCTGGAGAAAGCCAAGCGCCTCTTTGAAGAGACTGAAGGTGAAAGGACTTTTCTTAATCTGTCCGCCAAACAGGACCATGTTGACAAACACACCAACAGCCTGAGTGATGGATCATTGACAAGAAAACCCAACTCAAATCAGCTTGCTTATTTAGGAGGCCCAATTAGAAACGTAAGTTCTCAGTTAACTGCTTCAGAACAAGCCGATGTGACAGAACTGTGCTCACTTTTAGAAGAAGCAGACAGCCAGTTTGAATTTACACAATTCAAAACTGAAAAATTAAAGTGGCATGACCAAGATGACAACACTCCTCAAAAACCTGATAAAGAACTTGACCCAGATTTTCTTGCAGATATAGATTTTGATGATAGCTTCAGCTCAGAAATGGGAAGAAACCAAGCAGTCCTTCAGATATCTGACAAAATCGCCTCGGTTTCTAATGATGAAACAAATGGGAATGCCGCAAATCATTCCTTGGATATGTCATTGTCATGTGCACTGGAAGAGGAAGGTTCTCCTGTAGCTCCTGTCTCAGAGATCATTTATGAAAACACAACGTTTCCTATGTTAACTGAACCACATAATCTCAGATCTGAGAAAGATGAAGCTCTCGAGGTGGACAATAAAACTTCTCCAATGCATAGTGTAAGATTTACAACTGCCAGGGGAAATATCTTGAAAGTTTCAAAAAAATGTTTTAGCAAAGCGAGAGCTCTGTTTGCAGATTTGGAGGAGAATCTGACAGATCAGAAATCACAAGACAAGCAAAATGTTGATATTGATGGCAAAACGGAACAAAATCCTGACATGTGCAAGAAGGATTTGGAGGTTATCCTCAAAGATGATTGTCGTGTTGAGAAGAGAATACAAGACTGGTCTCCCAAAGTAGAGCATTCGGCCTGTTCCACCAAACAAGTTCAAGGAGTTGGAGATGGAAATGACACCAAAAACTTAAATAATTACAAAAGCTGCTTAAAAATGTTCCAAAGTGATTTCAACACGGCTAGTGGGAAAGGTGTATCTCTTTCAGCAAAATACATGCAACAGGCAGATGTTCTTTTCAAAGACTGTAACGGCGATATGTTTGAAAAGAGCCTAAAATTTCTGCCTGAAAGCACCAAGAGTAAGAAAAGCTTTTCAGAATACAAAAACCCGCAGGTTGACCCTTCTGCAGAACAGGAGACTGGATGCACTAAATTTGAAAATGTAAATGCTGACCTGATGACTCAACACGCAAAAGGAGCACATGTGGATGAAGTACAAATGAGTAGTAATGGCTCACTGGCTTTGAAAAATGCTAAGTCTTTTCTTGGAAACCCTTTCACGACTTCAAAGCCGTTTTGCACATCAAAAACCGCTGATTCATCTGCCGCTGGTGGTGAGTTCTGTACAGCTAGTGGGAAGAACGTTGTTGTGTCGACTGATCCAATGAGAAAGGGTCTTTTGAATTGTAGCCACACACTTGAGGACAAAAACATGCAACTTAATCGGAAGGAAAATGCACCGAGAACAGGAGTTGATGAAAGTTTTAAAAAAGAAGCTACTAGATTTCAGACAGCTGGTGGAAAAGAAGTTTCAATTTCATCCATCTCTTTAAAGAAAGCAAAAGCTTTGTTAAGCAATTGCGAACGAAGTGAGGATGAAATGAGCGTTTCATTTCCTTGTTCCAAAAATAAAGTTCCTATTACCGGCCCACCAATCTGGAGTGGTGGTTTTTCTGCAGCCAGCGGTAAACCTGTGGTATTGTCATCTGAGGCCTTAAAGAAGGCTAAGGCGATCTTCAGTGACATTTCAGATATGTCAAATGCTTCTGACATGACGAGGAGTGAGAAGAAACATGAAGAGGCTCAAGACTATGTAGACAAAAGGCATGGTGGATTCACAACTGCAGGGGGGAGAAAAGTCCACGTGTCACAGAAGAATCTTTTAAAAGCCAAGTGCCTTTTCAAGGAATGTGATGATGTGGTTTTAACCAAAACCATGCAAGAGGCAGCTGCTCTCTTCACAGACCGTGATGTGGATGGTAATAGAGTATTAGCAGAAGACATGAAAGATAAAATAAATCTTGGAGAACCTCTTGCAGATCAAAGAGGAAGGTTGAATGTTTCCAAAGAGCCTGAGCATGGATCAACTGAGAACATCAACAAACAAGTAAAACAAAAAGAAGAGGCCTTACCACAGCAAAGTGGTGGCTTTCTGACGGCAAGTGGAAAAGGAGTCAATATTTCATCTGATGCTCTTAAAAGAGCAAAAACCTTGTTAAACAACTGCAAAGGAGTTGAGAATAAAACAAACAAGATCCCGCCACATTCCACAGTCGATGCTCCGCCATTCGGACATGCAGGATTTCGTTCTGCCAGTGGTAAACCTGTAAGAATTTCATCCGAGTCCCTTCAGAAGTCAAAGTCTTTATTCAGTGACATCGGCACAGAAACCCCAGACATGTCACAGGCTATGAAAAGTGATGGGAAACAAGACCGCAGTACCAAAACAGAGAGAATACAATGTAGCTTCACAACTGCAAGCGGGACAAAGGTCAGTGTGTCACAAAAACATCTCCTGAATGCAAAATCTCATTTTCAAGAATTTGATGATTCAGCATCAGAAAAAGCTTTGCAGGAGGAGGATGTTTTCAGCAACGAAGAAACAGACGGCACTGTGGATGGTATCAGTGCTATCCCGTCAGAGCACACAAGTAAAGCTCTTGTTAGGGAAAATGACATTTTGAAGAAAAACTTGTCCAAACCAAGAAATATTTCCAAAGAGGCTGGAAATGGATGTACTGAGGACACAGACGATCTAGTGAAACAAAAAGGAGTCATGTTGCCACAACGGAGTGGTGGATTTCAGACAGCTAGTGGGAAAGCTGTTGCTGTTTCATATGAAGCGCTAGCAAGAGCACACGTCCTGTTACGTGACGGTGAAGGAGCGGAGGACAAAATACATGTTTCATTGCCACTTTCAAAGATTCCTGCCACTGATACGCCAATTTGCAATAGTGGATTTTCTGCAGCCAGTGGTAAAGCTGTAGCATTTTCTTCTGAGGCTCTACAGAAGGCCAAAGCTTTCTTCAGTAACATCCCAACCATTTCAGACACAAAGAAGAGTGACGATGTTCAGAGTAATACAGAGAAAATCCACTGTGGTTTTACCACCGCAGGGGGAGGGAATGTCCATGTTTCCGAGAAAAGTCTAATCAAAGCAAAACATCTTTTTGGAGAACTCGATAAAGAGTGCCATCATTCATTCTCAAGCTCACAAATTGCACTGGAACTAGACGTTTCTAAAGCAGAAGAGGTGAAAACAATTTCATGTTTTAAGGTTGCACCCTCCAATAGCAGAGATGTCCTTGCAAAGAGGCGGGGCCCAGCTGAAGGAGGTCTTTGAACCTTGCATCAGGCATAGACGACCTAAATGACATCCCAGAACAAGAAGACTCAAGCATGTTGGGTTTTGATCAAAATCTGACAAAATACAGCAAGAGAGCTGAAGTTCTAAAACCAGAAGAGTCTTCAAATCTGATCTTGAACTCTCTGAACCTCACGAGCTGCACAGAAACCCAGCACAAGTTCTTGGCTCAGGAAGCTTTGGAATGCACGAAGGCTCTGCTGGAAGATGAAGTTCTAGCTGACCAGAGTTTCTCAGATAATCCAAAACCAATCATCACAACCACAGAAGAAGAAAAAGGAAGAAGGAAAAGATTAATGGGAGATCCAGATCTCACCGGTGAGTGTTTGTTAGAATAGCACTGTTTGTTGTTGATAACTCAGATCACAGTCTTGTTTCCTGTTAAATTCACACAGTATTTGGATTTTATTAAAAACAAATCACCCTTACTAAATTTACATGAATTGAACATTTTTGTTATCTTACTCTGTTGTAGGTTCGCCTCCTTCTAAAAGAAGATTACTGGAAGAATTTGACAGATCTGTTGAAGGTCCAAAAGCACTTCATCCTGTGAAAAGTTGCCCAGATGGTAAATAATCTACATTCTGACCAGTTAGGGCTGGGCGAAATGACCTAAAATCAATATCACGGTATATCGAGTTCACCTTGATAACAATAAATGGACGATAACTACATGTATGCGCAAAAACAAAAGTTGTGTCCACTAGATCGGGCTGTCACGTGTATTACTTTGAGTCATGCATCATGTAACCTTGCCAACTTACATCTTTTAATTTTTTTTATTACTAAATTTATTGACATGGGGAAAATATCAGTGTCAGAAATTTTGATAATAAATTTTCAATTTATCGCCCAACCCTATGACCAGTTATCTGAAAATAAATATTAATGCATTCATTTTTTAAATAATTTTTTTTAAATTAATACATTAATTTATTTTTCATTTTTATGCTCCAGGTTTAATGAAAGATAGGAGCGTTTTTAAGTATAATGCATCTCTTCATCCAAACATCACAAGGCCACTTGGGTAAGTTGTTCAGGGCAGCTGTGTTTTCAAAATGTAGACAGAGGTCTTTGAGCTTTTTCATGTGTTGTTTTTGTAGGAATACAAAGGTCTACATGGACACAAGGCTCCAAAAAACAACGCTGCCACAACATTCAACCCCTGGAGGAGGCAGAGCATCATTTTCCAAGATGCCAGCGTTTGTTCCGCCATTTATCAAAAATGCTAAGAGAGAAATTCCCAAGATGCCAGAGCTTAAAGAAAACACAAGAACTCCTGTGTTTGTTCCACCTTTCAAAAAGCATAAACCTATTCTTCAAGGGAGCTCCTCTAAACGGGAGGAGGAGAACCATCCGCTTTCAGTTATAATGAAGTCTAACAACAACACATATATTCTACCTGTTGTAAAAAACCCAAACACTACAAATGTAACTTGTTCAGCTGACCCCGAAAACCAAAACACGACTAACAAAGAAGATGTTCCTGTAAACTTTATGGGCTTTAGTCCTGGAGGAGAGGCCTCGGATATGAATAACTCAATTCTCCAAGGTACGTTGCAAGGTTTTTCAGTTAAAAAAATAAAGTTCATTTTTAGAAAGAATAAAGTGATTTTGGTCTATTTACAGATGAGCATCAGAACATTGAGCTGGCTCAGGATATGCAGGACATGAGGATCAGGAAAAAGAAGCGCCAGACTATTCGACCTCTGCCGGGGAGTTTGTTTCTGTCAAAGACCTCCGGAGTGACCAGGATCCCGTTAAAAGTTGCAATAAATGGAAAGAACCCAGCAAGATATACGCCAGAACAGGTAAGATCATAACTGTCACTGGACATGAAACCATTTATCATCTCAACCAAGATTCATGTGTGTGAATTTGTGTTTCAGCTCTACCAATATGGAGTCCAAAAGCATATTTCTGAAATCACCAGTGAGACTGCAGAATCATTTCGCTTCAGTTTGCTGCAGTTCATTAAACAGGAAACGTTTCTAGATGGAGGTGGTGTTCAGCTTGCAGATGGGGGGTGGCTGATCCCCAGAAAGGATTGGACAGCGGGAAAAGAAGAATTTTATAGGTACTACTGGAATCAAGCTGATGTTAAATTAACTGGGATGTGACGGTAACATTTAATTCATGGACTTTATTTCCACAGAGCGTTATGTGACACTCCTGGTGTGGATCCTAAACTGATCAGTGAGGCATGGGTGAATAATCACTACAGGTGGATTGTGTGGAAGCAAGCCTCCATGGAAAAGTGCTTTCCTGAAACAATGGGCCGCTTCTGTCTCACTCCAGAGCAGGTTCTCCTACAGCTTAAGTACAGGTAGGTGTGGGTGATGCAAGGTTGTTATTACAAAAAAAACAAAACAATTAAAACTAATAAAAACTAAACTTTAAAAAATGAATTAAACTAGCAAACACATGGTAAATAGAATTACAACTAAACCAAATAAAAAAATCTGAAGTCAAAACTAAATTTTAAAAAATCATTGTTTATTTACAGTAAGTAGTCTATTTTTAACAATCTCTAAATTATGTTGTCTTACATGACAATTTGAGGTTAAAAAAATAAAAAAAATGCTTCACAATAATTAAGAAAGAAATTCAAAACTTTTTCAGAAATGTTAAAGAGGTACATTTTATTTTTAAATTGTGCAAAATTCAAAGTTTTATTTTAAATGAAGCTCCTGACTATCCCACTGGAAAACACAAATTTGATTTATACAGAAGCTGACTAAAGGTGCTATACCAGATGTTTTCTGGAGCATTTTGCCATATTGATTGAAATGATCTTCACACACTTATGGCAACTAATAAATTAAATGTGTCAAAAAAATAATTTTAATAGTCTCTGAAACGTAAAATCCTGGAAAAACCTCATCCAATCATTGTGAATGTCCCGTTCTTAATGATTGGATCCTGATTCATCCATCATACTGCCCTCTGACTATCCCCCCCCCCCTCCCTTTCCCCACTATCAACTGGTGAAAACATCCAGAACCCATGGAAGTTTTGATCTGTTTGAGGGGGTTTTCCAGGTTGTCGGTGGCACTAGGGCTGCTGTTATTTTGAAGTTAAGAATAAACCAAAAAAAGGCTAAAAACCGCCTAGTTTTTCACCATAAAGACACCACGCTATTTTAGCTAGCATACTACATTTTTATATGGTTACGTAGCAGAAAAGGTGCAATAACAGGTTAAAAATATCGATTGAGTATTCTGGGGGTGTGCCTTAGGGACGGGGCCTGAGAAAAGGGGGTTGGACTTTTGAATTAAGTATTTTTACAAGAAAATGGCAAGAAAACCATCTCCTATTCCACCTAAGTGCGTAAACTTTGAATTTTGCTTTGTGCTTTAGATACGATGTGGAGGTGGACCACAGCTGTAGGCCAGCTCTGAGGAAGATCATGGAGAAGGACGACACGGCTGCTAAAACTCTTATATTGTGTGTGTGTGAGATCGTTTCCAAGGGCCTCTCCCCAAACAAACAGAGTCACAGCAACACCAGAACGCCACAAAATACCGATGCTAAGATAGAAACGCTGTGTGCAGTTGTTCGGCTCACAGATGGTTGGTACGCCATTAAAGCCCAGCTGGATGAACTTTTGACCGCTATGCTCCACAAAGGTCTACTGACTGTTGGTGGGAAGCTGGTCATCCATGGGGCTCAGCTCGTGGGATCACAAGATGCTTGTTCTCCTCTAGAGGCACCTGATTCACTCATGATAAAGGTACGGCTACAAGTTATTCTCTGTGTCTAAAAGGCAAACGCATAACATGGATTTTATTTTTCATGTTCAGATTTTTGCTAATAGCAGCAGACGAGCGCGATGGGATGCTAAGCTGGGATTTCATAGAGATCCGCGACCATTCCTGCTTCCTCTTTCCAGTTTATACGCCAGTGGAGGACCAGTAGGCTGTGCTGATGTTATTATACTGAGAAGCTACCCCATTCAGGTGCGTGCAGCAGCGATTCGATTACAGCTGTTCCTATCATTATTTCATTTCTCCTGTATTTTATTTTTCAGTGGATGGAGAGGAAAGCAGATGGCGTTGTTTTCCGGTCGACTCGAGCAGAAGAGAAGGAGGCGAGACGACACGAGAGTCAGAAACACAAAGCCATTGAGATGCTGTTTACCAAGATTCAAGCTGATTTTGAAAAAGAGGAGCAAGGTAGAAGTCTGAATTTTCTCCTCTCATAACAAACCAGGATGTGGAAAATTGATTTTAGATTATTTTAGGGAATAAAAAACCTCAGCAGAAGAGGAAATCGATGAGCCATCAAGACATGGCGAGTCTGCAGGATGGAGAGGAGCTGTATGAAGCTGTTGGAGATGACCTGGCTTACCTAGAGGTACCATCTGCATTCTTTTACCGACTTTATTTGGTTTCTGTCGTGAATATTTTTTTTATCTCGTCTGTTAGGCTCGTTTGAGTGAGCAGCAGATGGAGGCTCTTCACGCCTACAGGCGGTCACTGATGGAGAAAAAGCAGGCGGAGTTGCAGGACAGATACCGCCGAGCTTTAGACGCAGAAGACAACCAAATGAGCTGTCCCAAAAGAGACGTGACGCCTGTGTGGAGGCTCAGCGTCGCTGATTCAGGAGTCCAAAACAGCTCTGGTGTGTTTTCAGGTTATATCTCACGTGAACTCACTGACCAATTTGTGTAATTTCTTGTTTTTCTTTGTTGTAGTTTATCAGTTAAACCTTTGGCGACCTTCATCAGAGCTTCAGTCTTTGTTGAAAGAAGGTTGTCGATACAAAGTTTACAACCTCGTTACCTCGGATGGAAAGAAACGAAGCGGCATAGAAACGGTTCAGCTCACCGGGACAAAGAAAACACAGTTTCAGGATCTACAGGTGTGGTGGGAAGTAAAAAAATACAATATCATTTATTTAGCTGGAGGAAAACGTCTCTAATGGCATCATCTTCCTCACAGGCTTCTCAGGAATGGCTGTCGGGACATTTCCAACCAAGAGTCGCCACAAACTTTGTGAATCTTCAAAACGCAGAATTCCAGCCTCTGTGTGGAGAAGTCGATCTCACAGGGTTCATCGTCAATGTTATAGCTGAACAAGGTTTCTGTTAATAAAATAAACCTTATTTCTTCACTATAATTTAATTTTGAGCTGAATAATTTGTGTTTTTGTGCGCAGGTTCATCTCCTGCCTTTTATTTGGCCGATGGGAGCCTGAACTTTGTGAAAGTGCGCTGCTTTAACAGCCTATCCCAGGCCGGCCTGGAGGATGTGGTAAAACCTGGTGTCCTGTTGAGTCTGAGCAACCTGCAGCTCAGAGGTCAGTCCTTACACCCCGCTCCTGTCGTGTATGCTGGAGATCTAACGGTCTTCTCTGCAAACCCCAAAGAAGCTCATCTACAGGAGTCCCTCAGCCAGCTTAAAACCGTGGTCCAGGTATAACACCCAAGTCCCCGCAGAGCTGACATGTTTCAGAAACTGTTGGCTTCACCCATTTGAGCAGTGTCTTTATTGCCCATTGCTTCCTCCATCTTTTCAGAGTCGAGATAACTTTTTTCAAATTGCTGAGGAGAAGCTTTCACATTTAATCAAGTCTGATGCCACAAGCTCCGTCTCCTTTCCATATGTACAACCACAAACCCCGGTCTCTGATACAGACAGGAAACAAGACCCAGAGACAAATGTGAGTTTTTGTTTTCTCAACACTTTTTCATAGATTTGTTTGAGCCACATTAGAATAATTCAGAACGTTTTTCCTTTAGGTGACTTTTCAGAAGCCAGTCCGAAGCCTCGGATCTTTTACACCCGTCAGCAGGAATCCTCCTGCAGCAGCATCTTCATCTGAAAAAGACCCCAGATGTCTGAAGAGGAAAAGAGCTCTGGATTATCTGTCTCATATCCCGTCGCCACCACGTCTCTCTCATCTGGGCTCATCTGCCTCTCCATGTGTAAATAAATCTTTCAATCCTCCTCGAAGGTCTGGGACACCTAGCACTTTAAAAACTGTACAGACTCCAGCTGAAAAGCCCACTGACTCGCTTGTGGAAGATGAGTGGGTGAACGACGAGGAGCTGGCAATGATTGATACTCAGGCTCTGCTTGGTGGTGATTTATTGTAGACAGTTATGACTGAATGTTGACAAACTTTTTACTGTAAATAATTGAATGTAAAGGTTGAAAGATGTTTATAACAAGTACTGTGGTTGTTTTCGTCATTTGACTGGATAATTAAAGTGGTGAAACTACTTTTCACAGCATATCTTCAGTGTTTTTGGTTTGCTTTCATATAAATTTCTCAAAAGTTACCAGAAGACGTCGAGCCTGGATATCAGCTGTGAGATGAGCTGATATCTAGTTCTCTACCACCACCGTGATATGGTTATGAAAAAAGTTGACATTTTATTTTTGCAGAGTACATTATTTTGGCGGAAAAAAATACTAGAAATGTTCATCGTACTACTTAAGAGGATTAGGGCCAGTGAAAAAAAGAATTCTGGCTTTTTGACTTATGAGAAAAAAGTCAAAATTATTATGTTTTCAGTGTCCCTAATCCTCTTCTGTATTACATAATAGATAAATAGAAAAAATTTGTATAAAATTTAATTATGACATTGTAACTGTGAAAATGTTGAGCCTGTTTGAAAGGATATATTAGCCTAGTGAACTAGAGCAAATTCTTGCTTTGCAAAGTTTGTATATTCACATATATAGGATGGCTTGCCAGGCTAAGGATATATGACTTTTTAGAGGTGTAGTGAGAATCTTAGTCGAGAGATGGCAGTAGTGCAACTTCGGAGGATGCAGGCTGCCGTAAAACACCAACAAAGAAGATTACGAACGTAAGTACGTCACTTCCGTAAACAAGCCGACTGAAATGTGTCCGTGTTCTGGCTGTTTTGTTACATTTATTTTCACCTCGTTTTTCGCATCTTAACGGTAAGCAAATGGACATTTTAACTTTATTTTACTTTGACGTAATTGTGTTGTTTTCTACGTAGTTCGTTTAAGTAACAAATAGCTTGATTTTTAGTCTTGGTTTCGATATTGGCTTAGTTTTTGTTCGCATACAGACCTTAAATTGTCTTTAGTAATTTAAAAAGGCAGTTTTTACAAACAACGATGCAAACTAAAGGTTTTTAACCTGCGGCTCATGTATTGCTTTGACCGACAGTGACCCATTTCCTAAATCAAGAAAAATAATATACCAAATTTAACATTCCGGTAAGTTTCTTAGGGTAAATAAAGCGCATTTTATGACACTGAAATAAGTTATTCTACAAAACTAATTGGTGGGTTATTCTGATAAAAATTAGAAACGGGAATAAAAGTCCAGTCTGGTCAAAAACGTAATAAAAATGTAACATAGTCATTTTTTATTAGATAAAAAAATCAGTTATGAATTTTGATGTTTATCTTAATTCAGATAATTCATTAGGATGTGCTTTTTGATTTCAAAGTGGAACATTAATTGGAGCTAGGCTTGTATCATTAAATGTTTAAATCTTATAGGAGTAGAAACCACAACATAAAGAGTTTGGTCTTTTCCTATTTATTGTAGTTGAAGAAAAGGCAGAAATGACTCTGACCTAAACACATGCATCTACAACACGTAGCTGCTAGTGTTTGCTACGTTTTCACACAGTGGTTGTGTAACTATTCTGAAGTGTTGTCTTACAGATGCCTCACCCTGATTCCACAAACTCCAATTCCACTAAAGAGTCCTGTACAGATGAAAATACAGAAAAGTTGGGAAATGACCCTGACACAAGTCCAACATGTGTGGGCAATGACCGTAGCAGTCCAGACAGATGCTTAAGAGACCGAGTGTTGAAGGAGGTAGGACTCACCAGCTCAGCCTTCATTGGTCCAGCCTTTCCTCCAGAATCATCCACCCCTAAATGTGATATAGAAGAGTCACTGAGTGATTTTTACAAAGAACTGGAGAGTATTGATACACCAGATGGTCCACCTACCAGCAAAAACATCCGAGATGAACCAGAGGGGAAACCTATACCTACAAGGACTTCTGCAGAAACAAACAGCTTTCAGAACAAAAGCAGAAAGGCAAAGTCCTCCTGGCCTCACTGGTATCAGGAGGAACCATACCACCTTAAAAGACCAATGTCGAACCCTGATTCCAACCACTGGCCCCATCCTCCACCACCAAACAGACCAGCATTCCCCAGATTTCACAGACCACCGTTTCCTCACCGACCACCTCAAACTGCCTACCACAATCCACAATATCTTCCACCACATATCAGTGATGCCTCCAGCAGTTTAGGAACGACTCACCAGAATTCCAGTGAATTTATCCTTCCAGCATTTCCACCTTCAGATTTATGCAACCATGGAAATTCTCCTCACCCCTCCCACAGGAATGACCCGGGTTACTATAACGCAGACTCAGATTATGCAGCTGTTGAGTGGTCTCGGGATAGAAGAGAGGAATGGTCTCAGTGTGATGAAAATTACTACCAACCTCAGAGATTTATGTCTGAACAGAGGCCCCAGCATCCCTTCCAACCACACGATAACACACACAACCATCATTCAGCTTCAGTGCTGATTTTAATGAGAGGATTACCTGGATCTGGGAAAACAACACGGGCCAAGTATGTTGATCACAAACTCACTTTTTGAACACGACCCTGTTTTTGTCTGGGCTCTAGAATTATAATTGTATTTATCGCAGGGAGCTGCTTTCCACTGGTCCTTGTGGGGTGATCCTGAGTACAGATGATTACTTTGACCAAAAGTATGGATACCAATATGACCCGGGTCTTCTTGGGCCGGCACATGAATGGAACCAAAACAGAGGTAAAGACACTCTTAAATCCTCATCCTTGTTAAGATTTATCACAATGTTTCTTTTTAAAATATGCTTTTATGGTTAACCTGCATGTGTTTAATTATCAGCTAACAACGCCCTGAAAGATGGCCGGTCTCCTGTTATTATTGACAACACAAACCTCCAAGCCTGGGAAATGAAGCCATATGTCAGAATGGTAAGGAGCAGTTTTATTTATGGATTTAAATTCAAAGATCAGACATATTTTTATTTCATTTCATTCATTTATTTATTTATAATGCACCGTACTACAACCAATCAAGGCTGCCCAAGGTGCAATACATGATAAAGTAATAAAACACATATATTAAAAATGAAAGCAACAATAAAAACCATGAAACTGCCCAAAGCAATCAAATACACATTAAAAAAGTAAGATCAAACAAAAAACACCTAAAATAGTAAAAATAGATACAAATGTTCCAGGGTTTTAAATAATAAAATAATAAATAAAACTGCCAAGTAGTTAAATAGATTTAAAATACTGCTTGAGTTTAGCTTTAAAACTTTTAACATTAGATGAGCGTTTGATATCTAGAGGTAGCTTATTCCAAAGTCTTGGGGCCCGGATTGCAAATGCTCGCTCAACCCGGGACCTATGGTTAAACCTAGGCTCAACCAATAGATCACAATCTGCAGAGCGGAGAGGTCTTTTTGGAACATACCTTATTAAGAGCTCAGAAAGATATGGTGGCGTTAGTCCTGCAAGTGACTGGAAAACATAAACAAGGATTTTCTTTTCAATGCAATATTTCACTGGCAGCCACCGTAGAGCATTCAAAGCAGGAGATATATGCTCCCATTTTTTCACCCCATAAATGAACCTTGCAGCTGCATTTTGTACCATCTGCAATCTAGCAGTTGCAGATTGTGTCATTCCCCCATACAGCAAACTGTAATAATCTAGTCTTGAAATAACAAATGCATGAGTGACAATCTCTAGGTCTTCCTTGAAATCATTGACCTGATTTTTGACAAGCGGCGTAGATGAAAAAAACATGATTTGACCACTGCATTTACTTGGACATTAAAAGATAAAGCAGAGTCCAGTTTCACACCCAAGTTATTAATTGCAGTCTGTTCATAATGGCCAAGAGACATGATATCCACACCATGAGGCTGGCAATCAGTTGAAGAAAAAACTATGAGTTCTGTCTTTTTCTCACTAAAACACAGAAAATTAGCAGCCATCAAACAACGTACCTCACTTAAACAGTTAATTAAAAGCTGAACTGAGCCCTTGTTCATTGGCAAGTAAATTTGACAGTCGTCGGCATACAAGTGAAAGTTTATATTGTGTTTTCTAAATAATGTTCCCAGGGGGAGCAAAACAGACCCCTGAGGGACGCCCCATTTCAAAGGAGCATTCTCTGATACATATGACCACTTATTTGTCATATAGAGGTCAGAATCTTCTAAAAGTGGTCTAGGAGGGAAGAAATGAGCAGCCATCTGTGTGTTCAGTAGTTAAACCGTGTTTTCACAATAAACTGTGAAATAAACCTTAAAAGTTGACAATATTAATACTTATGCATCACTTGGTTCTTTTTTTAACACAGAAAAGAGTTGTTTTTTACCTTTTTCTTGCTGTCGTTTCGACCGCTAACTGCAGTCTTCCTCAGAGCTAGTTGCTGTTGGCGACGTTACTTCCTTTTCTGTTTATCTGCGGGTAGCAGAGGGCGTCCCTGTCCTCTGCTCTCCTCGCCGATGACAGTCCCATGCATGATCCAATGTGTAAACCCCATCGTCTCTGTTCATGGTTGTGTGTCCACGTGACCTTATTTCAATCGCTTCCTTGATCCATCTTTTGTATTTATGTTCGGTGTTTATGATCCTTGTTCTGTCCCAGTCCATTTTGTGATTTTCCCTTGTGCACTGGTCTGTTATGTTTTTGCAAACTATGCAATAAAACATACATAGGAGAAACCAGACGCCAACTCAACACACGAACAATAGAACATAGAAAAGAGTCTGAGAAAGAAACAAGGCGAAGACACACAAGAGCAGCGAAACAAGAAGCAGAAAGTACAAAAAAATCTGCCTTAACAGATCACTATGAAATAATACAGTGGCAACAAAATGATACAAATCACAGTAAAACCAACCCTGTCAATCAAAGGCCAGAGAATAAAGGCGAGTCTTCAGGTGAGGTTTAAACACAATAAAAGAGTCTGCCTGTTTTACATTTGTAGGCAGCTCATTCCAAAACCTGGGACCGATCACTGAAAAAGCTCTTTGGATTTGGACTATTATTTCCTGATATTTGGACATCTCACCTCTGGTTGGCTAACAGCTATGTGACTCTACCACTGACTCCATTTGCTTTGCAACGTTGATGTTTTATCTCCACAAATAACACAAGCCTGAAGAAGTTATGTCGTGTTGTGGAATTGCTAATGCTAACGGTTAGCTTCTGCTAGTCTAGCCATTCTCTGCTGTTTCGTGGACGCTAAACCAACAACCTTCCCCGTCACGAGTCAAGATGGGTGAGTCCATGAATGTTAAGTGACAGAAATGACAGCGTGACGTAGATCTGTCAGGCTTTTCACATCCTAGCGTTTCACCGTCAATTTTCTATCAGAAATTGCCTAGATAGTCTTAAGGTTTTTTTTCTACCAGACACTCATATTTCTTTACATTTGCTGCAGATTGAAACTGTTCAGTATCAACCTAAGTGTTTTTTTTCTGTTTATTTCCATTGATTAGTCTTATTTGAATTTTATTCCATCTGTATTTTATTTGTTTTTTGTTTATTTTTGTAACGTCCTACATTGCAGATGCACAGAACAACACACTGTGTCTGATGTACATGACAACCCTAAAGCTGCATTAGTCCTAATCTTGTGGCTAATTAGTATATAATGCTTCTCTTATATAATTTTTCTGATACATTCACCAGGCCTTGGAGAGGGGATACAAAGTGGACTTTTCTGAACCAGAAACCAGTTGGAAGTTTGATCCTCTTGAGTTGGAAAAGTAATTTCTTTTGTCTAAACAGGAACAAATTTTCACAATTTTAATAAACCTCACACAGAACAACATGAGCATGATCTGATATTTCTCCTCCAGGCGGAACAAACATGGTGTTCCTCAGGAAAAGATCATACAGATGATGGATCGTTTTTCCTCGCCCGTATCTGTAGACATCATCATGAGTTCAGAGGAGCCAGCTCACGTCAACCAGAGACGTCGGTCAGAGCAGCAGCAGATCAGGAAAAAGCCACGTTTTTATTAGTTTAATGCAGGACCGCCTGCACTGGCGTACACACCACTCATTTGTATTTTGTACATTTAGATATAAATATTTTTTGAAGGAGTCTCTTTTTTACATTTGCTAATCTAAGATTCAAACTTTGTTTACATTTCATATGAGATGACTGATGTTTAAACTCTTAGCTTGTAAATTCTTGTAAAATATGAAACCAAGTTAAAATAAAGAGGCTGCATGTTAATTACCGACCTATTCAATTACCCAAAGTGTTTGGCGTCTGTAAACTATCAGGTATACCCCAGCTTAGTTCTTAGTTTGTCTTTCTTTACGCCATTTTTTTTTTGTATAATAAGTAATAATTTCACTGTGAAATAATCACGAAACAGTCTAATGTCTCAATATTGTTGGAAGGAAGGTTACGTTGAAACAGATTTTCTTCTCAGCAGGATTGGATGGTTGTGAGTTTTTCTCCTTTAAAAAGCCCGAAGAGGGATGTAGTCTTTAATTAGGCCCAATCCCAATACTCGCACTGCACCCTACACCCTTCTGTGAAGTGCGCATAGAGGAAGTGCGCAGTAAGGCTTCGAGTGCGTAGTACACAAGCGTGCAAAAAATTGCCGAATTGGGACAGTGAGCATTGCGTTATCGACCGCGACGCATGCTGGGATGCTAGTCACTGTTTGTGCTTTTTGAAAAAAATCTTTATTAACAGCTTTCAAACAAACAATTATTTGACTAAATTTAAATTAATTGCTGTCCACATTTATATCTTAGTCTAAAACATTCAGAGCATGAATAAATATCAACCGTCTTAAAATGAACTTCTTTCATTTGAAAATACATGTTTTCAGAAAAGGCACTTGACTTATTGCTCCGCCTTCTCAAAATTCCCACACGGCAATGGATTGTGGGTAATACCCTTGCCCGAAGTCTGCGTCGCTGCGGACTTGGGCGAAGTGCGGATTAAGGGTGCAAAATGGGCATGGTCAACTTCCGCACTTGGGATTTGGGACACTCTATGCACTCGCACCCCTGGCCGGGAATGTGCATTTGAAGGGTGCAAGGGTGGAAGTGTGAGTATTGGGATTGGGCCACAGTCTGTGCTACTTCCATACTTCCTGGTTCCAGAGCCAATCCTATGTGAGCCCACCAGGTTGCCAAGTCTGCGCCGGCAAACGCTGCCACTCCAGCATTTGTAACTCGACACCGGCTGGCAAAAAGCAGCAGCATTGTTGAAAGAACCAAAGCCAGTAACAGGAGCGACCCAGAAGTTGTTTCTTGTATTTCTTGGCCGATATATACCATTTTTTTATATATCGGCCGACTGATATTTCGGTCTACCCCTAGTCCTATATATAGTCTTTGTTCTGCATTTATATAAATCTTGCCAAATTTATAACCTTAACACATAGGAACTTTGGTGTAAATTATATTTTTAAGAGATTCCCACATCAGAAGATGTAAAATATATAATATGGAAAAAAAATGGTTTGTTAGTATTTATTAGCAGAACGACAGAACTGCTCACAATATAAATTTGTGAGTTGCCGGAGACTGATTCTGTTTGTCGACAGTCGTTTAAACTGAACTAGTCTCGGTTGGCAGTAGAGCGAAACTAAAGGAATGATAAACATGGCAGCAGTTTACGTGATTCACAGCCTTGATGAACAGAAGGTCTCGTTACACCAGGTGGCTAAAGCACCAGCAACGCTTTCACCTCCAGTAAATCACAGTGATAATAAAGTACATGACTGTGTCTCGTTGGAAAGAACTTCTAGTCCTGGTGCTCATTAAAGCAGCACACAGGTGATGTCTGGTGGACATTTTTACACAGATCAGTGCTGTGTAGAGCGTAGGGAACAAAAATTATACATATATCTTTTTTTTAATCAATTTATATATTGAAATTATATCTCTATTCTCCCCTGAACCTCAGACTTTCTTCCTTCTAGGTAAATTCTGTAATGTTACATAGCCTACTTGATTTTTTTATGGTTTTTCTAGATATGGGGCTAAATTCCCAGTGTTCTGTGGAGCTGATGACAGAATTGGGTTAGCGTTCTTCTCACAGTTTGCAGATTTCACTACAGCCTGTTACAAGTAGCACATGTAATACATCTTTTTTCCTATTAATAGGACTATATCAATAAAATGCTAACGCTAAAACTATTGAACATCTTAATAAGAGGAAGTGACTCCCTGTGAAGCAGTCAGTGAGATAAATTAAGGTCATTTCAATCTAGTGTTTACTTGATTTGTCTCCTAATTCCTTTGTGTGTTGCTGAAGTCTCTCCTTCCTTGTCTCATAAACCACTATTAATATTTTGTTTAGCATTTATATTCCATCCATCCATCCATCAATTTTCCTCCGATTTTCTTCCGATAGTCCCTCCATCTTGTCCCAGGTCTTCCTTTGTTGGACGTGCCCAGAAAACCTCACCGGGGAGGTGTCCAGGAAGCATCCTGAAGCCACCGAAACTGGCAATAAATTTATTTTGTCCAATTCCAGACATTCTTTTTCCCAGGAGAACCTTTAATTTTCACTGCAGCACATTATTTAGTCAGACCTGGTCTATTGATTTTATAAATAACTGATTTGACTTTCCAGGAAACTAGTGTTTTTTTTCTCTGATCATGATTAAAAAAAGACTGTCTGTTAACTGCATTTGGTAATAACTCACGAGGCGAGCTTTGTGACCTTTTTACACGCTCAGAAATGATCTTCCTATTAGAAAGGACAAGCTATAACCACATCTCCTCCAATAAGCTGCAAATTCCTGACAAAAGGTTAATGTTTGCATCTTCATTAACTGTTATCAATAATTAACTTTTTTTTTTTTTACGTCAGCTCTCTCACAGATTTGGTCGAGTGGCATTGACCCATGCAGAAAGCTACCAGCAAGACTCCTCATTTGAACAACAGCAGCTTAACAACAGGATATCAGGAACAGGAAAAGACATCTGCGTCAGTGCAAACAAAGCTAGCTTCTCTGTGGCACATGAAAAAAAATCAGAGCACACAAAAAAGCAGGTTTAGATAAAAGCAACACACTAAAATATTCATTTTTTTGGACCAAAGTTTTCTATAAATGGAATCGAGGAGTACAAATAAAAGCAAATAATTGATTTTAAGCATAATCCTGTATTATTTAACATTTAAAAGCTTCGTTTATTCAGATATTATTCTACCTGTGAGGTCGCCTTTACCCCAGAGCAATTAAAGTCCATGAAACACAAACACACTGAAGGATGTTGGCTATTCAGTCATTTTATGATTGCACAGATCAAACAGCCCTCCCCCAGGAAAACATCTGTGCTTGTCTGTACATTTGTCAACTTTTTTTAAGGTGCCGTACGCGCCAGCAGCACCATGTGTTAGCACACATGCATTTGCCAGGTTGAGTCTGGCTTTAGAAGCGAGCGAGTCTGCAGCAGCAAACAGCAGGCGTGCTCAGAATGATGATTATGTAAAACAGCTGTGATTAGTGATTTGTGTTCACTGAATGGAGGTGATGAACCACTTACTGCTGGTAATCATCATAAAGACAGAAAAAAATCTAATCAGAGTAGGTGCACACCAGAGAATAATAAAACCGATGTGGGAGAGGAATGTAATTTAGTTTCACATTTAACGCATTACGGGGAAAAGAGGCAGAAAGTTTAATTTCACTTTATTTTAATTTTCTGCTGTTGCACAATTTTCATTTTAGGCTTTCGAAGTAGAAAATCAAGATGGTCATGAGACACTTGTTTAAATGTGGTGCTAAAGACAATATTTTACTCAAAAAAGGAACTTTTACTGTAAAAAAGTATAAATTACAAAACTATAAAAAAGCTATTTCTGAATTTAAATCTTCTGATTTAACTGGCTCATAGTTTTCTCCTGATGACATCTTTAAACTGAAGTTCATTCAGACTGAAAAGAAAAAAAGATGAAGAATGAAATTAAAGCTCGAGTAAATATCCCACTACGTTTGTTGTGTTTGTCACGTGATGCTGATAGCCAATAAACAGCGTGTGCCGCGACCGCACAGCGTGTCATCTATGTACAAAGCAACGGCCGGTAGGCGGGGTTAAGTGAAGAACACTGAGACCGGAAACCAGAAACTTCAAGCTTCAAAATAAAAGCGTGATTTAAGTAGTGTAACAAAAGCATGTTCAAGATGATCAAATCGCTCTGAGTATAAATATAAGTCTTGATAAATACATTATGTATTTATTGAAAATATAAAAAACTAAAACATGAAAAAATAATCAGAATTAAATTCAATTTAAAGTGAAATACTGTACTGTGTGTAGCCACATTTTTTACTGAGCTGTCTGAGTTTGAGGTATTGACGTTTTCTTGAGAAATTAAATTAAACTGAAAACTAAACTGATCTAAAAGCTAAAGTACTAGCCAAAATAAACATAAAAGTATTGATTTTCTATAAATTACCAAGTAGTAGCTACTGAGTCACAGATATTTTGCTTATAGATCAGAAACATAATGTTTGACATCACAACCTGTAGCTGCAAGATAAAAATGAAAGTGATTTGTTTGGAATTAGATTGGTCCTAGAGATCAGGGACGAAGTCATGCCCCAAGTGGAGGAGTTTAAGTATCTCGAGGTCTTGTTCACAAGTGAGGGAAAGATGGAGCGTGAGATCGATAGGCGGATTGGTGCTGCGTCTGCAGTGATGCGGGCGTTGTACCGGTCTGTCGTGGTGAAGAGAGAGCTGAGCCGGAAGGCAAAGCTCTCAATTTACAGGTCGATCTACGTTCCTACCCTCACCTATGGTCACGAGCTTTGGGTAGTGACCGAAAGTACAAGATCGCGGATACAAGCGGCCGAAATGAGTTTTCTCTACAGGGTGTCTGGCCTCTTCCTTAGAGATAGGGTGAGAAGCTTGGTCATCTGGGAGGGGCTCGGCGTAGATCCGCTGCTCCTCCACTTTGAGAGGAGCCAGTTGAGGTGGCTCGGGCATCTGGTTAGGATGCCTCCTGGACGCCTCCCTGGTGAGGTTTTCTGGACACGTCCAACCAGGAGGAGACCTATGGGAAGACCCAGGACACACTGGAGGGACTATGTCTCTCAGCTGGCCAGGGAATGCCTTGGGATTCCCCCAGAAGAGATGACCCAAGTGGCTGGGGAGAGGGAGGTCTGGCCGGTCCTCTCTGCTTAGGCTGCTGCCCCTGCGACCTGACCTCGGATAAGCAGACGATAATGGATGGATGGATAGAAGTGACATGGGGTGAAGGAGGCTGCACTTTAAAAAAAAATTACTGGAAAACATTCAACACACGAATCAATTAAAAATATTGATAACATTTTATGTGTGTGTGTGAGGAAAGTTAATTTGTGCTAATTTAGTGGTTTTGCACTGATTTGCTTTTATTTTGAAATGCAGCACCGGAAGTCGTGCTGTACGCTCGCGCTAACTTGACAGCTGAGGAGCTCATCCTGATTTTGATATGATGCCGTGCTGCAGTTACGCTCCAGGCGGTCACACACGCACACAGGACGTGTTTCTCCTGATTCTGGTTCCCTCCATCCGTCCTCCTCATGTCCGCGAGGCTGCTGTCGGTTTCTCCGTGACCCGCGAGCGCCTCTGATCCTCACGGCGGGTCCATCATGTTGCTCCATCGCATAAAAAGGGAAGTTTAACTCCGGCGACCTGAGGAGGACAGGGGCGGATAAAAAAAAAAACTGAAGCGGTAAGCGAATAAATATTGCAAGGATGGGTTACAAGGACGGATGAGCAAATATTGACAAACTCCTGACAGTTTTTGTAGAGGATGAAATAAATTTTTAATCAAGGGCAAATGTATTAATTTGTAGAGAATGGATCATTGTTTTTTTATTTAGGGTTTTGGAGGAAAGCATGATTTTGTAAACTTTAATGGAACACAAAGCAGAAATAGTGGAAACGTAAAATAAAATTTTCTATAAATAGAAATAAATACTTATTATTCTCAGTCTTTTATTATAAACTGGATATTTTAACCATTTTGATTTCAGCAGACTGGAGCCCTTTGAACATTTTGATGAAAGCATGTCCATGTTTGTTCTCTGTTGTCAGTTCTGTCTGCCTGCACATCAAAGCTCTGCCCAGGTCTGACTGGGCTTCATTTATGGTCCTGGAACATTACACTCCTTTCAGCAAATGTCAGCTTTTGTTTGCAAGCAAAATACATTCTGTTGAAATTAAATGACAATTTGTGAGTCAATCTATGTTCAGATTTTAAAGTGTCTGATTCCCTCCTTCCCAAAACAAAATCGATGTGTCAGGCATCGCATCTGTCCTCTGATTTAATTTTAGCTGCAATTGTCAGTCAGAGGCAGAGCTGAAGCTTCCCCAGTCAGCTGCTGGTTACATAATGTCAGTCGAGGACTTCCACAGTCTGGTGAGAAGAAGGAAAAGCCACAGTTTCAGCACAGATAATACAGTGTGTGAGCTTGTTTTAGAGCCTTATCCACTAGATGTTTTACTTCCGCTTGACTGAAAAGATGCAGATAATCCAAAAATAGGTGAGAGAAAGAGAGCCAATAGTTATACTAGAGATGCACACGGAGGCTTAAAATGACTGTGTGTATTTTCCCTGGCAATAGGGGGCAGTACATACCTAAATCACTGCACGCAAGCATATTTTTGTGTTCGAGATAACCCGCCCCGCTCTTTCAGCCTAATTGCTGAGTAAGAACTTACCAACGGATAGCCATTAGGGTCAAAATCCCTGGTAGCGCAGTTTTCAAACGAGAGCTTAATCTGATGGTTCAACCTCCAGCAAAATGACAAGCACACCTGACTCCCTATCATCACTGGCAACGACTGAAGAGGTAAATGTTTAAAACGTTTATGAAAGTTTTGTAACCGCTTGTTACAAATCAGTAATTGCGGTTTGTCCTCATGGGCTCACGTAAAAGGAAAGGTTACGTCTAATATGGTGTCACACAGAGACTTATGGGCTCGACACACTGGAGGCGACATCGCCTCTCCATTCATTTTCAATGAGACATGCGCGACAAAGCGATAATCGCGGGTCTCCCTCCTGCTAAGCGCCACGCGAAAAACATGCATGTGAAATTTTGCGCTCGTGCATGTGTCGTGCACAGGCGGGCCAGCGACGCGATTCCAGAAAGTTGAAAAATTCCAACTTTTCATCGCTGTCGCTCAGACAAGGACCAATCAGCTGTGGTTTCATTGACTGACCAATGAGCGGACAGGATGCTTCTCAGTACATCTTCGGGCAAACATGGAGGAAAAGTTAATGCTGTGTCGGATTTCCCAGAGCTTTACAAGACTTCACTTAATTCTAGCAAAACCTTGTGAGATTTCATATCTGCCGCTTTTAACCCAGAAAATTCCCTCCAATCTGACGGGCAATCAAAACAACGTCATTGGCTTTAGCCGCATGTCGCCTCCCGTGTGTCAGGTTATCAAAGCAATAGCGATGAGTTTCGCTGATCGCGGTCGCCTCCTGTGTGTCAAGCCCATCAGACCTGTGCCAATGTATTTTATACCGGATTTGTGGTTATATGTTATGAAGTCGCCAATAATTTTCACAACATTTTGCTGGATATTTCCAGAGATGATCGGTAAAAACTACACATTGTCACTTTAAAGAACCATTTTTCTTTAAGTTTCCAGTCCTTGTAATTCCACGCCCCTATGAATAAAACCATCCTCGACATATACCAGACTAAAGTGTCTTTGGAGAGGGCGAGGACAGCTCTGACAGGTTTAATTTTTGTTAACCTTATCAGCAAAGCGCAGCACAGCATGCAAGATTTATTAAAGCACAACACCTTGTTTTGGATTAATTAATGAGGATTTCCTAAAATGGAACAAGATGGGCTTGTTGGTTGGTTGGAAAGGTTAAAGAGTTGAATGGAGCTTTATAAATCATGATCAGAGAGGGATTTATGTGAAGATTCTCGGACGTTCTTTAATGTTGCTTTATTTAACGTGTTACACAGCAGCTGCATGTTGGTAGTGACACATTAGAGATGCTGGCACGCTGACAACATTCATTCATCACTACTGGTTTTAAAACACTCCTCTATCATTCTGCATTTTGCAGAAAATGTGAGTTTTGTGATGCTGACCAGAGCTCTGGTGGGTTTTAATCAAATAGCTGTGTTTCCATTATAGGAGTTCTGGGAAGATTTTATGAAGGGGAAAAGTGACCGGGAGATACATTGGCTTGGTTCTCTCAGCCGTTGTGTCTGTGTACAAAATCAGCCCTTTCAGGACTTTGCTAATGCTGGACGATCAAAATTGGCCAGTGTTCAGTATGGTGTGTGTGTGTCAACATCGGTAATCGGCCATAACAGCAATATTGGTAGCAGATATTGATATATATGATATAAAATGGGCTTTTCTTGCATAAAAACCTAAGGTGTGATGATAACAATAATAGTAATCAAACCTCTGCGTTGCACTGAGGTAACCACAGCAGCAGCGCTGCAGGAGCTGAGGGCTGCACCCTAATAAACACTCTGGACTGCAGCAGGAGCTGTGAGTAACACAAAGATCACTATTACATAATCCCTAAAACTCTCAGCATAGAAGTGTTGGGAGTACTTTCGCTGAGAGCAGGGACACAACGATCTCATCTGTGTAATCAGACTGCCGGTTCCTCTGGAAATCCTCTTCAGGACCAAACCTAAACACATAAACCCATCGCACCACGTTACTGCGGTTCTGTTTTAATGAGTAAAATCTTTTACGCTACATGTTCATTTTTGTTGCTGATGACTGATGTGCTGACCTTTTCCTCCTGCTTTGGCGGGAAAAACAGCTGCTGCAGACTCCATGACACATCTGTGTTGTGCCTAATGAGCGTGTTCAGCTGGAGGGCAGCGGCTGCAGGTACTTGTGGCACACAGCAGCAGCTCTGGCATTAAATTACCTCTGCTGCCTGACACATGTTTGAGTGTGTCTGCTGATTACAGAGGCCAGCTGACCTCGTCAGACCTAACAGGAATGTTCAGAACCAACACTGCCCTGATTCCTTTTAGGGGTTCATAATTTGAAATGATGAAATTTCCTGATGGGTTCGTTATTCTTTTTTCCCCTGCAGCCATGATGCTGTGAGCCTGCAGGAGGGCAGCCTGGACGGACATGATGGAGGAGGCTGCCAGTCAACTTGAGCGAGACCACGTGCACAGCGTCTACGACAAGATTGCTCCATACTTCAATGACAGCCGTTATAAAGCGTGGCCCAAAGTGAGACAGTTCCTGCTGGACCTGCCGGCGGGGAGCGTCGTCGCAGACATCGGTGAGGGTTACCTCCTCCCGCTCACATGTTCATGTAAAATAAACCTTAAGATGAATTGAGTTTTTTTCTTATAGCGTTTATACAGAGTGTCTTGTCCTTGGCAGGCTGTGGCAATGGCAAGTACCTCAACATTAACCAGGAAGTGTTCAAGCTGGGGTGTGATGTTTGTCGCCCCCTGGTGGACTTTGCTTGGAGCCAAGGGCATGAGGTCCAGATGTGTGATGGGCTGCGCTTGCCTTACAGAGACGGCTGCTTTGATGCTGTTCTCTCTATTGCAGGTAATGAGGAAACACACACACACACACACACACATACGCCTTGTGCTGCCTGTGAAATAATTCATGCATCCTCCAACAAGAATGCAATTAGGCTGAAAGAGCGGGGCGGGTTATTTATGCAGCGAGTCAGACATTTTGTTTACGTTTAGTTTTCTATAAATAAACATTCAGCTTCTTTCCTTCTGGAAGGAGCTGAAAGCCACGCCTCATACCACGCACCCACCGGTAAAACAGAGTCACCAGAGGGAGCTAAAACAATAGTCTGATGTAACGTAAGGTTGAACACTACACTAATCATTTAGCTTACTTTTCGTTCCCCTCTGTCCTCTTCCAGTTAGCTTTAGGTTTACAGACTGACATTGAAGTTATTCTGAGTTTTCTTCTTCCAGTGGCACCATCCAGAGTCTTGTATTAACTCATTCACTGCCAGCCATTTTCTGATCAGAAAGCCCCTGACTGCCAGCGTTTTTGAGCGTTTTTCCTGTTTTTTGAAGAGTCACAGAACATTGTGCTCTATGATCATGTAAACGCCAAAACTACCAAGAGTAAACTCACTTCTTACGTCAGGAACAATCGCCGTATTTCTAGCATTATCCGTTCGTTCACAATCTGGTGCCCAACTGCAGCTCCATAAGCATTTCCGGTTCGGCGCATCGTTTTTTTCACAGCAGCAGCCCAAAACAAACTCAAAATCCATTGATTTTCCACTTCCTGATCACGTGATGTGTGACATACATGGATGAAGATCCGCTTTAGACACGTGATGTTTGTTCTCACGGTGCGGGGGCTCGTTCCAACGCCCGCCCTGTAAAAAAAGCGAAATGACGACTATAGTCGTCTTTGGCAGGGAATGAGTTAACGTTCGTATCGTCAAACTTTTTCCGCAAGAATCTGCTCCGTGTCTGAGGCTAAATATCTTCGACTCTCGTTTTATTTGTTTGAGCGTTGATGGCGGTGCTGTCGACAAAGTTAAAGGAAGCAGCATCCTGACCAATCACAGACTTGCGGTCACCGTTGCTTTCAACGAATAGAAAATTGGGCTCTACTTCGTCCATCCTTTCAAGCCTGTTGGAGCTCTTGCGACCACGGATAATGGCGTTGCATGTCTCCGCAGACGGAGAAGTATAAACTAGGCTTTGCTGTTGTACGAGGAAAGTTCGCCAACTTTGAATCTGTCTAGCTACGTCTTCAAACGCTCGTGCACGCTCTGTGATGGACGGATGTTTAACGCTATTGGGTAATGCTGAACGGCAGAGGGATTTTCTTTGACAAGTGGAAGGCAGTGGAGGAAACGGTAACTTCGGTGTTCCTGTTGGTTGCTCCATTTCAAACCTCTGCATTCTTCCGACATCACCCCGCAGTGCATGCTGGGGACTGGGGCGCATTCTCTTTATTCACAGCTCCGTCTTGTGGAAACGTAAATCTGTTAGTCAACGCTCTAGGCTCGTAGAGGCCAGGAGAGAGGCTGAAACATTGCCTACTTTATATTATAGAACAGGGTAGGAAAGCCAAATTTTAGTATTTTTTTAGTTACTTTAGAAATTCTAAACAATGTACCCCAGATTTAAAAGTGTCTTTTCCACACAGTCATTCACCATTTTTCCACCAAAGAGCGTCGCGTTCGAGCAATAAAAGAGATGGCTCGCACCCTGCGGGTAGGTGGGCACATCATGATCTACGTTTGGGCCATGGAGCAGAAACGGCGCAAATTCGAGAAGCAGGACATCTTCGTTCCCTGGAACCCCAACCCTCATCTGGCCTCCGGTCTCAGCAGAGAGGGTCTCCGACCCAGGAGGAGAGCCACGGTGCAGAGCGTGGGTGAAGCCATAGATAGCAGTGAAAAGCACAGGAAGGTCAGAAGCACATCGTCCGTGGCAGATGAAGAAGACCTGAGCCGTTCCACGCCTCAGCAGAGGACTCGGAGGCTGTGGTTCTTCTCCAGGTCTCTGGATTCCGTGTTTGACTTTGGAAGCTTAGCCATCTCCTGGCCATCCTCCAGAGACCTGAGACTATTGTCCTTGCCCACATGGGAAAACAAGCGTGGCAGGGGGCGAGGCCTCATCAAGCAGGTCTCGAGCTTCTTCTCCCCTCCATCGGTGATTGGATCAGAAGAGGATGTCTTCGATTCGGTCACAGATCTGCACAAGGACCAGGGGGGCCCTGCATGCACAGAAAACCAAGACGTCTCAGTGTCTTTAGCCCAGGACTGTGGCTCCTTAGTGCTGCCAGATCTAATTTCTTTGCAGGGCGAACATCTGAAACAATCTGGGGATGAAAGCGATGGGGTTCCTCAGGGAGAGGAGCAGCAGGCTAGCACACAAAGTCCTGAAGGGGGTGAAGGGCAGGAGAGCTCCTGTCTAAGGTACTACCATGTCTTCAGAGAGGGAGAGCTAGCAGAGCTGATAGAGCACCATGTGGAGGAGCTCCATATAAAACACACCTACTTCGATCATTCCAACTGGTGTGTGGTGGCGGAGAAGGTTCAGCTCTGGAACATCTGATCTTATTTGACCTACATTTTAGCCCTCAATCAATCATTTAGCAAATAAGACATTTATTTGTTACGAAATGTCCAATTTAGCACTTTTTAGATGGATTCATGGAAATATTTGAGCTCAGAGGATTGCAGTATGAAGCAATGGTTGTTTTGTGTATACAGAACCATTTTTAGAGTATTTATTCTAATTTAAAATGTGAGGACAATAAGCGTAAACCTAAGTTCTTGTATGTTTTCTTTTTTTATCATTAAGTTTAATTGCTGCTATTGATTTGATCCAGTCATAAAGGTCGTGTCTACTAAGAGTTACGTCGATAAACGTACTGTTTACTTTTAAAGGCCAAAGCAAACTTAGAAAGACTGAGGTACAATTTTCCACCCGCTTTTAAATGTTTTAACATTTTATGTTCAAATGCTTTTCTGTCCGTTTTTCCTCTAAAAAACGAGGAGCAGGCATCTTTGTTGGGTGTTTAGAGAACATCATCAATAAGAGCTCAAAACATCTTCCAAAGCATTTGTGCTTTAGCCTCAAAATGCATCAGAAACCACGTCGGCCATGCTTGATGTTGATGTTTGGAGTAGCTGCATGGCGTCTTGTAACAAGCTACGTATACCGGTTAAGTGTGTTTCAGCAATTAAACTGCCTCATTTACTGTGAATAAACATTGCACTGTAACACTGCTTGATGTCAGAGAATGACACTGAAAAAAGGCAACACTTGAAACATTAGCTGTGCCCATTGTGCCAAGAATAATATCTGTTTTTGTAAAGTCTGTGTGGACCAACGGTGTTTTAAAGTGATTCTGGTACCTTAATGTCTCGACTTTGAATTCCTTTTCTCTTAATAAATGATCTTTTTGGGTTCGATAGTGTTTGTCTTGCATTTATTCCTATTTTTATACCTTATTTATAGGAAGATACCAACACATTGAATAACAAATTAGGTAATTATTAGTGATATAATTTATATTTGAAGTAGCGTTTTTCAAACTCTTTAGCTTCTGACCCATTAAAAAATAGAATTTTTGCCAAAAGCTTAAATAAATGGACATTAATGAAATCAAACTACATCAATTTGTACTGCTTATATTTGTTTTGGGGTATTATTACATAGGTAATAGTGAAATACTTGAACTGTTTATTCGTTCTAATTGAAGTCTGGAGCTCAACTCAAGACCCAATCTTTGGAAAGCACTGATCTAGAGAGTCATAGACAACCATAATCACCAGCTCAAAGTCACACTATTAACTTTCTCCTTGTATTTGATCCAAATTCTTGTGTGTTTGAGGTCAAGAAATATAAATTTCAAATGTAAATGTCTCTGTACTACAATGGAGTGGAATTCAAATGAGGCAATCTAAATGCAGTTGACTTGGAAGACTTGCGATCGAAGCTTGGAGCTCACGGACATCCGATTTATTTTTTCTTTGTGATGATTTGCAGAGCTTTAGCTTTTCTTCATGCACATGGGTTTTACTGCCTTCAGCTTTTTATTCAGTGTATGAAAATTGATTATATTGAGGTGACTGACGCAGGAGAGGTCCATTTTCTTGGTGCTATAATGCTTCGGTTGCTTTCACACCATGATTTGGGTTGTGATCCAGTTATAATGTGAGATGCTGCAAGTCTAGAATAATTCCTTCTTTTATTTAATCAAAAACACATTAATACCAATTTTTTATGGCAGAAACACATCTGCAGTCATAATAACTCTGATATTGTCCTCCAACCACTTTGTCGTCTTCTACTCTCATAAAGCTAGCGCGGGTTAATATTCTTGGTTTGATTGTTTTTACAAAACTGATGACTAGGGATGTAAGAAAATATCGATATTGCGATATTTTGTGTCATGACACTGAATTGATATTTAAAAGCAGTGTATCTTTTTTTTAATTGAGAATTTCCATTCAAACATTTACTGTACCTCTTTTGTGTGGTGCAATTTAACCTCCGACTGCTAGGTGGCAGCAGTTTTTAGTTACCACCTTCATTCTGACGGAACAAGCTCTCACAATAACACTGGATGTGTCTTGAAAGTGTCTGGCCTAAATTTTCCAGTTAAATTCAGTCTTAAAAATTGCAAATATCATCTGGCTTTTAGTATCACAATATATCGTCTACCCTGTATTGCGATATATATATCGTATTGCCAGATTTTTGCCAATTCACACCCATACTGGTGGTTTTTGCCGTTTTGGTTTTAAGGGCATGGAGAAAATTCTTTGGATTTGACAGTAAACGATGTGGAATTTAAAATAACCACACAATATTATTATTATTATTGTGGAATCAGTGCTTAGTGATCAATCCTCCGAGGGCCTCTTGATTAAAGAAAAAGGTTTTACATTTCCCTCCAAACCTGAAATAAGCAGAACACAAATTCAATAATTACTCATCTAATCTGATAATTGAGGTCAGAGCTGAAGGGGTTTATGTCACACAGGTGTTTTCTTTACCTGAGCAGCTGCTCTGTGGACGATGGAGTGTCTGAGGGCCAGTTTGTCCACATCTCTGGAGTACCCTCCACCGATAACCGTAGCAACAGGAATCCCTCTGCTCACCGCTGCCTTCATCACATAAAGATCCCTCTTGTGAAGCCCTAAAGGACATGTGATGACTTTAAAATCCATTTTTAGATGAGCATATAAAGGTGGGGTAGAAAGTGTTTTTCTAGACCATTTTTTGCCGTATCATTTGAAATGCTCTTCACATGGCAGCCAATAAATTAAATGTGTTGTCAAGGAAAGGAATAATGATCAAACTGCCCTACCCCCCTTTGCACATACCCCTCTATGTGCACGAATCACTTATTCTCAGCTTGGAGCAGCTGAACAGGAAGTGAAGCAAGAGCCAGGCTAGCTATATTAGCTAGCACACTAAATTATGTGGTTACGTGGGTTCGATACTTTGGGAATCCCGACAGGAAAGGTGCCAACAACCTGTCGAAACTCTATGATAACATTATGTTTCTACGGTTGTTTGGCATCATCCATTGCATCCAATATTCTCCTGAATTCAGGAGGCGTAGCTTAGGGGGTGGGGCCTGAAGAAAGGGGGTTGGACCTTTGAATTGTGTATTTTCAAAATGCAGCTTGCTCAAAAAGCTTGTCCACTCCTACCCTACCTTTTAGATACTGAAGAGAATCTGCTGACTTTTTCTGCAGCTGCTGTTTACAGTAGGGGTTTTTCTATGCTGTAACAGCCGGAAATGCACAGGCAACATCTGTCTGCAGCGCACAGGAGGAGGACATGCACCGTGTTAAAACTGCATAAACAATATAAAAAGCAACAGAAAAGGTCAGCACCTGCTGTAATTAGCTTTAAAGCTACTTTTGAACAGATATGACTCACTGACTTTCCGTACTTTTTAAAAGCAGACTGACTGAAGCCTGGAGCATATCCAGCCCGAGGACATTCGTGTTCCCACAAGCTACCACCACCTTTAGAACGTTTCAGGATTGGCAGCAAATCTGTGAAAAAGGATGAAACTCACCGTGGTCCGTCAGACAAAGCTTCCCAAGCTCATCCTCCCAGTGAGGATCAACACCGGCGTCGTATAAAACCAAGTCTGGGCGAAAAGTGTCCAGAAGCCAGGGAAGGTGGGCTTCCACTGTCGATGGAGCGTAGAAAGATTTTTACTTAAATCACGAGTTCCAAAATCTTTTATGCTTTGGAGTCTTTAAAAAAACTGGATAGTTAAACAGATTTTGGATATTGGCTGTATTAATACATATAAGTAGCGATTATTATGGTCTGTGTTAACGTGCCTGTGGAGAGGTACTCCTCGTCTTCTAGCCCATCCTCCACACTGACATCTAGGTCACTCTGCTGTTTGCGGAGGGGGAAATTTTTCCCACAATGCACCGAGAATGTAAACACAGATGGCTCCTCTTTAAATATAAAAGCAGTGCCATCACCCTGTCGGATGGAAAACACAGACATTAAAGTCTTCCTGTCAACAAAGATAAATGCACTAAAGCACACTCCACCTGATGCACGTCTAAATCCACAATCAGAATCCTCCGGTTGGTGGACGAGTTGCTCGTCAGATATTTGGCTGCAACTGCTAAGTCGTTGAGGAGACAAAACCCAGAGCCGTAGCTGGGAAACGCATGATGGGTTCCTCCTGCCGTGCTGCAAGCCACACCCCTCTGCAGAGCTACCTGAGCGGCTAAAACAGTCCCACCTAACAGACAGAAACAGAGGTGTAGTGTGACGGCTCAAGGTCACGGAGGTGCGGGCTCTCCTCGACGGTACGGGAGCTCTTACCCGTCTCATATCGACAACGTCTCACTATACCCTCGCTCCAGGGAAACCCCGTCCTCCTCTGCTCTTCTTCACTTATCCTCCCACTGATGAAGTTGTTCAGGTAATCTTCAGTGTGAACACAGCTAAGCAAGTCCTTCGAGGCAAGTTCAGGGACCCACACCTGTGTGCAGAAGGAAATTGAGAAAAGAATCTTTATCACAACTAAGGATCAGAAAAGAAAATATGTAGTGTTGTGCCAAAGAGCACTGGTTCAAAAATATCTTTAAATAAGTTTCTTGCAATTTTTTTTGGATGTTCCTGACAAAATACTTCTGCAGGCTTTCTGGGGGTCATTTAAGCTTTTTCCCCCCAGTTAACATAATTATACTTCCTGAGGAGGCTGAGGAAATTTGGGATGTCATCCAAAATCCTCACTGAGTCCAACTTAACCAGCTGCATCACTGTATGCTATGGCGGCACCACAAACAGCTGCAGACTGCTTCGATTACCAGGACTCCACAACCCTCTCTGCAGAGAATAAACCACCGCAGCAGAGTCCACAGGAGAGCCACCTCCATCATCAGACACCCCCCACACCTCCAACATGACTGCTCACTTTTTACCGTCAGGTCGGAGATAAAGTGTGAAATGTAATACAACCAGACTAAAGAACTCTTTCTTTTCCACAGCCATCGGACTCCTGAGCTAATAAATCCCCTCATAGATGCTTTATTTCAACTTTGCACATTATAATAGCAATGTTTGCTGTTTTTCCAATACTGACATTATTTGCATAATCAGTATAATCCATATTTAACTACTGACTGGTGCACATACCAGCTAATGTAGCACATTATTTGCATAAACATGTACATAGACAATACTCTGCATAGTGTACATTTCTTTAAAGTTCATGTTTTATTTTTATTTTTTGCATGCTTCTCTTAAATTATCATGATCTAATTTCAATCTTGTAGCATCCAGTGTGTGCAGCAGAGTAAAGAAAAAAATCATTGTAGAGGGAAACATGTTTCCTTTTTTGTGCAAATGTCAATAAAGCTTTGAATTTTGAATCTTATAAAGTCTTATAAAATTTTATAATCTTATAAAATCTTATATAAGAATCCACTTTTTTCTTCAGATTGATGGAAATGAGCTTTTTCATGTTTAGACACAACTGCTCCATTCTGACCTTTTGATGCATATTTATGCTTAATGGAAATGAATTCTAAAGGGAAATAAACACTAAATAATCGTTGATAATACGAGAAGTGACGAGAAAATGTCAGTTTGAGCACAATTCTTAAAAAAAGGTGCAATTACTGACTTATTTGAAGCTAATTATAAAAATTATTATTTTATAATAATGCCTTCCTCACCTGCTGTTCTGTGATAACTTGGTCTTGTAGTAAAAACTGTAAGACCCGGGGAAACTTTCCCATAGGAAATGTGTGGTTGGGCGGAAGATCACACACGTACTTCTCGTGGTGGACGATGGGAAGTCCGTTGGAGTCATCCCTTACCTGTTTGGATGTGAACAGGTGAGCTGTGAGGCAACAGCGAGGTGAAACCATGAAGGTGAGTTGATACCGTGTTGAGTTCTTACGATTTCCGCATGGAAACATCTACAAGAAGCGAATCCAACAAGCAGCCCCGCATTAACGCGATACGTTTGTGACACTATTCGTGTAAAAACACTCATTGTTCACTAGAGTTGAAGTACAGAAGCTTGTAGTGGGTTTGTGAGCATAGTGCCCCCTCAGTGCTGCCACCTGCTGTCCCGGAAGAAGACCTGTAGTCAAAACTAGTTTCATGGGTTTTGTCGCCCCCTACTGGCTATAAGTGAACATCACCTGTAAGACACAGCCTAAAATCAAAACATCCTTTATTCATTTTATAGATATTTAATCCAGCTGAGAAAACATTTATTTCCTATTATCTTGTAACATATTAAGATTTGCAGGTGGATACACTTTTATAAATATCATCCTTTAGGAAAATAGTAATATTTTCACAAAAATTACTTTGAACATGACACATTTGTGATTATGTGCTTCAAAGTGTTTCTTAAATGAGTAGCTTTTATTACTCAAGTATAATAAAATAAATAAAAAAAATAATTTAAGGCCATAATTTCATTTATTTTGTTTTTGTATGACTGAGACTAACTCTTTTTTTTTTAATTGAAATTATTATTTTTTCTTTTTGTTTAATAACCTGTTCTGCTGCATTTCTGGTAAATTTTAGTATCGACTTTTTTATCTCTTAAATATTCCACTCTGAGTTCATTTTAAAATCCACATTTTCACCCTGCGTGCACGCTGGCTTCGTTTGTGAAAGTCAGGGTGAAATGGAGACTTTTATTCAAATGAGGTAAATTGATCTTTCATCAGATTTCTTTCATTCTGCATTTTTGAGTTTTGTCTCCTTTTTGATTCATCAAACAATAAAGACTTCTTTAACATTTGGGATTCTCAGCTTTCCACCCATGACTAATTGCTGTCTCTTCCTGGTGTATTGACATGTATGAGGGTAGTTGTGTTCCAAATTCACTTCCTGTCTGGTTTTTGTCTGACCATCTTTTTGCGTTCCTTCCATGAATGCTCCTGAGCAGCCTTCACAGTGTGGGTGGATAATAATGTTAAGTTAGAATAAAGACGCCTAAGGTTTCTCATCACTGAACTAAAATGGTTTTTGATTTCTCCTTTTCTGTCTGCTCTTTACGCCTCCATCTGTCTGTTTTACATTGCTGGCAGGCAGCTCAAGGCTCCGTCTGGCATACTGTCGCTGCTGAACGTGTGTGTGTGTGTGAAGAGTCTGGTGGATGGGGATTATCCTGTCTCCCACCAGGGGATGGACGACTCCCGGTTAGATAAGATGAAGCCCCAGGTGCTGAGGAGAAATCTACGCATAATAGAGAAAGGCTAAAATCAATTACTGACCCTTAGTGTTAACAGGCTTTTCAGATCTGGAGAAATGAAGGAGGAGACGTTCCTCTCTTCTGACTATAGAGGGTTTCAATTTAATTCACCCAAGACTGTAGCTTTGTCCAAGTGTTAAAGGTTATATCAATTCATTACCATATAGATTTTCCACACCGGCCCTTTTTTCTCTCATTGTACTGCTGCTGTAGACATTTGCTTTTATAATGAATCACTCCTACACGGGTAAGTGTTCTAGAAATAAGGATTTTTTATTGTTCTTAACTAATAAAATGATTTTTTTAAAATATCAAATAACTAAAATTTCAAATTTTCCCAAATTCTTTTTAAAATTATTTTAGTTAAAAGTCTGACTTTTATGTTTGAGTTCAATTGTTGTTAAATATATGAGTACAAACATTTTTAATTGTCCCAAAAGGACAGAAAAAACTATTAAATGTTATTCTCAAAAACCTTTGGCATCATCTGAGCAAATGTCAGGAAAAAAAGGTTAAAATAGTTTTGTGTAGTCAGAAGCATGGCATAGTCTGACAGTAAGAGTTCACCTAAATCTGACAGCACTTAGTGTTTTCTTTTTTTATGTTGGAGGAGGAACCAGGACAGTTTCTGCAGCTTTCTTTTGGGCAGCTGTGTTTAATGCAGCTTTGCATCCTAAACCATAGAGCATAAATAACTAAGAATCAGGAAGCTCAAGATTGTTAATTAAAGCTGCCCAGCTAGCATACAGGTGGGCCCCATGTGGAGTATATATGGGCAACCAGTTTAAGTCCCCACAGGGGTTTGCCCACATAGACTTTAATGGGCCCTATGTGGGTTTTCAGAGGGACCCAGATGGTTTGACTCATACATGGGTGGCGCCCTTAGCATTTTTCCTACTAAATGCCACGGGCTGGCCCTAGATACAAGGCTGGGTGAATCCATGCTTTTATATTGTTGACACCAAATTCTGACCCATCTGAATCAAGACTCATCAGACCAGGAAAGGTGTTTCCAGTCCCTCATTGTCCAGTTCTGGTGATCTTGTAGGAATTTTAGCCTCGCTTTCCTGCTCTAATCTAGCATCTGTTGTGGAGGGACGTAGAGAAAATATAGGTCTAAATTATGAATGATTATCTACTTTATACACTGCCTGGCCCAAAAAAGTCACCGTAATATTTCATTGGACCACCTTTAGCTTTGATTGCAGCACACGTTCACTGTGTCATTGTTTCAATAAGCTTCTGCAATGTCACCAGATTTATCTCCATCCAGTGTTGCATTAATTAGTCTGACCACTGCACGAAGCCTTCTCCAGCACATCGAAAGATTCTCAATGGGGTCCCATGAATCCTGGCATTGTCTTCTTGGAATATGCCCGTGCCATCAGGGAAGAACACATCCACTGATGAAATAACCTG